>JANXJC010000078.1:10921881-10931892 GCA_027564655.1 Leptodon cayanensis | reverse complement strand
GGGCGGTGGCGGCGGCGGGCTGGGGAGCGGGGAGGGCGGTCGGGCCCCGCATCGCGTCTGCCCGCGCCGCCGCTTGCCGCGGCGGTCTCGTGTGGGGAGCGGAGGCGGCGTGCGGGCCGGTAGGTGCGGGGCTGGGGCGAACGCCTTCCGCCGGGCGCCCCTCGCCGCCCTCCTTTAGCGGAGCTTCGGCTACCCGTCCGGGCAGCTGGCGCCTGAGAGCGGGCAGCGAAATGAAGCCGTCGCGTGTTGCGAGAAGAACCGTGGCTTTCAAAAAAAAGAAAAAAAAAAACCAAAAAACCAAACAATGGAAGGCTGGAAGGTGCATAATCCCCTCCAGATTTTGCTGGACGGCTGCGGCTCGCTCGCCTGCCGCATCTGTGGCTGAAGCGTACGTCAAAAGAGACGCGGCTGAAACGTCGGGGTTCTGCCCGACTTCGGCCGTGCGCATCCCGCAGGTGTCTCCAACCCGGGGAGGGTCGGAGCCCCTCGGGTTTGCACCTGGGTGCATGGCGGCAGGCTCTGCGGCTTCGGGTTTGCATTCCTTTGTCTGGACTTAACCGGCTTGCTTCCTGACAGCAGTCAGGGAAGGCGGGGGGGAAACCTGAAAAAACTTCTTCAATAGCCAGTCCAAGAGTGCGGGGAGTGGAGGCAGGATACAGTTCTCTTGGAAGTCCCGTTGTATTTAGGACTCGTTCTCTTGGAAGTCCCGTTGTATTTAAAATGAACTGGCTGGGCTTTATCTTAGAGGTATACCTTTAAACAAAAAAGTAACGGTGACTCGAGTGGCATATGGGATCTGTAAGGGAGGCTTACCAGGGCAAAATATGTGTGGCTTGGCAAAGATGGAACTCAGGAGTGGGAGAAAAAAAACCTGTAAGTGTTTTAAGGCTGCAAGGGAGAAAAAGGGGAATTTTTTTGCGGGTAGGAAAGGAATGCAGCTGAGGCTGAAAAAATTAGATTTCTCACTTCTTAATTATGTGGGTGAAAATGAGGAAGAACTCCCAAGAAAATGTGAACAATGAGGTCTTGAAATGGTCTTGCACTGGACAGATTCCACAGCCCTGTAAGCTAATTCTAAAAGACTTATAAAACAAGCTCTTAACAGGCTGTTCATCTGCAAGTCTTTTCCTGAGTGATATTTATTAACTCTAGTCCATCTGGATTTCCCATTCAGAAGTTAAAAATCCTTATTATCTGGATTTCGGTTGCCTGTCTCTATTTCAGTGTTAAAAGTCTTCGTGCAGTGCATGCTTATGCATTTAAGACCACATATGTGAGATGTGTGTGGGCAGATGAGTGTGAGAACAAATTAATAGAGAATATGAGAAAAGGACCAAAGATTTTCCTATGTGCTTCATACTTGGTCGAGCTATTGCCAATTTTACAGCAGCATGGTCATTAATGAGGTGTAAAACACAGCTGTAACAGAGTAAGTGAAAACAGAAATCTGAACCCGTGCATGTTTTTCATCTCATCCTGCAGGATGAAGAAATGCGTAAAGATTATGACTACATGTTGGATCATCCTGAAGAGTATTACAGGCATTACTATCACTACTACAGCAGGAGATTGGCACCTAAAGTGGATGTCAGAATAGTGATTCTAGTTACGGTGTGTGCCATCTCCGTGTTCCAGGTAAAATTCTAGGTTTATGTGACACTGCTCAGTGAGTTTCTGAGTGGGAAGAGAAGTATCTAGCTCTCAATGTGCCAGGTTTTAAACAGCGTCAGTGAGGAGGCAGCTTATTCTGTGGTGCAGATAGCTCACTTTTTAGTGGGATATTGGAAGATAAAACAAAAATATGTTGATCAGAGTTTGAGAGCTTGGAATAATAAATTCCAATGGCATATTCAATCAAGTACCTTGTTTCTCTTCAGACTTACTTCCAATGGCAGAGTTTCATTTCACCTCTTATTTCTTATTTTTTCTGTAAGTGGAGTCACTCACTCTCCTGCAGTCCAGCTGCCAGATGATTGCAAATTCAGTGTAAACATCTGTGTAAACTGATTTGCCTCTCTCTTACTTTCTGTTGTTTCTGCTTCTTGGCCTTTGTTAAGGTTGTATAATGTGTATATGTCTACCCTTTGTCTTGGTGAATGTTGTGAAATGCTGCTTTTTTAAAAAAAGTTGCCCCAGTAAGACACGTTCACCCCAGGCACTGTATTTCAGATTTGTTGTTTGGGGTTTTTGGTCCTCATTTGAAATTCAGAGGGTAGCTGGAGATTAGAGAGGGTTGTTGAATCTTGTGAAGTGAATCCTGTCAGACTAATGAGATTGCCAGGTACTTAATCCGTGTTTCATTATTTTAAATGGATAACAACTTTATAATGAAATGTACATATACCAGCTACTTTATTTATAAATCCATAGTTGGGGTCAGCTGTCCCAGCTGTGTCCCATCCCAACTTCTTGTGCACCCCCAGCCTACTCAGCTGGTGGGGTGAGAGGCAGAAAAGGCCTTGACTCTTGTGTGAGTACTGCTTAGCAGTAAGGAAAACATCCCTGTGCTATCAACAAGGTTTCACACAAATCCAAGACATAGCCCCTTACAAGCTGCTGTGGAGAAAGTTAACTCTATCCCAGCCAAAACCAGCACAGGGAGCTTCTGAGAATGGCCGGCACAGCCTAGCATTAACTTTCAGGAGATTACCATTTTCTTGTGAACAAAACCAACCTGAACAGTGTCTGCTTGTCCTTCCTCATCGCTGTGTTGCTGTGAGATACACATCTATACATCCGTTTTCCAGATGCTTTACTAAGTTTGGAGGAATAATTATAGCTTTTGTAATACTGCAGCAGTACTGTTACCTTCAGTTTTTACCCTTGCTGTAATGTAATTGTGATTAAAGGTGTATGACAGCATTATTTTATTTTTTTTCTGGCAAACCTCCAAATAGGAATGTGTCTGTATAAAACCATGGTTTTTTACTTTTATTGTTCTTCAATTACAGTTCTTCAGCTGGTGGAGTAGTTACAATGAAGCTATCAATTACCTAGCAACAGTGCCAAAATACCGTATACAAGCTACTGAGATTGCCAGGCAGCAAGGTTTACTCAACAAGACTAAAGAAAAAGGCAAGAACAGGCGGTCTAAAGAAGAAATTCGCGAAGAAGAGGAAGAAATAATCAAAGACATCATTAAAAATAAAATAGATATAAAAGGCGGTTATCAGAAGCCCAAGATATATGATATCCTTCTATTTCAGATCATTCTTGCTCCTTTTTACTTGTGCAAATACATAGTTTGGTACTGTTGGTGGATTTATCGTTTCACTATTAAAGGGCAAGAATACGGTGTGGAAGAGAAGCTGTATATCATACGAAGATACATGAAAATGTCTCAGTCTCAGTTTGACAGCCTAGAAGAACATCAAAAAGAAACCTTTCTTGAACGGCAACTGTGGATACGAGAAAACTATGAGGTGAGTAGCTCTAGTGGAAAAGCTAATGTTAGTTACCCAGCACTCCCAGAATAAGAACAGCTGTTTTGTGAAGGTTCTTGGGACAGGGCTGTGTGAGGTATTGCTTCAATTTTAGCTATTGCTTTCTAAATTGAAAACTGTTAGACAACCACTCGGTTGTCTTTTCTTCCACCTCTTGTGCTCATGGACTGGTAGACAACAGCTTCTGACCATGCACATGGATATAGGAAGGGATTTGCTTGGTCTGAGGACATCCACCTGTGACTGTTGGGGAATCTATGCATACAAGACTTAGTTGAATCTGACAAAAGGCTTTTTTGTAACAATGTGGTATGACAAAGTTATTGCAGTAGATTGAAGACAGTTCTCCTAACAGTAGTAAATTATAATAAGAATTTCCTGGATCATCTGAAACTTCTATTTTGTCAGTCTTCTAAGCCATTAATTCCTGGCTTGTTTTTTTTAAACTGTCCCTTGATAGTTCTTTCTCCTTCAGTGGGTCAGGGACTGTCATTGCTGTGCTGCATACCTATTCAAGTAAAGATGGCATATGAAGTACCATTGAGCACAACTGCTACTCTAGCCATGGGTAGCCAGTTACTAAATAGTCAGTATGTATTTTTTTTTTTTAAGCTTTCTGTGAAAGCAGTGAAAGAACATTAGCCACAGCATGGAATTTGCAGTCCAGAATGACTTTGGTGCTGGGGGGTGGCAGATTGACAAAACACTTTTATTGTTCTGCAGAAGCTCATCTGTGGGCCATCTGGGTGGGAGGTTTCTAGAAGAGAAACTGAGAATACGAACTCTGCCTGCTTAAGGGGAAGAAGAGATGCTGCTGCTGCTCTGCGTATGCTGGGAAAAGAAATGTGATGGTGGCAGAACTACCTCTGCTGCTGGCAGGGCACCAAAGATAAGAGAATGCGTCTTTAAAAGTGGGTGGGGCGGATTAATCTAGAAATTGAAGAGGAAAATAGTAAAATTGATGCTAAAGTGAGGAAAGGGTTAGCTGACAGGTACATAAACATGTTGAATTATGACGGATTTACTTGATCTTTGGACTTGCAGATTGTTTTCTAGCAATGTTACTAGTCAAAGCAGATGTTATATGGAAAAAGTAAGATAGGGTGAATATCCTGTTGTAGAGGGAAAGATACATGTTTGGGATCCATGCTTTTTCTAACTAGTGATGTTCTGGTCACTGAATATAAAAGAGCTGCATTTGCCAGAAGTGAAGTCTGTTTAGCTCAAACTCTTCTCCTGTTGTGGCCAGCAGTTGATTTTTTTTTAGTGAAGGATACAGGAAAGTTGCACCTGTATAGCAATATTTATCCAGTGTAATTTGCAGCTTTGGGACTTCCTGAAAAGGAAGTGGTGTCTTTGTAGGTAATTGCTTTAATGAATTTTTCTTTAAGAAACTTATCTAGTCACTCCCTGAATGCATTAAGACTTCCGGTGTCTGCTGTGCCATCTGGTCATAAGTTCAGCAATACGTGTAGGAGATGGTTTTTTTGGAAGCCACATGGACACCTGCTGGTTTTTGTATTACTGGAAATGGAGAATAATCATGCTTTATTCTCTTTTCTTGTGCTACCCATGCTCCTGTGTACCACTACCATATCCTTACTTGAAACTTAGTTGTGTATCTTCTCTAGGCTGAAAAATATGCTTAGGTGTTTTTGCCCAAAACTTCTCTGTTCTGTGATCATTGGAGATGCCTATCTGCATAGTGTTCAGTTTTCCAATGTCCTTTTAGGGTGGGAAAGACCAAGAATTCAATACATAGGTACATCATGGAGTTCCACAATGTTTGGGTGGGTTTTTTCCCCTCCCTCTCTGTTAATTTCCTAATAATTCTTAAAACCTGTATGATAACTGAACATTGAGCTGGTGTATTTATAAAACCATCTCTTAATGTTTTTAAAATCTTGTTCATGCATAGCAGAACCTTAAATTTAATTCCCTTCCGGAAAGAAGTCCGATGACACTGAGGAGTTTACACATAAACCTGTATGGGGTTGAGACTTAAGCTGGCTGTAGCTACATAAACTCCCTTCCAGAATAAAAATGCAGATGCTGTTGCTCTTTTTTTAGATACTTGACTCTTCTGATAATTGTGGATTTCATTACAATGGCATAATTTCTTGACAGAATGTAATGATTTATCATTTGGTACTGCAAATACTTAATGCAGAGATATTAACTTAATTGAGAAACTTAATTAGGAATAAAAAGTTCCATAGCAGTATTCGATCTAGACAATGACTTTGAAATGGGAAAACAGCTAAAGTGAGGAGCTGAACAACTGCGTTGAACGGTATGTGTGCTGAGAAGGGACTCAAAATGTAGCTTTCTGAGCATTAGCAGTTCTTTACTGTAAATTTTATTTTGTCAAATGCATGAGCATTTAGTTCTTTAGCAGAAAAAGTTTTGGAGCTTGCAGCATGGCCTTACAAGGAGGTAGTTCTGCTCTCAGCAAAAATGCAAAGCATCTCAATGGCAGCCAGTAGGCTCCTCAGCTGAAGGTACTCCTAGACTTTATGTTGGTAAAGGTCTGCTTCTGTGTTGCAATCCAGTCTTCTGTAAAAACAATAATGAATAATGAATGGTTGAACTATGAATGCTTACACCCCCTCCTTGAGTTTCACTTAAGCTGTTTCTTCAGCCTTACTAAAAACTTTTGTCTATCCGTCAGGTCTATAAACGACAACAAGAGGAGGAGTTAAAGAAGAAGATGGCCTTGGATCCTCGATGGAAGAGATATCGGCGGTGGATGAAAAATGAAGGACCTGGAAGACTGACTTTTATTGATGATTGAAAGTTGCTGAAAAAAATCTGTGCTAATGTTGAAAATGATTTGTAAAACTTTTCCCTACGTCATTCAGAGTTTTGTCTGCTGTGGCTCAGCAGTGATCTAAAACTCAGGAATTATTAAATCAGGCCGAAAAATAATACAGGTTTACCATTTTTATAGATCAGACCTATTAAACAGGCTCAGCTCAATGTATATATGCCATTTACTTGGGGATCTCTGTGGAATTCATTATTCCAAACAATGTATTTTCTCTACATATTTCATATTCATGATCAATGGAACCATAACTTTAGTCTTTAGAATATGTTTCTAGATCAGTCCTTGAAAGTCCTCTTTTTCCTTTTTAAACTGAAGGGTTCCTGCAAAAGGACACTGGAAATGCTCATGAAGGGTTCTGAAGCAAGGCCATTTTCTGTTTTCCTCTCTCTTTCCCCCTACTTTTCAATCTACTTTCTAAGATGCCAAATTGTTTTTTGATGTAGACAATATGGGGATTATACCAGACTTCTTCTTTTGCTGTTCCTGCTCCAGTTGGAAATGAATTTTATTCTTTGTGGGAGTAAATGATGCATGATTGATCATTATGGTGATGCAAACAAGCCTTAATTCTTTTTTCTACAGAGTGATTATTTGTTTTACAGAGTGATTAATGAAATAGTATGCGTAGTTCTTTTGTGTTTGGTTTTTCATCTTGTATGTTGGATTGTACCTGCTTGTTCAGTAGTAGTAGTATACCGGTGAATACTAGTCTACTACATGTGACATTTCTTTCGCCAAAGTATTGGTAAAAGGGAAAACGACCCTTTTGTTAAAAAGGGCAATTTTGATGCCTTATGTAAATAGAAGTTTATATAATATACATACTGAATTTGCTTTAAATTCTAAATCTAAAGTATTCTTTATGTTTATCTCTTCTGATCAGACCTCAGAGTACTTAGAATAAATAATGCACAACAGCATGCTGTGTTTACTGTGTGATGTGTCTCAGCTCAGTTTCCATGATTTTGCTGGTAAGAGGGATTCTGTTACCATATTTCTATTCAGGAATTTTACTGGGGAAGGGGCAGGTGGGAAGCATAGCCTGATTGGGCTTTTCCTGTTGTTTATCACATCTGTAAAAGCAAGTTCCTCAGATGTGTTTCTGCTGAAAACAGTGCTAAGTTAGCTGGCTTCTGTGGAGATTGGTTCTGGGGGAGAAGCTCTTGAACTTGCAACTCCTGCCAAAGCCTATAATAGCTAAAAGTTTTTAAATGCTTATTGATTAATTTTTCAAGCAAGATGTTTCTGATTCTGCAAAGGTGACCTGTCTTCATTCTTTGAGGAAGAGTTTCTGTTCTCCATGCCTCTTTTGCTAGTTTAGCTTTCACTAGTTCTTGGAATGTCATCTGTTTTTTGTTTAAAATAATACATATTCAAGAGCGTGGTAGAAGTACTATGCTAAATGGTTAACTTCTGTATGCATTAGTAAAATAGAAGAGGAACTCCTAGATTTGTCCTTTATCTCTGCTGCATGTACTGTAGCTGTAAACTTAATTAACTTTGTATTTAATGGTCAATTCAACTCTAAAACTTGTTGGAGAAAGTACCTAGAATAAGCTATGCTTGCTTTCATGAAGTAATCTTAGGGATGCTGTAGTGGTGTGGCAGGGACACTGCAAAGGTGTTCATCAAGTGAGAGACCTTCACAGCTTGGTTCTATTGCTGCTTCATCCCCCAAAACACAGTCTCCTGCAAGAGTGGAAGGTGGAAGATTAAGCTGCTGTGATAGAAACGAAGGGAGTAAAGATAAGCACAAGTAAAATGGTGTTGATCATTAGGTAAGACAGTTATATCTGGGAAAGAACCAAGCAAGTGCAGGCAAGAGTATCTAAACCTGTGGCCACAGTTTCACAGGCTAACAGCTCTGCTCCTCTTGCCCTTGTGCCTCACTTTGCTCCATCCTTTCACTCCCAAGCTAAGTATTTGGGTTATACAAATAGGTAGTCAAAACACAGCTCTGTTTTCTTTTTTGCCTAGGTAAGTTCTAATCAGGATTAACTTCCTGACCTGACACTACAGCAGAAGATCGGTGCAATGGAGGGGCGTCCCTGGGGAGGACAGAACTGTGTCTTTCAGTGGCAATGGTGTATTATCTCAAATTGTGACCTGATATTTGAGTGAGTGGAGAAGGGAAGGTCAGCAGCTATTGTATGACCTGCTGCAAGTGAGCTGTTCTGCAGGCTGGACTTGGGAGTTCCCTCTTTTCTCAGCATAAGACCCCTTTGAAAATAACCAGATGCAGGCATAATTTCATGGGCTGCAGCAAAAATTTGCTGGGCAGTGACACTGCAGTCACATCTCCATGATGGAGGATAGAAGAAAAACTCATGTGTCTTTACAAAGCTGTCAGCATTGCAGTGATAAGTCATTAGCTGAGGCTACTGAGCATTTCTAGCCTAACATCTCATTGTAGTTCTAAATGATGTCCATCTTCTGGGCATAAATTTTTTAGGCCCTACTTTATCTTGAAATGAAGTTGACAAAGCAATTATATACATAAGAGGGGGGGGGGGGGAAAGCAGGAGTGAGACGGCTGGGAGTTACAATACTGTACCTGGTAAAGCCAGTGCAAATCGAGATGACTTCAGAGAGAAGTGTTTGCGTGTGCAAGTATTGCTGGTACTGGGTAGCGGTGAGATCTTTGTGTGGAGAAGTGTGGCAAGGTGAATAGAGTATTGAAGGAGAGCCATCTTACCTCCTATCAACTTTTTTCAAAGAACTGTATCGGTTCGGTAGCATGTATGTACTTTCAAATACATAGTGTATATAAGGCGAAACGTACATTTCATTAAATATGCAAATGGTATTCAGAGCCGGGGCCTTTTGCATTCAGTGAGAGTCTTCTCCATGACCATGCTGAGGCTTTGACTGAGGCTCAAGCATGTCCGTGGCTGGTTGCCCCTATGTCCAGAGCAATTGCCTGATGCTATAAGCTTCACCCTGCCAACTTTGTAACAGGCCAGCAAACTCCGATGGCTGGCAAACCCCCACCAAGAAGTGAGGTGACTTATCTGTGGTCACTAGTGAAATGGTGATGTGTGGGGTGGGGGGGGCGGGATACACAGCAATGCTGGCAGCAGCTGCCGGGTGGTTTGGGCCTAACAGCTGCCTGTGGGCACAGCAGGCTTTTCGTTAAATCTTTGCAGGATGTTTAGAACTCCCTTTCTGCTCTTTCCTTTTTTTTCCGTTCTTTTTTTTTTTCCTTTTTTCCCCGTTTTCCCTCCCCTTTTTTCCTTTTTTCTTTTTTTGCTCTTTTCTCCTTTTTCTCCCCTCTTTCTCCCCCACTTCTCTCCCTCTGCTTTTCTTTCTCCCCTTCTTTCTTTTTTCCTTTTTCTCGCTTTGCTTTTTTTTTTTTTTCCTTTCTTTCCCTTTCCCTTCCCCTTCCCCCGCCCTCCCCGTCCTATTTTAACCAGCAAGGTTCTCTGCCCCCAAAGCAGCCCGAGCCCTCCCCCAGGGCCGCTGGAGCGCCCGGGGCGGTGCCGCGGGGGCTGAGGGCGGAGCGGCCCCGGCCCCTCCCCGGGGCGGCTCCGCGGCGGCGGGGGAGCCGCGCCGAGCCGAGCCCGGCGGATCCGCGCTGCCTGCCTGCCTTCCCCCCCCGCGGCCCGGGCATGTCGTCGGGCGGCAGCCTGAGCACCATGCAGCGGCTGGTGGAGCAGCTGAAGCTGGAGGCGGCGGTGGAGAGGATCAAGGTGAGGCGTGGCGGGGGGGGCAGCCCGGCGGGGGGCGGCGGCGGAGAGG
>JANXJC010000078.1:10900222-10912300 GCA_027564655.1 Leptodon cayanensis | reverse complement strand
GTAAGCCTACAATTCCCGCCTACGGACCCACCTAGCCGGGTGGACCGACCCTTTTTCCTTTGTTTAGGGTTGCTACACTAAATTTCAACATGCCTTTCACATGTTGTCTATAATTAGGTTGTTTCTGTAGCTTGATCATGATTAAAGGCAGTTCAGGAACTCATCACATGGTTTCTAAAGGAGCTGTCAGAAGGCAAGAAGTGGAACTGAGCCAAAGGGACAAACACTAAGGGTCACAGCTGTAAGTGCAAGAAAACTCCATGATTTTATGAGCAGCCTTGAGATTCTGGCATCTTTTAAGTTTGGAAAGCTGCATGCTCATGGAGAAGATATGAGGTCTATGAGCTTCAGTGTCTGTTTTTTTAAATCCATATTTTATTTTTTGTCTAAAGAGTGATAAAGTACTTTTATGTCACCCATGAGAACAAACAGAGAAGCAATAATTCTCCAGGTTCAAGAATTAGTTTGTTTAGTGACATTTTTAAAACATACAAAAGAATCCTGAATTAGTAAGAATTCCCAAACCCTAGTTTCTCTCTAAAAATGAACAACAACAACAAAATTAATCTATTTCCCTTCAAAGAGTTTAATAATTCAGAAAAAGTATGTGTAGTATGCAAATCCCCATTCCATTCAAAATAATTTAAGACGTGTTTGTCCATCACTTCTTCCAGGGACTCTTTCATATGTCAATCTCCTTTTTTTGAACTTTGGTGCTTCTGTAGATTGTGGATCTGGAAAAGAAGTGGAAAGAAAATATATGTGTGATGAACTACAAATACAACAGGCATGCAGACTTAACTATGTGTTTCTCAAAGGCAGTAAGAGACTTTAGCTTTAACAAGTATGCTCTGTATGAAAAGTATCAACTGCCATAAAATGAAACGTGTACAGCTTAATATTAACTACTACTTACTACTACTGATCAGTCCTATGCATATCATCCTGTAATGATAATACAAGACTTTATACAAAACAAACACATCAACCTGTACTATGCTTAACCACTGTATTTCAGTAAAGATTTTAATGCTTATTTCTATTTCATTAATATTACACTCAGTACTATTCAGTACATTGTGAAAGTTAATTCTTTTTAGAGACATGTTCATGTTTCTAAGTTGTTTCAAACTACTTGTGTTTTTAAGATTCAAAGATTTTTACAATAAAATATTTGAGTAGTTACTTATTCAAAATAAGTTACCGTAAGAAAATTCCGTTTAGTCTTTACAAAAAGTATCATCAGAAAACTTTAACACTGACCTAAGGATTTAATCTGTTCCAGTGGAAATACTGGCTTGGCATATTAGCATTAATCGTTTGTGGTTTAATGAAAGTTTGATCTAAAGCCTGAAGAAATCCCTGGGTGTTCCTAATGTGTCTTCTTAACTTGGCTCTGTACACATTTCTTAAACTTGGGATTTCACGTTTCTTAAATTTGGGACTTCAGAAGACTTTCACTGTATTAAGATGGTTTTTTGCATTAGCATTCACAACTATCTAGTATACTTACTTTTCCCCTGGCTAGTGAATAATAAAGTAAAATAAGCCTATTCTTCCAAAATCTAAACCAAAAATCACTTTTCCTTTTTTTTTTTTTTTTTTTTGGATTTAAGTATACCTTTGCCCTAGTGGGCAAGAGTAATACAGAAAGCTCATCAGTCAGACATCACAGTGTTTTCAGAATACTGTAAAATGTGGTGCCAGAAGAATCTGCCCTGATCTCTATGGAAACTGTTGTATTTAGAGTTTTATACTATCACTGCCAGTTACAGGTTACTGTTAACTACCCAGCAACACTCCAGGTCTCAGTTTTGATCCCAATGGAGAGGCAACAGGTCTGTTCAGGAGTTTCTGTATGAACAATTTAATTTACATAGGCTGAAAATTAAAAGCAGTTCACCACATCCAATTAACTTTTCCTCTCTTTACTTCCATAATTGCCTTAAGCAGCCCATGAAACATAACGATATCAATTAGTTACTTGTGTTTTCATGAATGAGTCTGATCTAATTAGTGAAAGCATTTTAATGCTGTGCTGACCTTGCTGTACCACCAAGAGCTTTAACAACAGGCAGCAACAGAGAAAACATAAATTAAATCATCTGCACTAGGAGTTAGGCACTTTATTTAAGAAGCTTAACCTCGGATTTTTAAAGAATGTGGCACCTCACCTGTAGGGAAGCAGCAGAATTTAAAAAATACTACAATATACGATACAGCAATAGTTAGTCTGACAGGGACTAGTGATGCTTTCTTACTTTTAAGACTCCATGGATATGTATTATGACTTATCAAAAAAGGCCTCAAGCTAACTATATTTGAGAAAGTAAACCATGGATAAGAAAACTACAAAAAAAGAGAAGCCTGAAGATTTTCTATAAGGACTGTACACACCTTCAGGGTAAACAAAGTTTTGAACTACACACTATGCTATCTGTTTGAAGAAAAACACTTTGGAATGATTCAAGATGGAGAGTTTAGCCCTGGAGACATTAGCTAAAAAAAAAAATATTCCAAGAATAAGGGCACTGTATGAAACAAACTTAGAAAGTTGTCAGAGTGAAATTCTTTCTCCATTATCACCAACAGCACAACACAACCATTGGTAGTATCTAAATTTCACTCTCTGAATTTGCTGAATCTACTTTTTGTTCTGTAGAGAAAATACTTTCTAGTCTTTTCTCCCCCCTTTTTGTCCAAACCTATGTTTACAAAATAATCTTTCCCATAACTTTAAAAATAATTCTGGCATGTTTATTATGCACATTTCAGGCACAGTCAAAGCGAGAAGAGGGTGAAGCTTACAAATTGGAGAACTATACTTTTCAGTATTTTACCAAGGAAAAATAATGGCAGTAACACTTTTTTTTTTTTTTAATATTCTTTATGCTCAAAAGAGAAAATAAATGTTTAGGAACATCTTATCACAAAAGAAATATATATGCAAGTAAGTTTTTTAGTAAAGGAAATATGCAGCTGTTTGGTTGGATTGGATTTAACAACTATTGGAAGAAAACACAAAATCTAGTCTTACAGATACTCCTGTTTCCAGTTGAGCTACAAACAGAATTTCAGCAAATTCTGCTTGCTTTGGACATACCTGTTGTATTTTTTTCTTTTGTCCATAAGAATGGTGGACTTTGTCTTCTCTTTCTTCCAGATTCTCTACCTATTTGGTGAAAATTCACACTTTGAAGCTCGTCTGGGTCAACAAAGAAATGAGAGAGAAAACCGCCAGATGCAAATGAATCACATGGGCCCGTGGATGAAGAGTCATTCCATGGGGTCTGGTCAATCAGAATTTCTGGGCTCTTAAATTTTGTGTCTCTAAATTCTTCTAGAAAACTCTTACAGCTCTCCCGAGGTGCATACTCGCTGAGAGTTACAAAGAAATCCTTATTTTCAGAGTTTTTTGAAAAATGATCAGAGATACAGTGTGTCCTGAAAGGCTGTCTTTGAACACAAAGAGAATTCATAACATCTAGATCAGCAAAATCTTTACAGTCCTTTGGCACAGCAAAGAAATTCTGGCTCCTCCCTGTAATTACTTCTGAAGAACATGATTTCTTTTCTGTATGGCTTGGAAGATCAGAGTCAAACAAATCCTGATGATGATTCAGTGGAGGAATTATGGCTTCAGAATCCATGTGAGATGTTCCTGGTAGAGAAAAATTTGAACCATTCTGTTTGGAGAATGAAAAATTAGCTTATTTCTCTGCATTTTACAGAAAACCAAGATGCCAATGAGCACTTCGATTGCAGTCTGTCTCCTCAGAATAACTGACCTTTCCATGATTAGAAGATAAAATTCTAATATAGTCAGATTTTCACTCGGTTTCAAAGGAGACACATTTTCCTACTAATTCAAGATATTACCTGTGCTGTTTTGTGCCTTACCAAGCAGCTCTAAAGACTGATGACTTTGTTCATAATCTGGATGAAATGTGTTGAAGCTGCTGCAGTTTTCTGGGGGTGATGCACCTTTCACTGCTGTTTCTAGTGGAGCAGCAGCATTTAGGGTGTATGAATATGTCATGTCACTAAAATGCTGAAACAAACAAAAAGATACATAAGGAACATTTCTATTACATGACTACACTGTCAAATATGAGAAGTTAAACTATGTGTTAGGATTCTAAGACGTATAACTTTTTTTACTGGAAAGAAAATAAAAGACTTACCAATACAGAAAGAGAGGCATGTACAGTAGACAACATGCCTTCTGCCTTAAATCTATAAAGAGAGTAAATAATAGCCTGTCTCTTGAAACACAGGAAAATCAATACCTTAAAATACTTTATTCTCTTTCATTAGTCCAGGACTGTAGGAAGTAGTGTCTGCAATGGATTGGCACATATCATACATCACAGAGGAATTAAACTGATGAGATCTTTTTCTGATTTTTCAGTCAGTAAACATGGCTTTACACATACGCAGTTATTACACTAACATGCACAAGCTGATATTCAGTGCCCAAGCGTCTGTTCACTTGCTCCTTCACCTTAACTGAATGCTTGTGATATGGAAGTTTACCCTCCCATTTTCCTGACTGATTAAAGCTGTGCATTTTTTATCTAATTAGCTGACTATAATCAGTCTATAATTTTCCCAGACTTAGCCCAACTGAAACAACAGGAGCAGACAATTCTAACTGCAGAGTGGACACTTTAGTGAATGGAATTCTTCATCTTAACCTCTAGGGCTCTTTCAGATGCTTAGTACTATGAATGTATAAGTGGTGGGTTTATTATTGTGTAAGAAGATGGAAGGAAGGAAGGAAGGAAGGAAGAAAGGAAGGAAGGACAGACCGACAAAAGTCCTGGAAATACTTAATGGGAAAACATTTCTTATATTAGAGAAACATATAAGCTTCTATGCTGATACAGTACTAGATAGAATGAAACTTGAAGAGGAAGCTGATCAAATGAGTATTTTTCCAGTTAAGGAAATGTTCTAGTCATCTTCACACAAACATAATGCTGACTTGACAAAATCTACTGAGAATTAGCAGGCTCAACATTTTACATATGAACGATATGCTTTAGCATTTTTAAATATACCAGCAAATGTGCATGTAGCATCAGATAAAAAAAGCCTGTATTACAACAATGCAAAAAGATCGATTGAAAAATACATAAATTAATTTTGGCCAACCTTTAAAACTTTTTTTGGAACCTCTGGCAGAAGTTCCTGAAGTTGATCAAAGCTTGCAAGAAACAACCTGTTCAGCGAAGATCCCTTCTTCAACATAAACTGAGCAACCAGAGGGTTGATACATGGAAAAGTAAGCAGGCATTTCTCTGTCTGGAAATTGAAATTATTTTGTTAGATTGATATCTGACAAACTTTTTTCCCCTTTTTTTCTGTTTCTACAGAATGTCATCCCTATGAATAGGTCATACAGTATGCAGTCATAGAAACGGTCATAGAAACAGGTTTCAAACAGTGCACTTCTGTAGCCCAATGAAAACTTTTTTTTTTTACTACAGATGTAACAGTGTATCATTTTTGCGAAAGAGTAAGTTCTGTGTAATAGTTTGACAAAAAGCAAGTGCAGCCTAAAGATACTGCTATTCTAAAGGATGAAACCAGTGAATTGTGTAAACCTGATTTGAAAACCCATTACCAGATTTACTGTTTATTCTCCATTTTGAAGAGAATTACCTAAGTCAAGATAAACTGACAGAGCTGGTTTTCTTTTACAAAAGTTACACTTGTTAACAGCAATGGGACAGGTGCCAAAAGCAGGAGNNNGGTGGGGCGGGTTGAATGTCACACAGAGGACAGCAAGCTGAGAGCTGTAGCATTTTAAGAATGTCAGCTTCCGGTTCTTGACTTTCATAAAGCTCTGCCCTCAACAGATGCCAGGATCTAATACCTTAAAAAAGGTATTAGAGAGACAAAACACAGTCAATGGGTGCCCTCGGTTTTTTTATCAGTATCCTTAATCTCAAAATTGGAAAACCTATAATCCGATATCTTATGCTTGAAAGGCCATGCCAATACCTGCTTTAAAATGCTTCTGAATTTTGCAAAAGCCAGAAAGGATCTTGGCTTTACAGGAGTTCAAACCTTCCACATAAAACAAACAAATCCATATGTTTAATCTGAAAACCATAGTATACAAGTTAAAAAACATCATGTATTTGACTGTGATTGATGGACCTGCTCCACCATATAAGTATCCAATACAAAATACTGCATGAAAAGTTAAACAAGGTTCTACTATCCTGTATTAAAGCAAGTCTGTAAGCAATGCCATTGACTTCAGTAATGGATCAGCACTGATGAATTTGGCTTCCTGCCCAAGTGAGCCATTGTATGTTTATCTTTGAAAATTTGGATACTTTTTTAAACTCTGTGCCTACAATTGTAGAACTGTACACATTGGTTGGTGGATGTGGAGGATAAACTTCTCTACTGGTTAACTGTGAAAGAATGGGGAAAGTCCAAGTTGCACCTAGTTGTGCTGGCAAGGATGATGGAAACATTATATGTGTATGTGTGTATATATATGCATACATATAAAAATAGGCATATATGTGTGTGTATATATATATAAAATAATGTTTATTTTAATAATATATTTTAAGAGAACAACAAAAAAAGCCTAGAACTTTATGAGTCTGAGAAAAAGGAAGAAAATACTGTAATTTAATGGAAAGATAAGCAAACCTCAGATGGCAAGACAGAAAGCCAGGATTTGTCCAGCCACTCACAAGGACTGATATTAGATGCTATCAAATTGTTGTCAGCAATCTGACGAATTACCAGTGCTGTCTCTTCAATCCCTGGCATAAGAACTACCTACAAGTGATACATAATATTTTTGGTTAAAACTTATACTAGGGAATGTCTTAATTTGCTAGAGAATTTAAATGGGAAATCTTAAAGTGACCCTGAACACAACAGCTGGTAATGTGGAGTAATTAAACCTGATCCATGCTATCATGCGGAGAACTCCAACCTCTGGCCACTAGCCTAGCCACAAATTACACTCCTTATTTATGCAAATCCTATGTTTATCCTATAGGTCTTCTATATGTGATCAAGTTTACGGGTATAAAATGAGTTCCTTATAAAACAGGTAATTCTGAGATGCCTGATATAGGTTAAGAAGATGTGTAACACTTTGAAGGTGTAAGTAATTTCCATACGAACTACACTGCTGAGTACATGGAATGAAAAAACCTTTGTCCTCTCTTTAACCTTGATTTAACCAGATAATTTTGAAACGAATTTTAACATGCAAATAATTAAAAAATTGCCTAAAAAGATGTTGCTTCACACAAAAGAAATAAGTTACAGACATTGACTTGGTAAGCCAAATGAAACTTTTGCCCAATTTTTTAATGCTGATTATTCTAGATACCAGATTTTTTTATTCATAATGAAAAAAGTTGATTTATCTTGCCACATTAAAAAAAAAGCAAACTAGCCGACAGCAGAGAAAATTACACTTTCTTTTGTTCTACTACATTAGCAACATAGTACTAATCTGAAATTTCAAATTAAGACATAAGCAGGATGAATACATGTTCTAATAATTTATAAAATTAAAGGTACAATCTCATTTCTTGACTCCTCATCATAAAAACACTACAGCTGCTATTTGCATCTGATTCAACTTGTATTGGATTTAACACAGCCTTTTCACTGACTTCAGCAGCACAGAATTAAGCTCTTCTCTCTTATTTTAGTAATTTTGAGCTATTTTATGTTTTTGATGTAGAATGCATACTTGATTAAGCACTTTAGAAATATCATACAGTGAAGATTAAAACAGAAAGGTTGTTACCAAAAAAATTACCTTCACTTCAAAGTCTTCTGACTTCTGTGTAAGTTCAATTAGAGTGGCATAAATTAAGACAAGGTTAAGCAGAGTATCTCCCCTGAGACTGTACCTATAAAACAGTGCCATTGGACCATTAATATTTAATATGCACATGAAATAATTCCAAAACTTTTGTTCCATGTGTTAATAAATGTCTGTTTCATTTCCTGGAATTCAGAATACTAGCACAGTTTGAGGATTAGAAAGGAGAACTAGGACACATTAAGTGACTGAGTGCTGAAGAATGCACTGTGAGGAAGAAAATGGAGTCAGCCCAAAGCAAAGCAAGCCTGGCCTGAAGCAAAAGGACTGGATCAGGGACAGTCACTGGAGAAAAATCATGCAGAGGGAAAGGTGATGCATGGAAAATTTACCACTTGTTCATAGAAAAGAATCTTACAATAGGTAATAAAGGAATGCTTATGAACTATGTCAACAAAAGCTGTGCTTCCATAGCAAAAGAACTGCTGATGGATTGGAAGAATACTTGAAGAATGTCTCCCATGTTGCAAATGATACACAGTGATGCTAACACAGTAATTCATAACTATGTATTTATAGGGATTAGTTTACTTCAACAGGTGTAAAGAATAATTCCAGTGGTTGATATCCTTAGTCTTGTGAAATTTCTGGACCTGTTGATTTGAAATACAGCTCACATTAGCATTATCTTCCTCAATTCCTGTTATTTTATAACAACTATTTCTTTATCTCTTGTGTAAGAGAAAAAAGATCCTAACACATAAAAACCATCTTTGCTAACTTTTATGGGGGTCTCCAGTAGTCACTGTTACTTCCACCATTCCACTGATTTTTTTTCAGCAGGAGCATGACAACACTGTAACTAAGGGAAAGTCAAAAGCACACTAGAACCAATATTCATATTGTTCTAAGAGAAATGTGTTCCTACAGAGAAATTCAAAGATCAGAGAGTGTTAGCTTGTTCTAATAAGCAGCTTCCTTTAGTGGTAAGTTTATTTAAAAAACACCACGGTAACAAAAGAATTTCATAACTTACTCTAAACTCAGTCTCTCTCTGGAATAGAAAACAATCCAACAGCATGTATATTGGAGCGATAATGCCATCACCTTCAATAATACATTGTCACAGGATTTCTCATAATTCAGTTCTTCCATACTCTAGCATAAAATTAATACAAAAAGTAAAAATGAAATAAATATATTACCGTGGCTGTCACAGGCTTCTAATATGCATTGTGGTATTATGCAGAAGTTAAATCAAGCATAAATACAGCTAACTAATGTAGGTATTAAAGACATATCTAGGAGTCAGGAAAATTATGATTCCCAAATTTTATTTTGTTTGATCTTTAAAAAGTTGATTCACTGCTTCATGCCTCTTTTTCCCTCCTGTAGAAAGGAAACACTGCTACTAACTTTTTAGGATGTTTTTAAGATTTTTGAGAATTTTAATAATGCAAAATACTGTTATAAACCTCTGAAGGACTTACTTAACCTATACAAATTATATTATCCCTACCCTGAATATATAAAGTACAACACCGCTAACTGCAATAGCATTTGCAGTAGCATGTAGGAATGTCTGTGTTGTGCTTGCAATACTAATTGATTATTTGACTCTTTATCTATCTTTCAGTAGCAGTTCTTCTACCTGTAAAGTCATCTGTCTTGCTGCATACCAGAATTTAAATATTACACTATTGTCTAAACTATTACTTTTTATTAAAAGTAGGACAAATTATTCTCTAGACTAATTCAGATAAGTATCTGAAATGGGAGGAATTAACATGCGCACTGGTAAGAGAATATAGTCACAGATATATTTAATTGGTTATTACAATATTCCTTTATACAACCCTATTTTCAAGTATGCAACCTTTAACTATATTTAATACAATCCAATTTCAGGTCAAATGTTACACTTCTGTGAATATATGTAGGTACAGACATGAGAACATTTTAAAATAGTCAAACTGGCACAGATAGAATTTTAGAGTTAATGAATTTGGAAATAATTTGTGTTGTGAAACAATGCATGAATTAAATATGACTACGAGGAGGAAATGATACGTTAAAAATCTGCAGCTATGGCCTAGGAGTGACCCAATGCATAACAGAATTTGGAGATACTAGTTTCATTTTGTACCTGCAAAAAGATAGCAGTACATTCATCTATTGTTAACACAACATATCGATCTGTACTTCCAAAGAGCCTTAAGGAGTAACTACCGCTTCTTTCAACAAAGCCAATGCTGTACCTGAAGAAGTAAAATTATTTTATTAAATCTCAGTTATGTAAAATAATAAGATTTTCTTAAAGGAAATGAATAACACACATCTCAATGCAATTTTTTAAATTACACAGTCTTTTCATACCTTGATCTTTCTCAAATGCTCAAGTTCACTTTAGGACACATACGAAGAATACACATCAATGAAGTAGTGACTTAATGAAATATAACTGGATTAATTCAATTATGTTGCTAACCACACCGTATATGACCTTGATATACAGCCTCTGAGTTTACAAAAACAAGACGTAAGACAGATAAATCAAGAAAATATACTTAGATACTCCTTTTGAGTAATTAAATGTATATTGCATTTCTTTTCTTCCTTTCATGATTGTGCAGCATAGGGAAAGCAAACTGAGTGAAAACTCCCTGACTGCCATTGGTATGACCCTAAATTTTTCTGAGTGAACAAGAACAGCCAGCAGCACAGTGTCCTGTTACCAGCTGTGTTAGCAAAGACTCACTGAATGCATATCACGTGCTTAGGGCTGTCGGGGAGTCTTAGCTGAGTAAGGGGGGAAGTTAAGAAGAGATGATTGGCACACTACTTACTTAGCCTCATCTGTAGGAACCACAAGAGACCTAAACCTGAATCTACCAGCAGTAAGTCCTCTAGAAACTTGTATGGACAGTGTATTCAGATATTAACAGGAAAGTGAACTCTAAGCTTTTCTGAAACTATATAGCTGTTTACCTATTTAATTGCTTCATCAGTGCTAAAAGGAGCTAGTGAGAAAGTACCAAAAAGCATTCCTGGCTGTTTAGCTTATGGCCAGGCTGAACAGAGAATTTGAACAGGTCAGAGTTTAAAAGTACATGACAAATTAAATGTTCAAACTTTAAAAGTCAAACATACAATTTTTTTTTTTTTAATTGAACTGTAATTAGACACAGCTCAAAAATGGCATCACAGCTGATTCAATGATACAGCAAGGACCAAAACTGGCATGTCTCTTCAGCAACATGGTGAAATCAACCATCTTTATCTCTGGTGCTATGTTTAAGAGATGCTGCTGCTCTGTCCCGTATTTATTTCTTTTTTTTCCCTCCGCATGATAAAAGGTACTTTTATCAGGTATTTATTATTGTGAAAGTAAAATGCAAGAAAATTATGTCGAAGAAAATAATGCACATGTGCAATGATTTACAAACATGAAATTTTTTGTACAGTATAGAGAGTATTCAAAATTAACTGAATATTAGATCTGAATTTTACAAATAAAGTAGTCTTGTTTTTAACTTAGCCTCTCCCAAAAGCTGTGGTGCATCAGAAAAATGAGACTGTTTCTCTGTTGTTGTTTTTTTAGCATAGCTCTGGTAGTTAAAAAACAAAAAATCAAAACCAATTTTTATGAAGAATTAAATAAAAAGTGTTCCAAGCACCAAGAAGGACTAAAGCAAAAAATGTTTTGGGGTAACATTATGATTTTCAGGGAAAAATAGACAACTAAAAAAATTCTTTGATTAAAAGTGCCAGTGCAAAATAAACAAATAGTCCAATTCCATTCTGGTTGACATCTGTGTGAATCTATAGAATTAAGATATCAACTTCAGCAGAAAAATTATCTTCTTGTCTCTTAAAATGCTAATAGTGTAATTGCAGTAATGTACCTGATAGCCAAGTAGTTGGCTACTACTTGATATAGTAGGACAAGATGTATGTCCTGGAAAACTGAAAATAAATAGTCAGTAAGATTAAATAGGTTACTTTCACTCACTTGGATTCCAAAAGCTGAAGAATATCTGGCATATTAAGAAGATTTTCAGTTGTCAGAAATACATATGGAATCTGTACCTCCAGAAGAAAGGAACCAGAGTGATTCCCTGAAACATTTTGTATACGTAAGATCATAGTTTCATAAGTAAAAAATTAAAGATACATTTAGGTATTTAAATAGACGTATCTTTTTAAAATGCAGCTTTTATTCATCCCCATTAAAATGCTTCCATTATATGCTTTTTTCC
>JANXJC010000078.1:10868659-10893346 GCA_027564655.1 Leptodon cayanensis | reverse complement strand
GTGTACAATAAGCTATGATATTTTTCTTCTCAGGAAAATTTAATCCAAAGATGTTCAGAGCTCTTAGTGCAACTCTTAAGAGAAACAAAAGAAGAAAGCTCCAGAAGTGAAGTATGGAAAGAAGTTAAAATAAATGAAAGTAAGCTTGAAGATTCATCTTTTTTTGCTGTGTGTTCAGCAGCATAAATTCTATTTCAAACAGTCAGAACACTTAAAAAATTATTTATTCTATCCCTTCTGTTTCATTATGTGATAAGTATTTGGTAAATAAATAATAAATATTCTGCAATGGAAAATGGTGTTTTGCACTGCATGGTATCACCCAAAATATTCACATATCCAGAAAAAAAAAAAATCTTTGGATAACTTGAATGACCTCCACAGCTGTAGCCTCCATGCTGTAACTATCACTTCCAGATATTTTCTTCTTATATAATTATAACGCCAGGAGATTGGCCTGATACATGGCTTAAGCAGAGGTCATCTAGGGATAACAATACGCATACACTCCATGGTGTGTGTGCTCCGAGTCACACCTGTACAAGTACACAATCCTGACTTGCGCTATGATTCTCTTTGCACCAGAAGATTGAGGCCTTCAAACAAAAGGTTATAATACAATTTTCAGTAAGTGATGTAATACAATATACTTACCAGGGAAACAAAACCACCTGCAACAAGATGAAGCCCTGGCAAGGTTAAAACTCATATGCATGTCATTTCAGTCATGCAACAAGGGGAGATTTCATCAAACAGAAACCTGCACTGCTCCTGATAGAGGTCTTAAACTGTATGTTACCCTTATGTAACAGATACTGTGAGCTGGAAAGGTAATTATAAGACTTTCTTCCATAAACCAACCCTTGTTGAAAGACAGTTTTATAATTATTCACATAGTTTGGAGCAGTTTTGTCTGCTTAGAGAAACTGTTTACATTGTTAACCTTAACACTGTGTTCCTCTGCACAACTTTGCATCCAATTTAACATTTGACACTGAAGCTCTGTTATTTTGGGATTTGTTTCATGCTTTTTCTGGCTGCTGTACTGTACAATCTTCAGCTGCCTCCATATGTTATTCAGTCTGGATTCCAAGATGTTTTTATAGATATCCTTTGCCTTGGACAAATAACCTGTTAACAAAGCAACAACAGAAGTAATTGCAGTCACAAAAAATAATTGCCAAGGTTTGTGTTTAATCTACACATAAATTTAAAATTTATGTGAAGGTATCTTGCACAAAAAAGATGAAAACTTAATGGCTCACCAATATGGAAGGATACTATTACTACTTATCAGGTACGTAAGTGGCCTTAATAAAGCGGCTATACCTCCTGTAGTATCTGCTGTATGACTCCAGCTAGAATTATAGAATGCTGCATTCTATAGCTGCAGATACCAGCCAGCAGCAGTGTTATATCTAACTAGTCTATATAGTTTATACTAAATAACAACTTTATATTCCCACTGTCCAAAGCTTTACTTGTCCTGTGTTTTCACCACTCTTCATATTGTCACAACTATTTCTCAACTATGATGCCTTTTGTATGTAACTTGAACAATGCCAGGGTTATTTGAAAATGTATAAAGAAAAAATACATCTAAGATAACTATGTGATGAATCACACAGCACAGCACAACATCACAATAGTGAAGACTACAGGGCCTACTTAGTATCTGGCTCAATTTTCTACGTTTTTTTCAGATCTTTTTTACTTGTGCAGTTTCCTTTGTGAGGTGTTGCAGGATCTGGAAGGACAGGTGTTGTGTAATTCTGAAATATTATCTAGGAGTGCTTTTGCTACAATAGAACAGAGGAGGAAGAACTGCTCATTTGTCTCCCTCCCATCCTCTACATTGTTTATAGTAATTGTAGAAAATAATTCTACTTAGGATTCTACTTATATATTCATTCTGTATTTTCCCTCCTACTCTTTTATTGCTAGAAATATTTAAGTGAATACAAATAATTTCTTTTCCGCATAGTTCAGTTTATGGCAGATGTTTTCCATTTTACATCAATTTTAAGGAAACACCTTCCATCAAGGGATAATTCAGAGTGACTGAAGTTAGGTGCTCTGAACCACCTTATCTCCTATAAAGACGGAGGGAGTCTGACTTTCCCAGTGCATTCATAAAAGCTGAATTCATCTCTTTATGAATCTATTCCAATAGATCTATCTAAAAATTCAAAATACACAACTATGGGAACTTGACAAGCATGGCATTGTCATTTCAGGCATAAAATTGGGTTACAGCAAATTTTAATATTCTAAATCTGAATAGCATAAGACCAGAAAAGCTCAGAAAAAGCTTCTGTGTGAGTCCAGTGCTAAGAACTGGACTGTAACTTCAAATTCCCTGCCTCACAATATGTTAGATAATATTTTAAATTTTGCTTAAAATGCCCTCAGTTTTAGGTTCGTCATTTCCAAGGAGCCTAAGAATATTTTTAGGTGTAAGTGTCCCACACTGACAGAAGGTGGACTGTAAACAGCAAAGGACCTGCCATTTTTTCATGTTTCTCAGTTTCCACACAGAGATTCCAATGAAAATTTGTCATTCTGAGATACAAGACAATACACATTATATATGTGGAAGCTGATATGAATGTTTCTCAGGCAAATCCATGTAATAATATAAACAGTGGTGTGTTAGTCATGAACTGAGCATATACACTACCAAATTACAATCCACAGCAAATTCATTTGTAATGACGGAACAGAAATAAGGAAGCAAAGGGGGTTGAATATCACATTGAAGCTATGCTGGAGGTATACCAATGGCAAAGAATCACAGTCTATAAACATGAAAGACAGACTGCAGAATACACACAAAGCACTGGGTTTCTGGGTATCATTATTCACTACTAAAAACAAACCTAGTGCTGTGTCCAAGCCACATGTTAATAGAAGATCTCGAACTGTTACCAGCAGGTGCACCAGAGCAGCATGTCTGAACAGCATGTTCTCCTTCTCATCTATTTTACCTTTACAAATAGAAGACACAGGTGTGGTCTGTATAAAATTTCAGAAATCACGCTATACATATGTAATCAATTTAAAAGATCTGGTATCTCAGAATTTTCATTAAACACACTTAAACAGACATAATCTTGAAAGGTCAGATCTGGTGGCAAATACCTTATAGCATGACTTTTGCCATGTCACCTGACCCAGAGCAAGTGTCACACAGGGAAGAGTTTTTGAAAGGTGTGTAGGGATAGGTGGTGCTTGTGGGAGGAGGGGTAACAGTTCCCCTAGGTGTGCCATTAAACCCATACTGCCTTACTGATTTTAGTAGAGCAATCTTTAAATATACATGAAAACTGATAAATTTCCCATCTTTTGGGCCATTATAGAAGCTCAGCTGTTCACGTTACTATTTCCTCATCTGACTAGTCAAATCACTAAATTTTTCAACAGCCCTGTAACTCCATCTAACCCATTTTCCAAACATTTCAGAACTCTTCCCAAGAAATCAAAATGGCAGATTATCCACTAATCAATAAGCAACTTTAAAGCAGTGATAACCTCAAATTAAGCTTTTCACAGAACTTTTCCAACAAATTTTAGACTATAAAAGCCACATTCTTTATGGCAAATGATTTGGATGCAGCTAGTCTTCACACATACCATGAGAAAAAATTCCTATTGTCTTCCAATACTGACCCATGTAGAGTCTTAACTTCTGATATTACCTTCCCCTACCTAATAAGTCTCTCCTGATAAGAATCTTAACCTTCTTTGAGAAGGTAAATCTGGAGGACACCTGCTTCTTTGTGGACCCACAGAGTAAATAAAAAGGTTTATAGGCTACTTATTCTATATTATGTACCCATTTTGAATAAACCTTCAAGGACTTGACTGAACAGAACTGAAGAGTAAAGTGGAATGAGATTAGATATTGTGAAACTATTTAAAACCAGCAAGGCAATAGAAGAGTGAAGTAAGTTACCAGGGAGGTTTTGGAATCTCCTATAGAGTTAGAGAAATATTAATTAGGAATGGATTGGATACGTTAGAGTCTTCTTCATTTCTATGGACCTTCCAGCAAGAAAATTCTTATCTCCTTCTGCTTCTTTAGTTGGGGACAAAATGCAAGACCTCCCTTGCACTCTTCTGTGTCTTCAGTGCAGATAACAGTAGCTAAATCAACTTGAAGTTTTTGAAGTAAACCAAGAGCAAAAAGTTTTTACTACTTTCCTTGAGCTGTAGTCCAAAGACACACCTTTTTCATTGGTCAATTTTGTGTTCAACAACAGTTGTTTTTGTATAATGAGGGATGGGTAAATGTTATCCATTCCTCAGAAAACACTTGCCCTTGAAAGGAAGGTCCAATAGATGACCATTTGCCTCATCAGTATTTCAGCCACTAAACATTTTCATTGATTTCATTGCTGTAATTTTAGCAATTGGTAATATACTGCACAGCTAATCCACAAGCAAAGAGGTCCCTGAAGCTTGAATAAGTACATCACTCGACCCAGCTCCTACTTCAGGCTATTTTTGTACAGCATGTAAACTGCATTTGAAAGGATATGGGTTTTCTTAAATTAATCTTGAATTAAAATACAGACTCTTATATATTTTTTCCTTGATCTTGAGAAGCAGTACTAGTTCTCTCTACACTTTTCTCAGCAATGTTTTTCTTTCTGTGATTCACTCATACAGATATCGATACTGAGTTTCTCCCTCATGTTTATGAAGAGGGTGTTTGCTTTTTTTGTAGGCTCCCTCAAATTAAAAGAACCTTGCTGCTGACAATTTTAACAAGGTAATTCTATAGATCCCAGGCTGTCACTCTGCAGAGACCACTAAAATTTTTTTTTGTTTGCCTTGTTTCTCATTTGCAAATTCATTATCATTAGTTTTACTTTGAGAGAAATACATTCAGCACAGAAAGCAATAAAGTTGAGATAGCTAAAGTTTATCACATAACTTGTGACATAATATAAAAACTTGGCAGTAGCAGACAGCCTGCTATGTTATCCTTACAACTAGTTCTCAACTATGAGCAGTACAACTCAAAAAATAATCCAATATACCCAACAGCTTTCTAAATCTTCCTCACAGTTTGTATTTTGCTGTGAGGTCTTCCTGACCCTCTCTTTAACGATAGCCAAAAATCTTTGTAAGGGGTCACTGATTTTGCTGGCTTTTGGTTTCATTTTTCTGGTTTTATAGAGTTTTCACATGCCACATAGGCAAGAAATGAATTCAGAAAGAAACCAAATTAATATGGATTTTTTTTCCTCCTAATTTCTAACATAGGCTTAGCATTTTGCAACATGCAGGTGTGACAAACAATAGCTACTAAAAGGAAAGAAACAACAAAAACAAAAAAAAATTTAAACATTGTTTGATCTAGAAGCAACATTTCTGAAGCATGTCTAAAATATTTTAAAATTAAATTCAGTTAGAATACTTTCTGTTACAATATTCAGGTTAATAAATGTAATGCTGAAGAACTGGGAGACATTATTTTGGAAATAAAAGAGGAAATCAATTACTGTAACTCTACAAGATAAACAGCTGAAAGTTTTATCATTAATTTATCAAACATCTTGAACCTTGTGTCACCAATTAAACCTGTATTAGTATTAAAGAAGAAAAAACAATTATTTTTTTAAAAAGATGTACCTTCTTTAAAAAGATCACTTATCACTTTCTCTTGCTGTTTTAAGAAAAACCTTGTATGATCACATTTAACGCTGTCAAAGCTCCAGTTTACAGAAGCAAGTACACCCAGATCTATCAAATCTTTTAGAACAGGAGTAGCTGCTTCTTCCAAGAGGCAGTATGCCTGGCATTGGCTTTCTGGATAGCACAATAAACAAAAAATAATAATAAAGTTTGGTTTCATATACTACTACTGCTGAAAAATATTTAAAAGACCTAGTAAAACACAAACAACACTGACTTCTTCATGAAAGCTTTAACACTAACAGAAAAACAGTTGCTCACCCGGGAGCCTCCTGGGTGGTAAAATTAAGCTGACCCTCACAGCAGGCAACCCTGTTATTCCATGTATTTCATAAAGTGATCAAACTCCATGATGAAAAGCCAGGATTTTCTAGTCCTGTGATTCCCCCTAAGATTGCACTATTATTCCATTGTTCTACAGCCGCCTTCTACTTTGTAGTCTAAACTTAGACTTAGTCCCTTTATGTCCACTTGTTACTATAACTTCAACTTAAACAGCTTTTCTCCTTCCCTCCTATTTAACTTCTAATATCTTTGTCTAGCAAGGCTAAACAAGCCAATCTGTTAGTCTGTTTGTGTTTTCATACTAACAGTTCTTAATAGTTTCTGGGTGGCTGTTTCATAACTCTTTCCAAATTACAACTGAATTTCTTGCTATTAGCACCCATGACAGAGCTGTCAATTGCTGAATGAATTGAAAGGGCTGTCCTTTTCCTCATGTAAGAAGGTGAAACTCTTCCATACCCATTTTTTAAAATTATAGTTGAGTTGATCATATCAACACAATCAGAACTGCGTGATTCTTCATTTTCAAAGATTTACTTTTCAAAAATAGTTTCAACTGATCTGTACAAATTATTTGACCAGCAGCTGACAACTTCACTTGGTCAATGCACTACTTCATAAGAGCAATTAATAACTTCAAAATTTTATGCATTCTAAAAATAGTTATATTACTATATCCAGTTTTTCAGCCTGTATGGAAATAAGTCTGATACTACAGTATTTTGGATGCCCCTTGTATAATTTCCTATGGGCATTCCTGTATTAATGTATCATTTTCTTTTTAAGGTGTATTTCTAATCATGCATCTTCAATGTTCCATTATTAAGTAAAATGCTTGTGTGAATCTTTCTAATCTCTGTTTTGGCTATAGCTTGGTTTTGAGAAAGATTCCTTTCCTTCATGTGCAAGACCACCATGGTGAAACACACTTTATTTCAAGGACAGTAGCAGTACATTCAGTCCCAACAAACACTACCTTTGCCAAATGCTAATTTTTATTGTGACTGCAGAAAAGCTTTAAATTTTTTTCCAGTTGCATTAAAGGAGTCTTACTTCAAAATTTATTAAAAAAAAAATAAATCTTATAGCTGTTATGTGATTCACATCTCAGATGGGAACACATGAAAATAACTGCTCTGCTCTTTCACTGGTTCTGTGGAAGAGACTCCCATTAAGCACATGGTTGGAGTGAATGCATTTCCATGGAAACCCAAACTAATCTGTTTTAGACCTACAACTTTCTAGCACTGGGTGTGCTTGATTTGAGGCTGTAACATATCTTGGATAAATTTCTTCTAGGTTCTTCTCCACCATTTCTACTGCATGACAAAGTTGTCAGTGCATGTTCTTTGATACAATGCCTTGAAAAGTACAACAGCAAGAGTTCACAGGGTAAGACTCAGTCATGTATGAAAGAATACATGTGTTAAAGACATTTCCTACCAAAATGACTGCCAATCCCTTCTCCCTCCAATTCTCTCATTTACTCTGTCAGAGAAAAAAATGCAGAATAATAATTCGAGGGTACGGATTGGCATGAAGAGATTTCACATCTGCTGATTTAGATCAGACATAACTCAAAGTCTGTACTTTTTAGTTTGCATGCAATTGGCTTTAGTCTTAAGACAGAATTCCATGGCCTGCTCTCACATCCTTGTCAAAATAAATATCCATCTATTTGGAATGTTTTCAGTCACAAGGAGGAGAGACTAGGCCTAATAATTTCCCTATTTGTCTAAGTAGTACTATTTAATACAAAATTACATTGCAAAGTTATATGTAATAAAGTGTATGCAAAAATAGTATACCTGATGCTTGAATATTGACTGTGACACTGTCCTCACTCTCTTGTTCTTTTGTCTTTATTCTCACAGTCTCACAAACAGAACTGTCCTCTTTGTGAACATGCATATGCTGTTCTTCAGGTTGTAGCACTAAATTATCAAACCACGAGTGAACACTTAGATACAAATATCACAAAACCAGATCAATGAATAAGAAAACTGTTCTGTAAATAACTCTACATGCAGAAATATTTTCAAATTAAGTAGCTTCTGACACGTACATTTTCTTTTCATGAACTTCATTGTTTTAATGGGCTCATGTAGTATGGAAAAACCATCAAGACATAGAGAGAGATGAGGTCCTGTCAGCCTTCACAGCCCAAGAAGTCAGGCATTACCAGGTTCCTCTTCCTTAGGGCAGAAATACAGAGCTGGGAAAATTAAGGAGGTACTACAGCTCCATAATATAGCGCCATAGGAAAGCTCATGTGCCTTTATATGGAGAAAAAACACGTATGAGAAGAAAGATGCTGTTGACTATAAGGAGCTCAAACTATGAAAAATATCTCAGGGAGTGTGAGTAGAAAAGGCTAGGTACTGTCAATGACCCAGAAAAAACAGGAAAACTGCAAATGGCAGGAAAAAAAAAAAAGAAAAATTGCTTATTGAAAACAACTTTTTCTCCTGTCTTATAGCTATCTTTTGCAACTTCTTAGTATTTCCAACTCTCCTACCCTTCTTCCTTATAAATGCCGATGCATGATCTACAGCTTCTGCCCACAAAGCTTCCTTTGGCAGCTCTACTTCTTTATTTCTGAGAGGGTTTCTGGCTGAATAGGTGTCTCCTAAATATTGCTGATTTTTTTTAGTTAAGAATGTCAGTTTCCTCAGAAAGCAAACTGATCGTACAGAGACAGAAAGAAAAGAAAAACCAAATTTTTTCCTAGTTAAGTTAAAAAAAACCTCCCTGATTTTTAAAAGCTATAACTGGGTTCAAAATTGGATCAATGAACTGTTTCTACTACTTCCCTCCTCTGTATTTTCTAAACTAAATATTATACACAATGACATCTTTAAAAAATAAGCCAAACAACAAAGACAATAGAGAAAGATTCCTACAAGCAGTGCTGCCATTTCTTATTTTCAGTTAAATTTAGAATGACCGTTCAGTGCGTTCTTTAGATATCACACAAAATTGATCTGCAGCACGTGGGTCTACCTGTAAACATATTCAAAACTGCATTTAACTTACTTAAACCTCCACAAGCCTATTCTTAAATGTAACATAGCTTGTCTTTCAATACATTTGGATTTCTTGTTAGGAGATGCAGTTCTAGTCAGAGTTCACTAGATGGTGGCATAACACTTCAGTTCAGGTACCCTGAGCTACTCCTAAAATTGGGCTTGCTGCTTTCTGAGGGCCCGGAAGCGTTTTATGCATGCATATCTACCAGTGGCAGTAACAGATAAATTTTACCAAGAAATAATTTCTTCCACGGGATTACATAAGCTTACAATTAAATAAATATCCCAATTCTTTTCTATAGGAATTATTGCTGAAAGATTTTATGTAACAATTTTAACCCTTTTTTTCTTTTTGTGCTGGGACATATGACTGAAACACAGATAAAAGCTATTGTCAAAATTCTGCCATACAAGTCCCAAAAATAACAAATATTCTTTTTTAATACAACTTTATCCTGCAAAGTGAATCTGGAAATATGTCTCCTGATATTTTGTGTCACAAATATTTCTTTTTTAAAACAAATAAGGAATTTCTTCTACTTCTTTTTCCTCTGCTATTTTGTTTTTCTGCAATGTTCAATGTATAGCCTGAGATTCTTTCATAAGCATTGTCATCAACAAGAACAGCGCTATGAAAAACGTTCTGTTTTCTCTAAGATGTGTTCGGCTTCATTGTTTGACGGGGTTTGCACCAAGGTAACTGGCTCAAATGCTTCTTTCCAGAGAAAAACTTTAACTCTTGTTCATTGTCTAGGCTATGTTGGTTCTACAAAAGTAAGAGTATTGATAATTACTATTTGATAACTACAATTAATTTGATAACTACAACTGATAACTAGTATTTCTCCAAAGAGAACATATGGACAGTAGAAATCTTCTGGAGTAAGTACCATTTAGAATCACTTTGTCACAATAGGAATAAACTCATGTGTTTGTTTTATTAAAAAACACTTCCACCGCCAAAAAAAAACCCCAAACCTAAAACCAAAGCACCTTCCCAACCAAAACAAACAAAAAAATCCCCTAAGATAACCGAAGGAAAAAACAAAAGGTAAGATCATTAGCTGAAAATTCAGCTACATTAAAGATCAGAAAAATGTTACCATTGACTTCAAAGAATTTTTTCCCCATAAATCCACTAGCATGAAGTAGCATCTATTGTAACTGGTATAAGAGAGCAGAATTAAACCTGGAAAAATGGCAGAATAAACTGGTTCACATACCTTTTTCAGGACTACCTACATAATTTTTTTCCTCTCTTTGAATGAGTGTACATTTAGATCTCAGCATGATAAAGTTGCTCAGATCAGAATCATCGTTGCACCATTTTGTAGCGAGTGCAAATGACACAGATTTTTGACCACTGGATGAGTTGGCTTGTTTAGAAGACACATCTTTACAGCTGATTGATTCAGATAATTTGGGGGTTTTCTCTTCTTGGTTTAAGAAATAAATTGCCTCTTCTATCTTATTCTTTCTTATGCTGCCACCAGTAAGCTCTTCCACAGATGTATTTTTATTGTGAATTTTGGCAGATGATGCAGGACTCATATGCAGGGCACAGTACTGACTTTGAGTCTGTGGTGACATGTAAAGATTAATTACTTTGTCTGACTGATGTTTTTCAGCAGAAAGCAAATCCTGGTTTGTCAAGGAATTCTTCTCTTCAAGCCATCCTAAGAACAAAATTTCATTTCTTTGCTGCAACATAGATTTTTTCTTTCTCCTGGTTGGAGTTAACTACTTTGGATAATTATAGAGAAAGCATTTTTTTATTTCTTCTTTCTGCCTTCCCAGATCATTAGAATCCACTTTTAGAAAATTTGTACTGATTAGTCCTAAGTAAAAATGTACAATGTTGAGAAACAGAAGGCCATGCTACTGTTAGGAGAAGTTTTCACCATCTGCCTTGTGCTTACTGGTGTTAGATTTCTAGGAACTGGGATGCAACACATTTCATTAGGAAGAAAGATTAAAAGATTAACAGATTTTTTTTTTTTTAGAGGAAAAAAAGAAGTAAAGCATGCAATTAGCTCCCCCTAAAGATGTGCTTCATAGAACTGCAATTTTTTGCATTGCTGCTGCACATCCATGTTAAACACTGTAGCTAAACACTTCATGATATGTAAAAAGCAGTTAAGTGGAAATGTTCTTTCATGAGCTGTGCCTATCTGTTTCACAACATATCATGTTACTGCCAGTCCTTGGAGCTCTACAACCATAATTGGTACCTTGCAGTCAGGCCATAGTTATATAATAAAATCAAAATAACTTTTTGCATTTTCTGTTAAAGTTTGATTCTAAGTATACATAATGGTCCATGAGAAATTCTAAAGTTTATGAGTGGTTCACATCTGAAACCATAGCCAGCATAAAAAAACCCTCTGAATAGCATTACAAAATAAAGAATTTTCACTGTAACATACTCTCCCCATTGACCTTCTGCAGATAGGACTATACAAATAGCTGCTTTATTAACATATTCCAATGCAAAATTACTATTTGTTAAGAAATGCTCCTGTATGAAACTATTTTATTAAAAAATAGTATGGCTGGTGGAGGCTACTTTTCATCTGCACATTAATAGAAAAGGTAACTTTGTGAAGTTAAAGACTTCCATTCCTATGGTTTGTTCTAAGGTTGTGAAAGTACACCTTAATTGTAGTAGTGTTGCTACTTCATATTGCTATAAAACACTTTGCTCTTGAGAATAAGAAGTCTTCCATTTCCTTCCTTCTTGGAGGAATATAACTGGAGGTATATAACTGTCACTGTGTCATTCTCTGTTAAAGTACCTATCTTTGCCTTTTTATCACTTTTTTTTTTAAAAAAGAATATACTTACCTTCTAACTGATAGGAGGTAAATTGTGTGAATGTTTCTACTTCTGTAGGAAGCAAACTGTTTGCATTACTGGCATCCATGTTTACTTGCTCCAAAGTTTCTATGGAGACTGGACTTAAACCCAAATGAAGCCACCAGCCCTCCTCTAGTGAGCTAAGCATTGGTACTTCTAATTCAACTTGTAGCACTTCCTCCAGTTCTGTAAGCGAATGACGCTGATAAGCAAGCTTAACAGTCTGAGGTGCTACAAAAAACAGACATCAACATAAAATATTAATAAATTAGAAACATGAAAATAGAATGTCATTTTAGAAATGAAAGCTCCCAAGTACTGATGACCTACTACATATATCCATTGTTCATACTTCTGTTTGTAACTCAGTGTCCATTAATAGACTTAAAAGCAAAGTAGTGTTAGCAGAGCAAGTGTGCTTTTTACTTACTGAGTGTATGAGAAAGGGGGATGTTAAATTTTTTTCAGATCTAATAATGTGTAGCTGCAAAACTAAAGTTACAAATGACCTTGTTTCTTATCTCTGGGTTTACTTGTCATGCTTACAAAGATTTAATATAATCCCTACCTGAAAACAAAATGAACTTAAATAGTAATGAGCCTACCATACATTGTTTTCAACTATAAATTAATGTACAAATGAATTGGACAACATAACAAGTCAAGGCAAATAAAATGAAATGAAAGAACAGTGGTAATGAGTATTCTGGTGCTGTCAGAAATAACCTGCAGCTTACTTTGGTTTTGTGTATTTTGCTACCTAACATGAACTCTGCTCCTGTCCAGTTATTATCTTCCATTAACAGTACTTTTCTATTGACTGAGACATCTTTTGAAATATTATTTAAGGAAAAATAGCAGACAGAAAAGAGTTCAACAGATTACCAAATTTCAATTACCAGAGTTATTGAGTATAATTAGTACTAGTGAGCTGACATTTCCATAATGAAATAAAACTCTTACTTCATTCAAATTACCTCCATAGAAGGATACATGACATACCAACTTCTATGTTGCATACTGTAACTTTTTACATGTACTAAAAAAATCAGATAATCCAAACTTCAGAGGGTTAAATTAACTGGATAAACTTCAGTGGTTCAAAAGATGTGCTCTGTAATATAACATTATCTTTTTCACTATACTTTGTCCAGGTACATGGAACTCTTCAACATCAGTTAGAAATTGATCATCAATTAGAAATCGATCATCAATTAGAAATCCTTACCGACCAACAAAAGAGAGTTCATATTATCCCGATACTTCTCTGATTGCCACACCGAAGACACTAAGTATTCCCTAGAAGGCTCTGTAATCAAAATACTACAAAGAAAATAAAACAAGACTTGGAGGTATGAAGTTTAAGAGCATTATCATCTGTTGAATTTTGATCTATATAAAACTATCTTTTAAAGATTTACTTTCTCTCTAAATTTTCAGTTCATTCATTCATTCACTCACTCATGAAAATTTTTTCTAGTCCATATAGAGGGTCACTTCATGCAACACCATGGTAAACAGGAAGGAGTGAGAGGAGCCAACAAGGCTGGTTCACAAAGTAAAGCAGCACAGAATGAGAATTTTAGCTGAACTGTGGTTCCCTCCCCAAAAGGGTATTTAAATTCTTTGCACTTATGCAAGAAAGATAGCAAGGCAAAAGATGCTAGTCTCAAAAACAAGATGAGAAGGAAAGGATGAATCAATCCTGATCCTATGTCACCATGAAAAGGCTTAAATTACATTGTTGGGATATCCCCAAAACACAGACAACACTTTCTTCCTGTATCTCTTCCAGAGATTTTGTAGGTGATACTTGCTCAACGTATGTGTTTGCTGTACGTATAAATATATGCATATACACACATGCATACTTGCTATATACATAAATATTTACTGTTGACTACTCCAAAAAGGACATTTGATTTTCAGGCTATTAAGTCCTCCAGGAGAAAGAGGTCTACAGTAGTGACTGTCATTTCCTTTGTCAAGCTCTCCTGAAAAGCCACAGATGCACTCTGTTCACTGTTTCATGCAAACCACAAAATATATGCAGCTTTCTCAGAGAATAACTACCAATTCACAAATAGGCTAACATTATTTTTGCACTAATTTTGAGGATTTATGATTTAAAGGGCTTATGACAGGATTTATTAGTACAAAGTTTTCATTACCTGTTATCAGAAAGAGGAATAGGTTCTTCTTGAAGTCCTGTGCACAGAAAATTAACCCATGAGCTTTGTTGTCTGCACGGAGGAGTTAAAGGTACTTCCATTTTGTCTTTCAGATATGGAACATATTTAGCTAGAAATTGCATAAAGCCCCACCCAAAACAAAAATTAAAAATCTAAATCACAAAAAATTCCACATACTTAGGAATTTTACACTAGTGAAGTCTTGGATTAAAATACAAAATATTTTCATTGGACAAATTCACTATTTAAGCAATAAAACCCAAATACTTCACATTTAATTTCCAGACAGTTTGGGGATAATAAAGTGTAGATCACATTCCTTTACTTGTTCTGTAATGTAGTTCTGGCTACATACTCTTCCCATGTAAGATGATTTTTATGATTAAATCACCAGGTACTATGGCTGAGGTTTTGATATTAAGTGTTCATGCTTGTTGCCCTTCTTAGATCATTCCAACAAAAATGAAGTTAAATAGAAGGGAGAGAGACTTCAGACAATATTGTGGTGGCTGTAACATTCCCATGAATGGTCTCAGGAACTTCAGAAACAGACAGTAAGGATTTTGAAGACAAAATTACTCTTTCAAGCAGAATTAGTACTCATTGTAATTTCTAGGGATGACCACTGAAATTTATTACACCACCAGTTTTTTTAAAGCAGTATACAAACAAACCTGGCATGTTAAATGTCCCCTGGAAGTCACTTTTCACATCCTTTTTTTGCCAATCATATCAAATGCAGACATTTTAAGGGATTATTGGTTTTTACTCAAATCAGTTAAGGAATTTGCAACTTCATTGATTTTGGCGTCATTCCTTAAAATTTGACAGTTTACACGCCCTGGTATTCATCTCTCTGGCACTATTCTAGTGATATTTCTCGTTAAGCTTCACTAGAAAGTAGAGGTCACCAAAAAAACCCAAACAAATCAGTTCCCCCATGTTCTGTGAAAACTAACAGCCAGAAAAATTGTAAGCAAATAAGTGCATCCATAAGGAAAAACACTTGTAACAAATTCCCTATTCATTCCAACAGTAAGTAAACAGCTGCAATCACCATAAACACATTGTTTGGCCAACTGGTCCACAGCAGGCTATCAATCAGCTACCTGCCCAGCTGCTTACAGCTGTTCCTTCTCCGACCTAACAAGCAGATTGTAGGCAGGAAGGCCAGGAAGGATAAAGGACAGTGTTAGAAAGCCAGAGAATGTACAGTACACATTGGAAAAAAAAAAACTAAACCAATAAGAAATAAAAGTGGTCACAAAAGGAAGAAACAGACTTCCAGTCAGTGTAATTTCTTTCCCATTTACTTAGAACAAAAAAACCTCAGTGAATTTCTGCTGTGAACTTCAGCTCACAAACTGCTTTTTGTGGTGAGAAAAAAATTTAGCACTTTTCTTTGAATAGGACAGGAGTTGATCTCAGGACAGCAAAAATTCCTGACATATCTAAAAAGAACAGTTATTTCTCTTTGAGCAATACAGTTCATATTTGTTCTTGTCTAGTTATTTTTGCCTTTGAGACTGGAACATTTTGACCAGCACTACCACATTAGGTAAACTCTGCCTACACTCAGGGTGCCATTCCCCTTCTCAGAGCATTAATGAATGAATGAATTCTCTTGACCCTCAAGCCCTTTACCAATAAGCAATCCCCAGAGCTAGCAGAAAAGGAAGGCAAACAATGAAATATTTACTGAAAATGCCATTATTTTATGACTGCTTCTTCTCTGAGTTCAGGTAAACATATTTCACTTCCAGTAACTAGTGAACAGCAAAATTAATTAGAAGGAGAAGACCATAGGGTATCTCTGCTGACATTTGACACCCGATATAGGAACTTCCATTAGCAAACAGTGTCTTAGGAGTGCATGTACAGGTCTGAAGGTCTCTATGCTACAGATCTGAGTATATCCTAAAAAAAAAAAAAAAAGACATGGAAGCTGTCTGTGCCCCAATGATTGAATCTTGCCTGATTCAATGGCAGAGCTAAGCCAGCAAACTGCCAATAAAGATTAATGCCATCACTTCCTTTTAAAAACAATTCAAGGTGGTTTGACTGCTTATCTACTCCAGAAGAATGGATAATATCCTAGATAAGATCATAGCTAACTTGTTATTACTGTATACAGGAGGAGGGTCCCAAACTGCTCAGATGACTGCACTTCAGCTTCTCCTGCTTATCATAAGCTTTAGAAGTAATGAACAGTCGGATAGCTCACTAGATTCAGAGTACAGTTAATCATGCTAGGCAATAATCTCCAGATGTTAAACTAAGTTTAACTTTGTCTTGGTGGGACAACACATGGTGGGTTTGCTTTGAGCTGATATGATTGCCCCTACCAAAAGCCCACTACAATACAATATCAGGAGTGTGATGCTACTAGCCTGAAGGGGACAACCATTGGTCCAATTTAAATCATATTGAACAATAGAGGTCTTGGTCTGGAGAAAACTCAAAATTTCTGAAGTATTTTAGTAACTACTGGATGGAAAACTATTGAGTGAACATGCACTGGAGGATAATACTGCTACTGTTCAATGCAATAATGGATAGACTTTTTCCAAGACGGGATATACATTAGGATGAGAGGTACATGTTTATTCAAGTATTGCCACTCTGCCCAGATCACATCCATTTGTAAATGTCACTCTTTGTGCAGGCTTTTCTGCATGAAATTAAAAGTGAAAAATGTCACCAGCACAGCCATTTTTCTGCCTGTTTTAGCCAAACAACATTAAGCTATGAAAATAGTAGGGCTTGCAATAATATCCATTATTTTGAGAGGTTATACCTGGAACCTGAAGAAATTTTAACTGAGGTCGGACAGTTAGTCCGGACAGTCAGACACCAAACCTGACTGGCATTGGTATGCATTGTAACCAGCATGCCTGACTGAGTTTTCAAGCTCTTAAAGGTGGGTATGTATAAAGGATTTCCTAATGCCAGTAGGATAAGCCAGGATTCAACGCACACATCAGCAAATATCCAACACATCCAACACTTTCAGTTTATTTCTGTGGAAGACAGCTCTGGTGACTACATGATTTAACTTCTTGATCACACAGCATTACTGAAACATTTGCAAACCAAAATGTCTGCACAGGAGTTTTGAACCTCTAGAAGTTATAAACTCAGTACTTCTCCCTGGATTGTCCTCCATCACCCTCTTTTGAAAGCATTTACATAAGACTTTAACAAATGTTAAACTGTGCTCCTTGACTCCACAATTTTAATCAATCTGCCTTGACTTTCCTCTGCCCTCTCTGGGTAGGTAAGTTGTTAGGTAAAAAAATCTAAAAGGCTAATCAAGTGCAAAAGATATAGACACCACTTGCAGCCAAAAGCAACATGAAGGAACTGTAAAAAGTTGATTATGTTTAGCTTTTAAAACTCTTGAAAGGAGTATGGCATTTCTACCTGCTTATGGTGCAGGTACAAAATAGTAGATTACACAAAGCAAACTTTCTTACTTTATATGGTGTATGTACTCCTGAGAACAGAATATGGGGACAACCACTTGAAGAATTTGTTTTAAATACCACCCCTTGATTTATGTAGCTCTTCCTACCTGACTCACAGAATTCCAACATACTTCTACTATCACTGGAGCAAGCCTCTTGTGGTATGGGACAATACTTGGAAATTTCTATTTTGTATGTAACTTCTGCTTTGAGATCTGAAAACAAATTTTAAAAGGAGCCATAAATGAACCATTTATTCCTTTTTTTTCTATCCTTTTCTTGACTCTCCATAATATATTGTTATAAAAAATACAGTTATGCTTAGTAACCCCAAATGCCATAGCTGATCAGAGCAGTGCTCTGTCTCATTCCTTAAAGGTGCCAGCAAAAAAACCTACAATATAGTATAGTCACTATCTGAACTATTCAAAGGTCTTATGACTACAATGATATGATTTCTGGAACAAGTAGGTAGCCTAAATGTAGTTTACTAGGAGTTTGTGTATGTAGATTATCTTCCTACTAAAAAGGAATAAAACAGAACAAGAAAGAATAGTCAGGGCTGACGTCTATGTACAAAATCCTCAAACCTCTGCAGTGGAGGTTGGGTCACTCAACTTGGAACATGGCTTGTAGGTTGTGATGTTCTAAATGTATAATGAGGAATGCACATGAAACTGCCTTAGTCAAATATACACTTTCAAAAGTTTTGCTCCTATCTTCAATAAGAGACTAGATTACTCCAAAGTGCTGCCCTATCAGAAAGAGAATTCAGCACACACCCTCCACACTCAGAAGCATGCATCTTGCTTCTTTAAGCTGCTTTCTGTCCACCAAAGCAGTGGTTTTCTTCACTTCTTTGCCAAAACCAATGCAAACTGTTTTTTTTAATTAAAATAAAAAAAATGTTGGGCACTGTCTTTTTCTTTTAACTACACAAAATAACTGTCACAGATATCAAGCCAGTAGCTAGTAAGCATCATTAAAGTTGTACTTATCTGTAGTAAAAAAGCATTTAGTAACTTCTCTTAAATTCCTTTATAGAAATTACTACTGTCATTTAGAATATTCCTGTTATCCATGGGAATATTTAACCCCTTTTCTCCCAGAAATCTGCTTTTGTTCACAATTACAATGTAATACAAGCAATTCATATAGTATGACTGTACTGCATATAACCCTCTTAAGGATGTCTCTCAAAGTAAATTAATTACAGATAAGACAACATAACACTGAATTATTACATTTGTGGTAGACTGGATATCATGAATCATGGCTCATGTTACATTTGTTTCCAAGATTACAACACAACCATGGATTGAACCAAATAGTTCACTTCCCTCTGGCTACTTGAGGAGACATTTCTAATACTCAGAAATTTGGGTACAGCACAGTTCATAGTCTCATACACAGAAATTCTCATTTGAGAGGCTGTGATGTAATTCATAAGTCAACTAAATACAAAAGAGCTAGATTGTGTTAAGTGTGTGCAAATGAAAGGAAAATCAGGTCAAGAAGCATTTAAGAAAACCAACCCTCACCTTCTTTGATCATCTCTTTGCATATGCCTTCATCAGCCATAGTTTCTGGAGCTAAATTTAACAACTCTTTCAGTTCCAAGTATGATGGAATCTTAACAGAATCTGATCTGCTGTTGCTAGGTTTGCAGAATTCTAACTCAACAGGCAACATGAAATACTGAAAAATATTAATCACAGCAGAATGGTGGTAAATTTCCCTTGATGTTACTATACATTCTAAGTTTTTTCAAAATCTTGAAATAGCTTAATTCTAAACCAAGCTAAGAACTTTTAAGAAAGAAGTCATATGTCATTTACACAGCATACACAAAGCTTTGCTCAATACAGAGAAACAAATAGTGTTACAGTATCTCAAATTAAGTCAGTAGAGCATAAAAAGTGGATCTGAAATTACAGTTTCCAATCAAGTAAAATACTCATTTATTTCATTGAAAGTTTGGGGGTTTAGAATTTTGAAAAATGGAGCAAAAACTAAATTTGACTTCTTTTAAAAAAAGAAGCAAAATTCACCCCCCAAATCCCAGAGCATGTCTTGGAACTTTCCCTTTCCCATGCACTTGTCATGTCTTCCTGTTCTGGTTCATTTTTATTCTTAGTGTAACAGTATCTACATAACACTGCCAACACATCAGGATCCAGGAGAAACAGCTGATCAGAGTGGAGATTCCCAACAACAGCATCCAAGAATTAAAAAAACACAAATAATACCAGTGTTTTCTGATCCTGGAAATATGAAGGCTACAAATATTTGGCAAGTATGAGAAGAATTCAGTAAAATGACTTGCAGATGATCAAACACTTATGCATAACATAAAGCAATCACTAATATAATGATTAGTAAGAAACAACATGATGATACCTCTTCATCTTTTATAGATATGGTACAGAAATTCTCTTTAATCCCCTGCAATTCTTTTTTATTCTCTTGCATCTCCATTTCATTTTGGAAAGTCAAACATTCCCTTTAAAAGATAAAAAAATGGTAGCTTTAATAGCCATATATGTTGCAAAAGTTGCTTTTTTCTAAATCCATGCTTTTCTAAGACAGCAATTCTAGGGGATGCTGTACCAACCTGTGTAATTAACTGAAATTATTTTTCAAGAAATAGTACATTATATACAGAGTAGAACTACTTAATATTGAGAACTGCCTTAAAAAAGTTACAGAAAAAAAACCCATATTAAAATTGTTCATCATCTCAACACATAAGTCCTGTTAGGTAAAAAATGCTTTCTGCAAAAGCTGCAGACCTAATTTTTTTCTAATGTCAAGTTTTTCTGCTATATAAAAAATTTCTATATTTTATATATATATATTTGTATTCTATAACATTGACATTATTTATCTTTTGTCACCTTTCACTTCTATTTTCAGGAACCATTCAACACAAAAGAAGGCAGAGCATGCTCACTGTTAATTAAAATGCAAACTAAAAGTATGTTCCCTAGTTTAACTGACAAACTTTTAAAATGCCAAGAAGTAAAACTCACGGTGAGGCTACTACTTGTCCTGTAAAGCAAGGATACAAGCAGAACAGGGATGAAGGTTTCTCAAGTAGAAAGAAAACCTTTCATCAGGCTTCCCCCCCGTGGCCATTATAGGCACTAAATCTATAATGACTTTTTAGGGGGATAGCTTCCTCACTGGTCCCTGACATCACTATTTTCCTGGAGGAATACTTTAGACTGAAGAGCATAAATTGTTCTATGCCTAGTCTTGGGATGCTCACTGAATTTTACCCTAAGTAGAAGCCTGTCTAAATGCACCTGCCAACATGCTCCACTAGGAGATTTGGACTCCCACCTTGAGAAGGCTGGTAGCTTTGCTAGTAAACTGCGGATCAGCAGGTCGGAGCTATTTCCATAAAGGTTCACACTAGCATTTTTTTCACCTGTGACTGGTATTTCTGAAAGTCATTGCAGTATTTGGATCATGTTCTCTTCTCTGGGTATTTACAGTATTCACACGTGCATAGTCTTGTATCCAAGACTCACTATGAGATCGGGTCTCATGCTTGAAAAAACAGGCAAACAACCCCACTCCTCCCTGTTCTGTTACTATATAGGTAGTNNNAAATCAGTTAAAATCTGCTTTGCCTTGCTTATGAATCATGCAACCCTATCAAGTGCAAAGGAAGCTATACAAGTCATCCAGACAGGGAGCAAATCAGCACAAAATTTAGCCAGACTTTATGAAAGTATGTATATGGATGAACACATTTACAAAATACTAGGCACATTCTGAATGTAACTTATAACTGGTTTAATGTACCAGTTTGTTCAAATTCCTGACATAAGGCATCATTCAATTAAATTCAATCAGCCTAGCAATATGAAAGTGAGCAAAAACATAAGAATAATTAATATTTGGACTTGAGTAATACAATTCAGCAGCGTAAGAGCACAAATTTACTGACAGCATGACTGAGAGGAGGGAAAGAAGGAACACAGAAGCATGTGTAAAATCCTGGCTCAACTAAATTTAGTGCCATTTTACTGGTAGGGAATCAGTCAGTTTGATGGAGGACCAGATCCCTTAAAGATGGACACTTTTTCAGTATTCCAAGACTAAAATCCTGAGAACATTTCACACTTACAGAATGTACAAATGACATAATTTCATTTATCTAGTTTTCTTAAATAATGCATATAAATTTCATCCTATTCATTTTTTCATAAGTAGGAAGAAAAGCTGAAGTGTTTACCTGTTGCAAATATAAATTAATTAAAAAGTTAACATACAACAGAAGATGTTAAAATGTTAATGGCATTACACACAGACTATTATTTATGTTTCATATTATTCAACAATTTGTAGATACCTGAAAATGTTCTCTTCTGTCAAATTCTGTCCTTCAGAACCTAAAAGCGGATCTTTCACTAAAAAAAAATGTAGTCTACTCAGAAGTATAGATGAAGTAGGCAGGTTTTTACGAAAATTTTCAAGATTATCAATAAAAACAAGTTCCTCTCCCATATATAAATCTGAAAAAAAAAAGAAAAAAAAAGGTTAACAAACAATATAAACACAATAAGAATTACCAGAATAAAGAGAATTGTTGAGCAACTGTTGGAATGCTATAAATGTCAGCAAAACAATAACTACTTTTTACTTTAAATATTTTAGGATTTTAAAGCTTTAAATGCAACTAAGTCTAGACTTCCAATGGTTCACATGATAAGCTTTTGTTTTCTTTTGCTTTTTCTTTTGTTTAGCTATCACCTGTTAAAAAGAAAAGGTACTTTCTTTTCATTCCCTTGTTTGCATTGTAAAGTACATTAAAGGAACTTTTGAGGTAGGTTTTGGCAAAGAAACAGTTCAGTGCAATTTTTAATGTAGAAATGACTCAGTCTTTCCATACACATCTAAACCTAAACGCAGATTCTCTAATTTTGAAGTAACAAAATATTTATTTACAAAATAAGCAGACAAAAAATATAGGTTACAAATTATTATGATTTCAAGAAAAACAACATTATTCTTAATTCTTTTAAGTTTAGACTCTCTCCATGAGACAGAACTGATGCAGTAATCACAACTCTATTATTTGATGCAATTCTTTATATTTGCAATATAATACACATACACATATATATACACAATATATATACACACATATTATACATAGATATAGAAGGGGAAATGGAGTTTTTTGTTCTTCTTTATTTTTACCAGCATGGAAGCCTCCTCATTCCCACATCCCCCTTTCACTCCCTGGATGAATCCCTATCTTTAATAACCTGCCTTTCCTTCGTAGTGGCTGGAAATGATAGGTACCGATTATGTTCTCCCTGAAACTGTTTTATGCTGCTAACACAAACAGATTCCCATAAAGAAATCTATCAATTAAAAAATACATGGCTTGTTATAAAATGCCTCTGTTTAATGAGATGAACAGTTCGGGAGAGTCTAATAAAGCATCTAGTTGCCTATAAAGCTTAAAGTACCTCCAGTAAAAAAATTTACATCTCTTCTGATACAATTTACAAAATCCCTGATATATTCTTCCTTTTCTTCAGGCAATCAGGAAAACAAAGTAGGAAGCACCTCAATATTCAGGCAAATAGTGGTTGCAAAATTAGGTGCTAAAATCAATCAGAAAATAAAGAGCACTTCAATGACATAAACTTGATCGTGCTGTCCTCAAATAATAACTCACTTAATTTTTGTTAATTCAAAGAAAGCAGGATAAATCCTAATATCCTAACACTAAATCAGGTCAAATAAGGCACAACTTTGCCCTTGATTTGCATTTATTATCCCAATTTAGCTATAGTTTTTATTATTTTTTATTATATTCCTTTGTATAGTATCTTTTTATTATAAGTGGCTGTAGTACTTAAAGTGTATGAAAAAAGGAGTTTTTTTCAATTAATCTCATTATTCTAATGAGATACAAATATTTTAATTAGTGAATTTCTTTGTAAATTTTAACCTCTTACTCCCTACCTCAGGAAAGCATGCCTATGCAAGAATGCACTTATGCATTTACTGAAGTGCCATCCTGAAGTGGAACAGATATAATCACATACCTAACTGCTTTCCTAATACAGAATTTTAAAACTGGAGCAATAGGTAGAATGTGAAATTCACAAATGCCAGGGTTTGAAATCCATACAAAACTGAACTGAGTTGCCACTCTGTGATTTTAGGAAGTGCAGTTCCACATTTTTTAGTATGTTTATTTTTCAGAATTGTAACTTGAATGCAGTATCATCACTTTCTTTGATTAAATAAATTCTGACCATTAAAGCACTTAAGAAAAGAACTTTAATAAGATTAAGCATGTGCTCAAGTACTTTATCAGTCAGGGAGCAAATATACAGTTCAGGTTTGAATGGGGATTTCACTTCTGGTGATATCATGTGCTAGTGTAAATTAGTTCTCTTCAGCTTAACGGTACAAAGATGGTTGTCATTCCACAGTGAGCTCTTTCTCATAACAGAAAGACTATTAACAGCGTGCTAAATATTGAAAATTTGTTTGTAATCTAATATAAATCTAATGTAATTGGGAAGAAGGTTACAACTCTACAGTTACTGACTGAACCAAATTAAGTTTTTAACTTTTCCATTCAATGTGCTTCATATTTCACAGGTTTTAACTTTCTTACTTTCCACTTTTCTCACTTTCCACTGCTATAGTCACATTTTAAATGTATGCATAACCTATTTCACTAAATTTCACAAACTTATTGGAAACTTTTTTGCTTTAAACAAGAACCTTTAAATACTACAGCTCTTAGTAAGTATTATATGCATTATTTCTTATGTTACACCTCAAAAAGTGAAATGACTGAAGAAATTGTTTTTGTTCTCTGAACGGAAGAAGAGGCTTACATAAGCCATAAACAAAAGCCTCATTTTAAATGATCATTTCAAATCCTAGATCATGTTTTTTCGATACAGGTTAGATAATTGTGTCATATCACCCATAATATTCCACTGCTAATTATTTTTATCTGTCAGTAAATTTTGATGTTTTCGCACTCTCTGTATGTATCTTCATGCCTTTATGTCCTGGTTTCAGCTGGGATAGTTAATTGTCTTCCTAGTAGCTGGTACGGTGCTGTTTTGAGTTCAGTATGCAAAGAATGTTGATAACACTGATGTT
>JANXJC010000078.1:10846278-10868559 GCA_027564655.1 Leptodon cayanensis | reverse complement strand
TTACTGTTGTCATTTCATTAGTGTTATCATTATTAGTTTCTTCTTTTCTGTTCTATTAAACCGTTCTTATTTCAACCAACCAGTTTTACTTCTTTTCCCGATTTTCTCCCCCATCCCCCTGTGGGGGTGAAGTGAGTGAGCGGCTGTGTGGTGCTTAGTTGCTGGCTGGGGGTTAAACCACGACACTTTGGTATAACCTAGTCAGTCTTGCACTGTTAGCTGACTAGCTGGCATTAATTAGCAGGTTTTCAATGACACAAAACAGCTTGCAAATCTTTCCAAATGGCAGCTTTTAAAAATGTTAGAATTAATATTTCCCTCAGAAGTCAATAGAGTTTTGCTAATATTTCCTTCTCCAATGCAAACAGAAAGTTAGAAAAAGTGTTGGCAGTAACACAACGGTTACGCTGAAAGATAATTATTGATCTGCTAATTCAATAAATGAGTCACCAGTATAGTGAATAATTTAATGTTCTCCCATTAAAAAAAAAAATCCAGTCTCTTTAGCTTGCCTATTTATGTTTGTTTAAGCACAATAATAATCTGTAACTTCAAAAAATATAAAATGTTTTATGAAATTTATACCTTTTTTTTTCTTTCAGACTCCTGTCCATGGAAATTTAGCTCTCTTGATTGTTCCTAAGAAAGTAATAGCTAAGACATAGGAAAGCATCTGAATTATTTCTATTCTCTTTGTAAGCACACACTATAGAGAGCTTTATTAATTACTGAGACCTTCTGCCATATGCCACCTAACTTTGAAAAAAAAAAATCAGGTAATTACTTAATCAGATGAACTAAGATTACTGTATTTCAATTATTAACTGTAACAGGCCTGCATTGCTGATACTATGTTCCTAGTAAATGTTATCTTGTACAATATTGTGTCAAGAACCACCTGACTCCTTCCTGGGATTGTGGAAAAAAGCTCTTAGTACTTAATTATATTCCTTTCCTTTTGTAAAGTAATATAATTGACAGATATTTAAAAAAAACCCAAACTGTACTGCAAAAAATAAACCTGATAGTTCAGAATAATAAATTGCAATACAGCTGAATCCAACACTTTCTCACCATTTTGTTTTCTGTGGTCAGGATTCATTATAATTATTAGGGCGCTACTAATGAGAAAATTTCAGAAAATACATAGGAACACTACCCAATTTGAACTATCTTCATCCCAGCAACAAAGCAGAAACTGCCTACTTCTTTCTCTCCTTGACATGGTAAAAGAACATGCCACAAGGACCTAATTTTATTGAGTATGAAGGATCATCAGCGTTTTGACCAATGTCGGATAAGATCTACTTATTGTGATACTTTTCGTCACCTTCTGCCATACATTTGATCAGCCTGAAACTACTTTTGGCTTGCATCTATCTTGAACTGTTAAGACAAGCCCTGCTTTTCTGGGGAATAAATCTCTCTCCAGTGGTTATAAGTTCTGCAATTGCAAAGGCTGCGATCGCCCAAATGATCTCTTCAATGTCTGCGGATCATGGACAAGAATTGTGGAAGTTAACAAGCTGACTCCACAAAAAGTTAAAAAACAGTGAATTGAACACTTTACCTTGCCATTGTTCTTTAAATTCAGTGGCATAGTCAGTCTTCAAATATTTGTCTCGTGTGGATTCTTCCTTAAAATCATTTTTTGTAAGTAAAAGAGGTCCTTCTGTGTCAGTCTGAGAGCAGGGATTTGAACTTGGAATAACTTCTATTAATTCATTACTAATACAGAACTCTACAGAGGTGATAGGTTTCCTAAAAAGCAGAAAAAAAGTCTGTTACTTAAGCCGTTGTAAAAGCACTGTCCTAACTTCCCTGACTCTTCAGTGAATCAACTCAAAAAGCTACTCTAAGAACTTTGATAATTACCATATTCACTGAAGAAGATCAGAAATTACAGGGTTGTTATCATAATCTGTTAGATCCACAGTCAAATTACATGTTTCATTCTTCCCCAAGAAAAAGCCCTTTAAGTTTATCCCCAGCATGAAACTGAACAAAAGGATAATGGCTAGAAAAAAGCATTAACTTATTGATGTCGTAACATTTATGAAAAAAATTTGCTGCTGGGTTAAATGTATAGTCATGTTTCAAAAATCATGCAGAAAGTTCACATAACTGCAGCAGGGAAAAGACAGGATAAATGAAGAAATAAACCCACTTCATTTTCCTGTCATTTTTGATACTAATCTCAATAGTACTATTATTTGTCAGAAAAAAAACTGCTTGCCAAATAAATAGCAAACTCATTTGACTACAGAAAAAAAAAAACATAGTCCTGAGCTAATTATGCACCCAAACAAAAAATTTGTAATTGCTAATTAAAATATGGTCATGTTAATGCTATGTTACGCATATAAATTGACTGGAACAATAAACTGACTCTGACTGATGAGTGCTGACATTTCTGAAAAACCCAAATTTTCTGCTCATCTATACTTATTGAACTTAATATTCTAATTCCAGACAACTGAATTGTCAGTTGTGCACCCTATTGTTTTATTCAGTTTTTTAATAATCCTTTGCATTACACAGTCTTGCTGTTTGCTAGCCATCTGGAGGTAAATCTCATAAACGGAATCAGTATATGAGCGCACCTCTGAATTTCAGTATAGACCTTCACGTTCAGGCAGAAATAGAGAGGAATCTCTACTACACATCTTTAAAAAACAACAACTATTTTACAACATTTTTTAGTACAGCTCAAAAGTTAATTTTGAAACTACAAGTAGTATAGTTCACAAGCAATAACTATGCAGTATTGATAATAATTAATGTCTAAACTTTGACATGGCATAAGCCTTTGAAAATCCACAAACCTTAGAACACTGTGACAAGTTACACACGGGCCAACCTCACTGAGTTTCCCTATAGTTTTATAGATAGATCATGCCTAAGTGAGTTGCTGATTTAAGGCTACCTGGCCCAGCCTTTTCCAGAGTCAAGGCCTTAGTGAGGCTGCTCTGGAAAACAGTAAATATTTTAAATTACAGACTACTCTAAGTATGGAAACAAACATATGTTCAAGTCATATAGCTATGCTTGTACAGTGTTTTGAACACAGAAGGCACTACATTAGATTTAATGTTATTTAGCTTCAATTAGATCTTTACAATATAAAGTAAAACTTTCAGCAGTATGTTTGAAATATAGACAGTTGAGTCCCATCATCAAAATAAACATGGCGATTAAGTGTATGTACTAAAGCTATTAAGGGGATTTATCCAATTAAGTAATTTGGCAGTTTCTAGGAATTATAGATTCACTTCCTTACCTCCTTTCCTGCCAGGTGTCCTCTCACCCCTGCCTAGGCAGTCTGCATCTCCTCGGTGTTTTTCCCCCACTCAATATTTTTCTCCCTCTTGTTTCTTGTCCTCTTTTTGCTTCTCAGCCTCTCTGAGGAGATATTAGGCTCCCTGGCACTTTGAATCAGTTTTCCCTAATATATCAGTCCACTCACTTACCTCTTTATCAGTCATTCACACTTACACTCCTCATTGTCTTACATGAAAAACTTTTAACAAAAAAACCCGCAAACCGAAGCTAACAAGCTTATGTCAAAATACCACCTCTCCTAATCTAGTTACCTAAATTTTTAGACACACAGAAAAACATAAAAAATGTACACAAAGCCCTTATTTAGTAGTAAAAACTTGTGCCTACTGTTAAAACAGAACAAAGTCATCTTCTGAGCAGAGTCTTAGAATAGAATGTATTGAATCCTATGATAAGCAATCCAAACTGAACTCAGTTACAACTGTATTTCATATCAGTACATCTGGGACATACTTTGATAATTACTATGCCAAACCATAATTAAGTCTATAATCTTTTAACTAGACTGTTATACATTTTTGTACAACTCCAGGATTTTAATGCTTGTTTCTAACCAGTCTTGAAAGGATTGTAAAATCTTGCTCATTTCCTGTCACCTGTCGTTTTGACTATTAGAAAGAAAATAGTGTGATCTATAAATTTACTTGTTACAGTATTCACTCCCTGTTCCTTACTAACATTATACCTACTGAAAAACATTTAATGTAGGACAAGTTTTAAATATCCAAAATAAACCGCCTACCATATTTACTGCTCATTCCTATCTCTTTTTTGTGTGTCTTGCTTTGTGTGTCTGCCAAATACATGGCAGTACATTATGTTCCCCACCAGGAATATTTATAATGACTTGTGAGGAATTATGCGTATTAATACTGCTTAGTCCTACTCACAGGGAAACCACTATCCTAAAAGATCTGAGTTACTTACTTCCCTTTACTTACCTTAAACAGAATTCAAAGCACTTGAAGAACCTGAAGCACAAACACATCCTTTCCTCCTAAGTTTAACTCCTTCCTCCTTAATTCCTAGTCTCACTCCAATTTATTTTTCATCGGTACACAGACTAAGCCCAGTTCATTTTAAAATACATTAAGTGAAATAATCTTGAATTTTCTGTAATTGCAGTCTAATACATGCACTTATTTCCTTAGATTTATCTAATGTTATGACTAAAAAGTGCTAAAACAACAGGTAAAAGTAAATGCTCTTTTGTCTAATAAACTTCTTCATTCTTCTAATATCCCTTGAGATACCATCTAACTGACTCTTGAATTGCTCACTGTTGATATCTAATACATACTGTGTCTTTATAACAACTTCTTCAGGAATTTCTTTTTCTGTTACTGTTATTAGTCTAGACAATGTCTTGGGCGATATCTTTGCATGGGTTTTGCAGCATCCTCCTAACATTTATCACTCTCTGAAGGTGCAAAGATGATTATATTACATATATTAGTCTTATTTGTGAAGATGCAGAATGTAATTTCAGTTGTTCTTCAGTGCAGCTTTCAGCATTAATCTAAACCTATAGTTCAAGCTCATTATAGGGCAGAATTATTTCAGATGCAATTCATTTCATAATTACCTTTTTGTCATAAAATCTCACAATCTATATAGTTTTCTTTAAAAATGCAGTGGTGTACTGGTTACATTGATATATGCTGGACTGAATTAAAACCTTAAAATATATTCAAATACTTCCAGTTCACAGGATGACAGAATCACAGAATCACAAAATAGTTGAGGTTAGAAGGCACCTCTGAAGGTTATCTAGTCGAATCCCAGTTAAGCTATTCAAATGCCTATCTCCAAAATATCATTTGGGGGTTGGTTTTGGCAACCAAAAGAAGTAAGTACATTTTTTTTACTTTGATTTTGCTATTTCTATAGCACAATAAAATTCCTGCATCTGTGCAAAACAGTTCTTTTGTTTATTTTTTTTTAAATTTTCCATTTTTTATGTTCAACAGTTAAAATCACTCCAACTTTCACATAATGTGCATTCTTTGTAACTCAAACGTTAGGGGAGAGTTAGGGCTTCAGGTCCAAACTTTTAGAAGTACTCAGACATTTCTTCACTTACTACCACAAGCTTGAGGACAAGATGCAAAGGAGGGCCTATACAGCTAAAAGTTAGCCACTCCAACATCTGTTAGTTATCTGAACCCTAGAGATACATGAAATGACAAGACGAGAATGGCTGCTAGCCTACAGAGTGCATTTCCAATCAACCTAAGAGAGGAACGCAAGCATTACATGGAAACCCACTCCATTCTCCTACAAAGCCTTATAAAATACTTATCTCACTCTTGTGTTCAGAATGTAAAGAATAGTACTGTGGAACCAAAGGAGCAAACCTGAGAACATTTTCCAGTTATTTGCTGCTTTTCTTTTCTTTTTCAGAAAAGAAAAGGCAAAGTTGTATTAAAAATCCCTATCAAAATAATGTTGAAAGATACAAAGGAAGTCACTGAAATGTTAGGAAACCTTTAACTGGACTTTGACCCTGTTTAAAAACTGACACTATGTTATGCACTACTGGGTACTGTGTCTGGTAAAGCTGTGATCATAAACAATTTTTTATTTTTCCAAATCTTCCAGTTGACCGAGTAATGAAAATTGTTCAGTGCTGTTATTTTCTCTATTGAGCATATGGCCAAAACCGAAGCTGAACACAAATACACTATCTTGGATATTTCTAATAGCACTGTGAGAAAAACAGAAAATGAACTCATTAATATTCACAAGATTTCCATAAAAATGCTAATATTATAATCTACATTCTCTAGAACAAAACCAAGATGCTCATGGTGGGTGCCAATCTAAGACATCAAAGCCCTAGTCTTTCAAAGTATATGGCATTTTTCCATGTTAAAGCACTAGTACTCTCAAACCAGCTTCAGTTATGAGCACTCATCTTCTTTAGGTCTGCCAAAAAATAAGAGGAGCACATTCAGCGGATAACTGCACAGTTTTTCCTTCAAATGACTTGCCCAAAATCACACAGGAGTTTTGACAAAGCCAAAACCAGAATCAGTTCCCCAGGCAGCATTCAACTTCCTTACCAAGCTCCAGGAATTAGCTAATACTGGGAAAACACAACGTCTGCAGAGTCTATTATGATTATTAACTAATGATCAAAGAATTACACAGAAGAACACCAAGAGAGTTAACAGCTCTTTTAAATTAAGGATAAAGATTTTTTTTTTCCAGAAAACCTCCCATTATGCTCTTTCTATTCTACTTTTCTTCTCCTGCAGTAATCAGGTTTTTGAAGAGGTATGCACTTTCTTTTTTTTTCTTCTACAAGAAAAGCATCTCTCAATTGCTAGAAGAGGCACAATTTCACAGCCAGCCACATCATTCATTGCACAGCCCTGATCTACTCTATGAGCATGATTATTTCTATACCATGAATGAGCAGGGGTTATGTCAATGAAATTAAAGACTGAATCATAGTGAAATCACAGAAGAGTGCCACTGTAAGGTAACAGCAAGCCTGGTGCTGGCAGTTTCTGTACATGATTACTTAATTCTGCAACTACAAGTTTTTTTCACAACCATCTTTTTATGCAGTTTTGAATATAACATATATTTTAGACTGGCCTGTAAAACCAAAAATGTAATTTCTTTATTTCTTTCACACTGACAATTGTTTGAGAGCAGAAATACACACAATTTACTGGTTTTGCAGAACCATAATTTCTTTTCATGTCTTATGTATGCTGTAAAGATGGTGTTGGAAACCTGTTTTTAAAATGAACTCTATTTCAGACTTGATCTGATACATTTTGACTTTATATATATACTCTTAAAATAAATACATCTATCTTGAATTGCTATAAAGCAAGTTTGACTTTCTATACCACCTTTTATACCTTTTCTAAGATTTATAAATACCATTCTTCAAATAGCTTCATCTACAGTTGCGAGAGATAGTTATCATAGAGACGAAGGGGGGAAAACTGTCCACATGGTTTACTTTCATGTTCATGCACAGATTTCAGAGACTTTCTCCAATGTCAGAAATAGATTATACAACCATTACAAAAATGAGATAAAGAAGCAGAGAACCCCATAAAGACACAATACTACTTCTAGCGAAAAAGCTATATTTAAGCTGTCTGCTACAGTGCACAGCTCCATCACACTGTAGACTTGCTACTGTCAGAAAACATTTCCATATTCTGTTATCATCATTAGCTTATGATTCACAAAGCACCTGAATGATATCAAAGGAATCATATAGGTTTTTAACGTAAGGTTACTGACTTTTCAAGGAAATCCTCCACGGATAAACTTTTCTTCCATTGATCCAATACTGAAATAGCGATCATGTTCTGTGTTGAAGTAACTGAGCAAAAAGAGAGAAAAAGAATCTAACAGAAATATTAAAATTAATTTTTATTTTTATGTATTGACCAAACCATTGCAGAGGCTAACCAAACTTTACACAGGACAGACAGAAGAAACAATGCCTTTAGTTTCCATTAGCAAAAGTAAATGCAAATACACCAGAAAGATGCAAATACTTTTATACATATTTTTACCTCTATGCTTGGAAATCCCCGTTTTTTTCCACATCTCAAAACATCAGCATCATCTTTCAAACCTCTCCCATCTAATCAGATTTAGTGTTTTACTTATCTCTGATCATTGCTTTTCTTCCATATCCAGACATAAAGTTTTCCAGAGATCTCTACAAACTAATCAAATATCACCCTTATTTATGGTGCCAAACACAAATAAATAATTCATTACCCATTTGTTTCTACTTAGGCAATGAACACGTTCTACCTTCAAGAGCTATATGAACTGACATACTGCTGCTTCCCGAATTCTTCCCTTTTTTTTTACGGGACTTATCATATTATGCACAAGCTCAAGCTTTTCCTTTAATCCATAGTAAAGCTAAGCTAAAACTTAAGGACTATATAACCTACTTCTAGTCCATGGCTTCCTATACTTGTCATCAGCAAAGAGTCCACTGAGATGATACTTTTCATCTTGATGTAAACAGGGAGGAAAGCAAAGTGATAACCTCCAGATGGAAAACTTCTGCCTTGCCATGCTCTGCACAAAAAAGGCATGTGATAAAATTATGAGAGAGACTTCCATTCTTTTTCTTTTTGTCCACTACCTCTTCAAACAGTCCCACAGTTTCCAAGTGTTTTCTACTAGAACATGATATTTTATATTCAAACTTTATTTTTTTGTAAAACTGACACAGTCCAAGCTAGGAAAATATGTTAGAATTTACCTGACCTGATATTTAACTTTTAATCTATGCTTTTGCATATGCAAAACTGCACATATGCTTAGCTACACTTACTTAAATCTTGCATGTGCAATTACAAGTGCTTATCTTAACACTTTCATTGTTCTCCTGAACTGACACGTATATAAGCTGACCAGAAACAATTTAAAATCATTCCTACTGTTGCTGTTTTAAGTGCTCATAAGATTCTAAATCCTCTCACCTTTCATGTGCCATTATGAAGTATTTGTATTGCCATTATGCAGTACTGTATAAATAGCGCAGATCCACAGAATAAACAATGAGTTTAGGAAGCAGAGAAAAATGATTCGCACACAGGGGTTTGGATTTAACAAGTTTATAGCTTAGAAAGAAGTTGTCCTCAAAAATTCTGGGGTGAAAAATGCATATTGGAAAAGGCAACTAGCTATAGAAATGTGGGATAACATAATGAATGACACTAGAAACTTCTCTCTAGTTCTAAGTTCATTGCCTGACTTCAGCTCTGTTCCTTCAGGTCCTATAAATGTCCACCTATTTCAGCATATGCTGTCAAGCCAGTTATAGCCTGTACTGTTAGACATCTCAAGTGGCAAACTAGAAATAGTTCACTGACTTGGACTGCTACCAGAACAACAGTGCTATTGGTGAATTTGTCAAACCTTCCTATATAGGCAGACAGCAAATGGGCGGGGGGGAGGGGGGGGAACAAGAGAAAAAAAGAGGACATGGGAAGCAATATGAACAAACATTGTCATTTCTGTGAGAGGTTACCATTACAGATCCTTTTTCCATTTCAGTTTAATCCTTTGTGGGATAGTTACGATTCTGTAAATGCCAGTTAATTTTAACAAAAAAGGCAAAAAACTACTGCCATCATAGCATCTTTTCTTTAGAAGGCTCTTGTAAAGACTTGATAAACACTATACTGATCCAATGCTTTCCCCCTTGCCTATGTCAAAGCATAATGTTTCCCCAGTGATCTTCTCCTTTACAAATACTGAACAAAGGCAGCAGAAACAGAATACTACAGGCAACTGGACCTAGGTCTACTACATGTTACTGGCCATACATCAGTTTAAGTAATCTGTATTGAAGTCACTGCTAAAACAACTGCATTTATCGTAAAATAAAGTACAGCTACTGAAGTTCCTGGTAGAGATCACAGGACTAGAAAGAGCTGATGATAACCTTTCTTTTCATTAAAACAAGCTGTAAGGATTGTGACATGACAGCTCTCAAAGTACCCTTAGGTTACAGAAGAATGACCTGCTGGAGTTTAAGTAGAAACTACTGAACAAGTAAATACAAGCAATAATATGACAGAGATCAGAAATAAATTTTAAACATCAGTAAGTAGTTTTACTGAGGTTAACTTTAGTTTAATAGCTAAAATTGTTTTCAATTACTGATGTTTGTAAAGTGTAACAAATACATATAAAGGCCTTAAAACAGGAAAACTGTGCATTTTACAGAACATTTTAAATGAGTTTGTTCCAAGTGTACAGGTTAAGCTGAATTAGGTCACTTTACAAAGGCTGCTAATATATAGTGTTTCTTGCCTTTCTCAAATATATAAAAGTGTTTTTCAGGGCCATTATTAATGGCTAGGGCATTTAACGAATACATATTTACCACTGTTTCTCAAGGAAATGTAAAGTTCTCTGCAAATTTTTCTTCTAACCAAAAGATATTATGTGCATTTTTATAGTTCCATACAGCTTGCATATATTGTCAGTTCATAACATAAAAGAATGTTGAACTTCTAAGATGACTTTGTAATCACACCTACAACACTCGGTAGCATGAGGAATCTAACTCTTGGGTCTTTAATAACTGAAAAGGCTCCTTTCTTCAAAGATACATTTATACTGGGCAGCTGGAAAAACTGTATCAGGGGTTCATCATGTCTGGCCACCTCATTCTTCTGCTCACACACTAGAAATGTCCCCTCTTGGCAAAGCACCACTCTGCCAGAAACTGCCAGTTTTTATTTGGCTCATAGCTTTTCTTTGAAAATGTAAATAAGTGAAAATTCAATTAAGTAAGACAGTCAGTCTGCTTCGGTGATAAGCGGTTGGTAAAACCACACAGATGCAGACAGGAGGGAAAACAAGACTTCATTAAGTTTCTGTCTTAACTGATCAACATCTATAAAGCCAAAACATTCATTGTAAGTGTGAAAAAACCCCTGCTCTCCATGAATTTAATCTAAACCATTATAAAAACTCTTCCCTACCATCAGCAGGGAATACAGTGTTGTGTGTCACTATCATAATACATATTAAAGTAGCTACAAAATTAGATTCGTTCTCCAAAAAGGTGAGTAATTGAATTTTATGCATTAGAAAGCACAGTGCACTCTCCAAAGAAAGCTCTAAGTAGGAAACTGGCTATAAAACACAATTATAAGTGTAACAGACACTAAAAAAAATGTGACGCTCTTCAGTTTTGGAAAAATTGTACTTCAATTTTTTATTAAAAAAACCTGTAATCACTTCACTGTATTATCCCAGCAAATGCAGTACAACCACCTCACTGAAACAGTATTCCTAAGAAAGTAGTTCTATCTCTTTTTAATGCACACTCAGTCTTTTCTTCATTTACTGCTATATTTCTTTCAGAATATTAAGAGAAATAATAAAACTATACCTCATATAAATAATCTGTTGAGTGATACTTTAAAGCTGCAAACATCTTGTTTTGTGATGTTGTCAACAGTTCATTTGTCTAGAAGATAAACAGACTATGGATTAGTTAAAAAATTCCTATATCATGCAAAAATGTTGAAAGAGGAGGTTGAAATTAAGGTTCAACAAGAATAACTTCCTAATTTCTGCTAGCACACACACCTTGGACTGAATTTCCTGTAGAAGAATGCTACTCAAAGCATTCAGCACTGTTCCTTTGGAGGGGTGTAACAGACTAACTACAGACCACAGACAATTGATTTTTATCCAAAGTAACTGGGCTTTTGGTTTTTTTTAGCGATGCCTCTTGTTTCACAGAAAACCTTTCAAACCATTAAGTGTGTGTAAGCAATATAAAGTACCTCCCCTAAGCAATAATTTTGAGAATTGAGCTGATTCAATTAATTTTTATGGATTCTAAATTAGCTTTTAAAGACAGTAGTTCAGCTATCTACCAACTTTTCACTGCCTCATGTATTTAAGAGGGGCCTTTTTTCTCTCCTTCAGTTTTACAAGGGAAAAGATGATCGTATAGGCTAGTTGAGAGCAAGAGGTCCTGCTGGAACACTAGGTTTCTAAATTTGTTGGTGCTTCTGATAGGAACCAGGAGTGAGACGAAAACTATACAAGGACAGAGATACTGTGCCAGTGCAAAAGAGGATATAGTGTTGCTCAGGTATGCATAATGTAAGAGAATATTTTTTGTTAATTAACATTAGGTAGGACAGTCAAGGCCAAAGTAAGACAATTCTATCAAAAAAGTGAAAGTGTACAATGTAAATGAAATGCAACCAACATGAATTGTAGGGCCATGAGGCAAACATGGTACAGTAACATATTAGGCTAAAATTGCCCAGGTAACAGCATTTGAAATACTAAATTTGGGTATGGATGTAACAGAATTGGGACCAATGACGAAAAAGTAATTTGGGGCTGGTTTCTTACTTGAAAGCAGTCTAGGTGGAGAAAAGAAAGTGCAGGGGAGGTAAAACGGTGGGTTCCGGAAAAGAAAAACAGGGAATAAGGTATAAAACCAGATGGAGAATGAAGTAGCGGGGAACCTTCTGATGCAAGGAGTGCGGATGGTTGGAGACAGTGGTGAACCCAACCAGTGGACCATAAACACTGGGGATGGTAAGGAAAACCATTTGGACAATCTGCTGGACTCTCCATCAGGTTTATGTCCAACAGACTTGGTGTGCAAGGGTGGAGCACGAAGGGATGAGTTTGTAAGAAGCGATAGATTCATACCTTAATACTAAGTGCAGGACAGTGAATATAACTGCAACTTAATAGTATTGATGTGTATCACTTATTAAGATTTCTTTATAGCAATATAACCATGCATTCATACAAACACTAAGCAATGGAATCACAACTATTACTATTAGTTTCCTAACGGTGTGTCACTTTACCAGTAAACATCAAAACCAACTCAATCAGGTATGTTTCAAGTTTCCAATTTAAAATGGGAAGAGTGGGACTTAGAAACACTGGTCCGTCAGGATACAAGGAAACACAAGCATACTTAAAATCTTTTAAGTTTTTAAGGAGAAACAATACAACTGAAGAAGAACATGATCCTGTTTCATCCTCCGAGAACTCTAGGGAGCACCACTTTTAAGTAAGTGAAATATGCCGTAGAAGGTACTTCTGCCCGCGTCAAACGTTTTTAAATCCGCAGTTTTCAAAATCGCTGAAGAACCGGCAGTGCCTATGCGGTGACGCATGACGGGAACGGAGAGCAGTAAAGACATAACCTAACCTGGCCTCAAGCACCGCGCTACCGCACGCACCCGCCGCCACCTCCTCCGCCTCACGGCGACCGCAGCTCCGCCGCCACCGGCCCGGCCCCGCCTTCCGCCCGCGCGGGAAGTGGAACTGGCGCCTCTGATTGGCTGCCGCCCCTCCCGCCCTTGGCGCCGGCGGCCGCGCGGTCGGCGGCGGGTTCCCGCTCTTTCTGTCGCCATCGGCCTGCCCTGGCCGCGGCGCGGGCGGGGCGGCGGGCCGCGTGCGCTCGCTGCCCTTCAGCCCCTCCCCCCCCGCCCCGCTCCCCCCCGCCGCGGAGCTGTGAGGGGGCCGCGGGTGAGGGGAGCGCCTTCCTCTGAACTGTGAGCCCCCTCCCTGGCCCCTGAGGGTCCCGGGGCAGCCACCTTACCTCAGGGAGAGAGGGCTGTTTACTCGGAGCTGCCAGGGCAGGCCGCGGAAAGTCCCTGGAAACTGGCCGCGGGTGTTGCGTTATTTTTAAATAGTGCAGCCTTTACTTTACAAGCAGCACTGCCCAAGGGTCAGGAGCAGATAGCCCCTAATCTCTATATTTAATAGGAAAATTCTCAGGTGGAGCAGATAGGAAAACTTAGGTGATCTTCAAAGTTGATCTGAAAACGTTTTTAAAGCCGTAAATGCAGTTAAGTAGCTAGATTTCATCTTCTGTCCACCGGTAGCAGCTTGTATGGGAGAAGAAGCTAGAGAAAGATATGGTTAGTTTTTAAAGTGATGGTATCTAAAACTTCGGCTGACCTGCGCTCTGTTACCTTGGAAACAGAAATGGAACGAAGCCAGAATTTAATATCCAGAAATGGTACTGCTTCATGTGCTCAGCAAGCATATGACATGTCAGTTTCTACAAATAGCTGACAACTTTGGGGAAAAGGCTTTTTTTTTTTTTTTCTTTTAATTGGCTGCCTAAATTACTCCCACTGCCCTCAGGCTGCTCTCTGTTGAACAAATTGTTGGGTTTCTCAGCAGGCAGTGTACCATGAAATTTCTACTGTGGTCCAGGCTCTGACTAATCTGTGGACTAACAGAAATTTCAAGGCTGGTTGTGAGAATGCTCCCTCTTAACCTCCCGACTTTACACATGTCCTAACTGCAGCTAGGCTCCTGGTGCAGTTGGGCTTGCTGGAATGGCACCTTCTTGCTGTGGCTGGTACCACAAAGCTGTTACATTGCATGTCCTTACCTCCTCCTTTTACCTTAGAAGTGGGTACCCACAGAGGATGCATCAGAAGTGCAGAAATGTTTGGTAATGCTGCAGCAAGCGCATTCAGCCTGTTGCTACAATAGTCTTGGGAGTCTGGAGAATGTGGCTCCTCCCAGAACTTGCAGGTTGAGTCCCAGATGAGGCTAGATTTCCATGGGGAAAACAAGTTACACTTTTCACTCAGGTTTTAAGAACTCCATTAGCTTTTGTACATCCCAGTGAGTAAAAAAACTTAAGAGCATATGGACAGATGCTGTCTTTACCACTATCAAGTACTATTTTTATTTTTTTTAACTGAGAGGATGGGTTTAGCCCAGCATTAGCATAGAGTTTTTCCAAGCACAGGCATATTGCAAATGTTTCCCAGACAATTGTTCCTATGAAAAGTGCAAATGCCAATACTTTTATTGTTATCTCAGTATTTGTATTTTTAAAATGTTTTCTATTCTGCTCTCTAAGAAGTAGAAGACAAATTGTTGGGCCAAGTAGGCATAATACACAAAACACGGGAACTTCCAATTAAAGGATTTCAGAGGCACTCCTCTCATGGTTGGAATATAGAGAAATGCATGTTTTTACTCCAAACCAGTGAACAAAATAGCAATATATTATGGGTAATTGAACAGGATGTTACAGCAGAGAAATGCCCCCCAATAGCAAGACCTTTGAAATACCTGGAAAAGGTAAAAGTAATGACAACCACTAGAGCAGATCAAGTACCTTATGCAGCTGCTCCAAGAAACAATGCAGCAACATATAATGTGATTAATGGGATAGAGATATCCTATGAAGATTATGATATCTCTAGTTTTTCTTCATCAGATTGAAGAGTTAATGTGGTACATAGCCTGCGGAAGTAAATTGGCAACAATTCATAGTTGCCTCCATGACTCTTTTCCTCAGATATCCCTGTAGATCGGGATGTCTGTACATACAACTTTTAAACAGATGCATGGAGATTGTTTGTATGGCTGATAAAAAGTGATAAGTGTTACATACTAGGTATATTACTGCTGTTATGATTAAGATCATGAATAGAATAAGCTTTTCCAGCTCACTACCTGAACCCAGGCAAAGACTTCCTCCATGCAGGATGCTGGTGGGGGCTATGTGAAATCAAAGTTGTAGCTTTGGTTCTCCTTGGGCGAGCACATACTTTCTTCCTAAGACTACGTGCTGCATCTTAGTTGGATTTCTTGTGAGTGAAGCTGAGAATGTTATGGATCAGTATAACATGAATGCCAATTAGCACTGTCTATCAGTGTAAGGAGTGTGGGGAGAGATGAGATGAAATTTGGCAGCTGCATGTGTTTCTCATCCTCATCTTTTACAGTGGGGCTGCTCTTTAGAATTCCCAGAAATTATGATGAAATACTTGGTTTTAACCCTGACCAGTGCTATGGAATCTGCTGCTATGCTGTTCCTCAACTTTCATAAAATTTAAACTCCCGAAAGATTTTTTTGACCATATATTGGAGGGTTGGGCACAAGATGACTATGAATGCAGTCATAATCTTGACTATATCTCATTGTTCTCTAGAAAATAGCCTGTTGGGAGCTGGATCACAGCTGGTCCAATTCAGCTTAACTGTATATAAGCTGCACCAACTCAGTTAACTGAGAATTTGGTCCTGTGTCCTTTTTACGTCTCTTTTTTTCTTTTTTCCTCATTTAATTTTGTGTTAGTCATAGAAATCAGAACTGAATGTAAAATACTACTAAAGCAAGCTAACAATAAAGATGTAAAGAAATATTTGTTATTTAAAGTATTTTGCTTCATATTGCTTTGAGATCAAAAGAAATTGAAAATGTGTGAAGTTGTGGATTATTTTTTTTTTTGCTAGAGGAGTCAATTCATTTTGTTTCAGAGGACTTACCTCCTTGGATAACACATAATGGAGTTATGCCTGATTTATTCTCTTAGTAGGTGTATTCGTCAAGTGGAAGTTATTCAAAACCTCAACAGAAATGTAAACGGTACAAATGTTTTCTGTGTTACTCATCAAGAATTTTTCTAAGTGAACAAATGTTAATTCTACAAGAGTAGAATTTGAAGACAGCACAATGAACTAAGGCATCCAGAAAAACAAGACACAGAGAAAAAGGTTAGCTACACAATATAAATACCTAAATGTACCACAGTCATTCATTTGGAAGCATACCTTCCTATGATGTCTTTTCATCAAGTTGCTGCTTTGTATCACTACTGCATTGTAACATGGAATTAAAGAGACATACTTTTCTGCCTCAGCTATTGGTGGAAGGCTGGCAAATTCTGTGAAAGATGCAGTAGTTGCGGAGAGAAAAGTAGGGGGAACTCGAACACACCTACAAAGCGTATCCTTGGGTCATGTGTTTGTACTTCACCTGTGATGCTCAGATACTGAAATGAGAGGAGTCGTAAGAACTTGAACACAATACATTGCTCTTTTATTTGCTTTGTGTGTTATATAAATACGGTTGGCTGTAGAGGCTATTGATGAAGTAGCCTTCTTAGCCTTCCAGATAGCTGCTTAGGTGCTAGAATAAGATGCCTCAGCTCTGTTAGGTGGAAGTGGCAGCTTTGATTTATATGCATTGCCTTTCTTTTTTACTTGAGGTTTATCTGCAATTAAGTTAAAAGGAGGATAAAACAAGGAATGATCTGTCCTTCTTCACAGAATGCATACTGCACAATCCATGTGAACCAGGTTGTCCTCTCTTATTCCAAGGTCTGTTATTATATGTCTATATGATAGCTTGTATGTTTAAGGTATTCTGCTTTCAAGAACAGAGAGGAGAGGTGTGAAGATGGTTGACCTTACTAAGTAAGTACTGGATTGTTTGTATTTTAGAGTTAGCGAGGCTCATCCCGTTCAATGTAAAGGCTTAAAGAACGATCCATGGTGACTGGAGAATCCATTGAATTTGGTGGTCTCGTTTGTACAAGGCATTAGTCTCATGTCCCTAATGAAGAAGTGTTTGGCTCTGGAAAGCCACCTTTGTAACTTACTGTCCAAACAAAAAGAACAGTGATTTGTAGAATCAAATCTCCTTATTCCTAGAGAGACATTATTATACAATTGTGCTTCACTGAGGAAATCGGAAGAATTTAATTGGTAAACAAAAACTGTGGAGTCTTTGGGTTTTTACAGTCTCAGATGCTCGAGTTACATCAGCTGTATAATGTACCTCTGAAATTGATGCCTCAATATGAAGAAATATGGCTTGATGAGATTATGTTTATCCCACGAGTAATCATATTCTCTATATTATAATTTGTTATGGTTTGTTAAATTGGCCTTTGTTTTGCAACACTGCTCACACCTCCAGTAATATTTCAGTGTTTACTTTTTAATCGGTACTCTGAAGCAGATAATATCAGAGTTGATCTTACCATGTGTTAGATAATTTTAGGAACTAAGAGACTGCTTTTTTTTAGAACATCTCAACCAGAATTACCAAATTTCATCATAATGGTGATAATAATAATTTTTGCATCAAGGTCAAATTCCTGCTTATTGGCATGAAGTCATGTGACATTGGAAAACAGCTTCAGGAAGGAGAGAAAGACAAAAATTCCCCTTTCAAACAAGACAGCAAAGACTGCAGAGAAAAGCAAAGATATTAAAGATACCTCACAGTAAGTAGTGTGCCACCTCAAGTGAGAACAAATGCCAAATGAATTTTTTTTACTTGTTAATCAGAATAATGAGAAAAGCAATAAAACTTTGTACTCACTTTCATTTCAGAAAAAACATAACCAGAAAATACAATTGGTAAGTCTAGAAATTATGAAGGGAGGAAAATAAAACAACTAACTTGATGAATCGGGGCACGTAGCTATTATCTAGTTAAGAGTGCATGAAAAATGAAGAAACTTGTGGTCATATTCATTCATCATCAACATTTGTAGAAAAATACACATCCAAGTAAAGCAAATCCTGCGGTGCTTGTGGAAGAGGAAAGGCTGCTGTGGATGTAGTTGTGCTCCACTAGGGGCTGTCATTGTCACACACCTAGGTAAACATCTTCCACTTGCAGGAGCAAAATGTAAGCAGAAAAATCCCACAGGGACTGAAAGAGAAGGGCTTCAGCTCTCCAGGTATCTCACAAGCAAGGGATCTTCCTATCGGAGTAAAGAAACAGCTCCTCTGTCAGAACAGAGGAAGCTCAAAAGGGGAATTGGCCTTAGTGATAGCCACTGAAATAAAAGCGCAAGGCTTTAATGAAATTTTGATGTATTTTCCTGCTGTTTGATTCACTTGCTTCCAAAGGAAAAAGAAATGGAATTTAGTGACAACTAAATTATTATGCTGCAACAGAAACATTGTGAACTTAAACATTTTTGTTGAACAGTTCCTGAATACTGCAAATTATCATGTCATCTTCTTTGAAAAACCATGTATGTAGGGTATGTGGTTGTTCACATATAACGCTAAAGATTTTTGCATTGTTTTGGCACACCCTGTTTGTTGAGGAGGTAGTGTCATGTAATATTTTTACATAATTCTTTTTTGGTATGAAAAATACTTGTGTCACATGTCTCAACTAAGCCCTGAAAGAAGTTCACATAATTGAGTAATACCATTGTAATATTAAAAATGCTTTTTGAAGTACATTTGCAAACCTCATCTCAAACTAAAGAAAGCAGGCATCAGAGTGACAGTAGAAGATGATTCCAGTCCTGGGCCGTTTGCATGGTTGAGGAGACCCATTTAAAAGTGACCCTGTTAAGACATACTAGCCCCAGACATCCCTGGAGACACATACAATCTTTAGCAAGATGATAGAAGAGTTTTTATTCTATTGATTTCTTTAAGATTGGAGTTCTATTATGGTTCATTTTACAAATTGGACTAAGACATTCTGTGGCACTATAATGAAGTATTATAGAATGCTGCAGGTATGCTAGCTTTAGAACCTTGGTGAAAGCATAAAGCAGTACCTCAGAAAACATTTACATTTTGGCTAACTGAGACTTAGCCTTTGAGCATGGTTTCAGTGAAAACCACAAGGCAAAAGAGCGGGATTTATTTCAGTGTTTCTCAGTGAAATCATATGAGAGAGGCAGATTAAACTTTTAAAGATGGTTATTGATGAAATGTTTCATTTTTTTGACTAGTCTAACTAATGAAACACTAAAAAAGACATCATCAACAGATCCAGTGATGCCTCTCCCAAGGGTCAAACATAACCTTATAAACTGATGTTCTCTCTTGCTAAGACTAATTTCTGTTTCATAGGCTTTTAATGCATCTCTTGTCTTTTGAGGTGTATTACCTATGATACATATTTCTATGCACTGCCTTCACTGCTTTTGTTTCCATCCAAGTTTAATTTCATTCTCCTGCCATATACATATAGTACTCACTGGGTGTATTATCAATTTTAATCTAGAACTGAAGGGAAATTCTGAAGTGTATATTGTTACCGTAAAGACATTGGTGTGAAAATTGTGATTGTTTTGCAGTTTCCTCATGATGGCTCATGGGCCACTGGTTTCTCTTCAGATTTATGGAGCTGGCATGGGTACAGTTCTTAATGTGACAGCCTGCAAAGGTACTATAAACCTTAGAAAAGGTAGGCATTGAGTGGTAGGATGCATATAGTTTTAGAAAAGAGCTTAGCCTTAATTTACAGGATTGTTTTCTCTTGGGACTCCACAGGCACCCAAACCAGGAGCACTCCTACACTGGAGATGCCGCAGAAGCCTCAGCATCTCAGGCATGTAATACGAGCATTGCCAGCCTTGTTATAAATGTTGGGTGGGCTCTTCGCTTTCATGTTTGAAAAGATTTTCACCATAGCATTCCTTTTATAATCATCCAGTTCAAAACTATGGACAATAGAGGGAGAAAAAATTCAAACCAGCAGTTTACAAGGACTCGATACAATACTATCTTCTTTTGAAGTACACAAATTTAATTTTAAAATCTGAAAGTCTTGCAGCCATATCCCAGCCAAAATATCAGTTGCCATAAAACTTTCTTTAGAGTTGCTCACTACCATCCCAAACTGCTTGTGTGGTAGGATATACTGTGACTAATACAGCAGATCTTTTTTGGTGATCTTCCCCTTCTGTCCAGTTTGGAGGTCTGATAGAAAACAAGTTTTCAGTCAGTCAGAAACCAAGCTAGGATGAAGTATTCATTGCTAAGAGAGCAATTACAATGGCAATTCTTTCCATTCACATTTCTTAGTTCATTTGTCCCAGACATGGAGATTTCTAACATGGTAAGGGATAATCTTAATTATGGTACCATTCATTTTAGTGTCTGAAGCATATCAACACCTTGTATGTTTTCAGTGGCTTAAAAGGAGATGCAGTGTAGTCATTGTTACTATGTTTTCTACTGACTGCTTACTTCAGTATGTATTATTTGATAAGATATTTTATTCACTTCAGACAGGATTGTGGTGACTATGAACAAGAGACAAGCATTCTTCTGAAGGGAAAAAAGTCGTTTTTCTGTCATAGCTGTATAAATCAGGAAGAAAAAGGAAGAAACCTAGGATACATTTTCATTTGCTAGTCTGCAACAACTGCAGCAATATCTAATGAATCAAACAATGCCACGGACACTTAATTTTGGTGATGTGAGTCTAAATCTGAAGACAAAGCAGCAGAACAGCAGAACAGCAATGACAAGCCCCTTCTGTGCTGCAAAGGTAGGAAGGTTACCAAATTCTGGACCTTCCAGTGGTCATCGTGTGTTTTTAATCACAAAGGAGGCACATACATTGTTTAATTCCAGGTATTTAGAGTCAGGCTCCCTGTATAGTCAATGATAGAGGTACTCTATTTCAGTGCTCTGGGGAGCACTCAGACTGGGGGAGGGGTGTTTGTCTTCCCCTTAGCTATCAAAGCTATCTCCTAACTCAGGTGTGCGCAAAGTGTAAATTTAGATGGATTACTACCAGCAGTTCTGGGTTGCATTTCTGGCCTAGAAATGCCGTTCTTCAGTGAGTATCTGCCATTAGAAACAGCATCAGTTCAACATCCATGTCTGCCTGGTTGTGTTGGGTTGCTGTTTTCATGCTGCCATCCCTGTCTATGTTGTCTTCAAAGCAGCCTTTGAAACTTTTGCCAGGATCTGTTAGGCAACAGTTCCCATAGAGACACGAAGCTGAAATACTATCCTCCATTAAATAGTACAGCTCTCAGTCCTGGTCATTAGACTACCTTCCCTCAGTGTTTAATAACACAAACCATCTCTGCCTCTGGATCATTGCTGGGAAACACTTCATGTATTTAACATTTACTTCAGTAGGCTCAATAGCAGTTTGGTCCACTGTGATGTGTGAGTGGAGGATTCACGATGCAGGACTGTGCGACACCTGCACCACAGAATCATAGAATGGTTTGGGTCGGAAGGGACCTTTGAAGATCATCTAGTCCAACCCCCCTGCAATGGAAAAGGACACCTTCCACTAGATCAGGTTGCTCAAAGCCCCATCCAATCCGGCCTTGAACACTTTCAGTGATGGGGCATCCACAACTTCTGAAAGACAGCTTGTCTTTCACCCAAGCAGCCAGTAGGACCAGTGGAAAGGTGAAGGGTGGAAAAGTGAAAGGGGGCAACATACTAACAGCAGGGTGGCTGAGGAGGTGCAGGGAATGCTCTGCTATGCGTGTGTTAGCAAGGGCGCACTAGGTCATGTAGCCAATGCTACAGGAGGAAAGCAAGGAGGACTATATTTTGTGTTTTTATAAAATTTGCAAATTATAGTAACATTACAATACTGTGAAACAGAGGTCCAAACTCAGGGAAGACACATCTGCAAGGTCCTTAGGGATAAACCAAATCTAAAGGGAATTGTCTGAAAGTAGATACTGCATCTAGGTGAAGGAAACCAAAGAGAAAACTGCAGAAGGAAGAAGGCGAACACAATGTCTGCATGTGTTATCAGGTGGTAGTTAATACAATCTGTGTTCTCTTTAATGCAGACACTTTTCCAGGTCTTGGTGTGGTGTCGTGGTTTCAGCCCAGCCGGCAACAAAAGACCACGCGGCCGCTCGCTCACTC
>JANXJC010000078.1:10829400-10846178 GCA_027564655.1 Leptodon cayanensis | reverse complement strand
GAGACCACCCCCCAGCCCGCTCCCCATTTATAGACTGAGCATGATGTCCCATGGTATGGAATAGCTCCTTGGCTAGTCAGGTCAGCTGCCTCGGCTGTGCCCCCTCCCATCTCACAGGTTCCTGTAAAAATTAACTCTATCCCCGCTGAACCCAGGACATGTGGTTATTACACCAACTAAGACTCTTAGGCATTCTTTCATACACATTTCCTGCACTTGCTAACTATTGGTAGTGGTTGCTACTTTCTGTGAGCATATTTGATGACTGATCTGAGGCATTTACATTTCTTTTTCTCCTGCATATCCAGAGTTATGAAAAGTTAGATATTAATGAAATCTTTACTAGAAATGGCAACAGTCAGGCTATTCATAATACGGACCTGAGGTTACTTATTAGCTGTAGTTTTTTGTTCTCTTGGCTTCAGGTGATATTTGTAAATAGCTTGAATAGTTGTCTTCAGGATAGGTCTATGACTGGATAAAACTGCTCTACCATCTTGGGCAGCCATCTTGAGCAGCCAACCTCAGGTGTTTTGGGAGTTGGGTATGGAGAAGCTAAGTGCTTCAGCACTGACCACAATATTAATTGCTGATGTGGCCAGGTTTTTTCATGAATAGCAAAATAACAAGTTTTGAATAATACAGCTGAAAAGATCATTTGTTAAGTCAAATAATTTGTGATGTATTTATAGACTGGGGTAGCAAATGGGATGCTAAGGCAAACCTGTGAGGCACATGCAAGTCATCAACTATCGCATTCTAATGTAAAAGCTTAGTAAAAATCTGTTTGCTTGGTTTGCATATGGTGCTTTTTTACTTGTGAGCCTTACATATGGGTTTAAATATGGACAACTTTTCTAACTGAACATTTTTGCATATAAAATGAAGAATAATTGTGTAATAAAGACACAGTAATATGATTTTTGTTTCTAAACATCTAGACCAGCTAATGTTGAGTATTTTGTCACAATAGCACTTCAGTTATACCTGGCAAGCTACATTCACCAGGACAGAAAACTGTAACAGAAATGAGGAGATGCTGACAGTGGTGGGAAGAGTTGTACTTCATGAGGTGAGGTTTTCGTAAGTCTCCTGAACAGGGAGAATACCTTGTTACAGCCTGCTCTAAGTGGCTTGAATGAGATGTGCACTAAATTATAGAAAAGAGAAAGTAATTTTTTCCATGCAGGAACTAAAGGAAGATATTTCTTGTGCTAGGGTAAAAAGAAGCGCAGGTATATCTAGACAGTGTCTGAAATTCGGGGCTTTTGTAATTATGGTTGAGTAGTTTCCCTTGATAGATGGAGTTGTCAGACACTTTTGACAGTTCATCTGGATGCTTCCTTATTACAGTCAGACTCAACATCTTCTGGTCTGAGCTGAAATGAAGCCAAGTGGTTGACATTCTGCAGCATGCTGGGTTTGACAGGTAATAGCATCATCCAGCTCTGAAGACCTGGAAGCCAGATAACTGCCAGTTTCACAATAAGACTGTAGTTCAGATATCATCTCAGAAGTTCCTACTGTGGTTAGGAATGACTTACAAATGGGAGAGCAGGGGGACTAGTTTGAGCATTGAGTAATCCCATCTCTGGTGGAACGATGGCTTTCTGTTGTCTGTCAAAGCCCTTCAGACAATAATGAGAAAAAAGCACAGAATGAGAATGCTCTTTCCCTCTGTCAAGGGAGTCAGCAGCCCCCCGTGATCATTAGGATGGACGGACTTGTACAAATACAGCAAAGCTGTAAGGAAATGAGGGAAGCATTTGGCTCAGGAGAATATGATATCCTGAAAACTCACTTCTAAAGAAAAAAGCAGTCAGAAGTTTGAAAGCACTGATAGTCTTGACAAACAGAGGCAGGAGGAGACTGGGTGTGGGCTTTGAAATTTGGGTGGACATTGTGTACTGAGAGCCTTCTTCAGCTGCATGACCACATCTAGTGCTATCCATCTGGCTAGAAAAAGTATTCAAAAGATCTCCCTGTGGTCATTGCAGACTTTGAACCTGATCATCTCTGGGATCACCTGTTACTAGCTGGAGAGTCTGAGGAACAGAGCAATTGCCATGTGAAATCCTTTGTATACGGGGTAAGCACCTGAGTCCATACTACTGTGGGCAGTGAGCACAGAGTGACATAATGATCTCAGGAGGACTAACAGCTGGTTGTGAATTCCTTTTTTATAGGCTTAACTGTGCAGTAAACACTTCCAGAATGACTGTACTGCCAGTTGAGTAGTGGTGTCATTTTTCAGTTGACAGAAAGTCAGCAGGAGAGAGCAGCTTCAGTTAGCATGCTCCATCTGTAACTCCCACTAATACTCCTAACTCCTGTCCTGAGCCTGCTTAGTCCACAACAACTCATAGTACCACACTTTTTTTCCCAAGAAGGCCTAAAAAGCCAAGCCCATAAAGGAATAAGGTTAAAAAAATCAAACACCCTTTCCCTAACCTCAAGATCAGAAAGCTACCAAGGCTGGACCCTCACAGCATGCCAAATAATCTCATTCTGACATCCATTTCCTGGCATCTATCCATTTTCATTTGTCATGTTTCATTTCCCTGCAATGCCACACAATGGTAAATTAGAAACTTAGTAAGTTATTTGAATGAGAAAGCTCCTTACAGTGCATGATTTATAATGTACAGTCATAAGAATGATACAATCATGCAAGAAGTGCTTTGCATAACACAGGTTATGTTACACCTCCAGAGCATAATTGCATGTTCCATTAGTACTGCAGGGAGGGCAGGTGCATACTTAGAAGACTCTGCCACGTTTGTCTTCTGCAATGTTGATATGTCATGTCATGCTCTTGGTGTCTCACTCACGGGATCTGTCAGAAGTTTCAAGACTGTCACAATTCCCATGGAACCAATATGACATTGGCTATAGCTTTTGTATGATTTCAGAAGATTAAGGGAAGGTTTTCATGATGTGTGTTGTGTGGCCTAAGAGGAAGTCCAGCTGAAGTTTCAGTGCAGTCAGCTCTCCCTACTATCTGCTGAGCACAGTGACAAAAGCAGAGAATTACTACTGGAGAGAACTCTTGAAGATCAAAAGCACAACAATCAAATTTCTATGCAGAGAAGCAAACCTAACAATGCTTAATTTGTACTTTCGTAAACTAAGCAGAGAGAAGCAAGGTAAAACACCATGTAGAGATGTTTCTGATATGTTCACAACTCTTCTGAGTTTATCTGAAGTGAATTAAAGAAGAAAGAACAGGTCTCTGATACTTTGATTGAAAGAAAAATGAAAAAAAGTCAGGCTGTGTTCAGTAAACTGCATCCCTGCCTGTCCTGTTTTGTAATGCAGTATTTGGAAGCTGTGGTGTTCTTTTTAGGAATCTCAGCTGTGAAAGCTTGGTTATTCATTAACACCAGACAGCTAAGGGTATTTCCTTGTTAGTATGTGCCATGAACTGAAAATGGGCAACGCCGCAGCTTCAGACAGAGTTTAAAAACACCACAGCTTCAAACAGAGTCTAAAAAAGTATTTTGTTTATTTTTCTTTTGGTTTGTCCCCATTTACACTATAATAATCAACTACTTAACTTTTACTTGAAGAAAAAAATCTTCCTCTTTTTTTTATCTTAAAGCTTGTCCTGTAAGAAGGCAGGTATTAAAGTGAGCCAACAGGCTCTTTCTGTTCTTTTGGGGTGGATTGGTACACCCTTGAAATATGTATCATGCAAAATGTATTTTGGGATGTTGAACACCTTCCTAAAAGCTCCAGGGCAAGGTTAAGGCAATGAAGTAATCCACTTTAGAATTTTTGTTGGCAAGCAGCCAGAAGCAAAGAAGCAACTTAGAGCTCTAAGATTACTTAAAATTTGTGGCAGCTGTGTTGTCTCCAAGATTCAGACACCCTCTGACACAATTACACTCTCTCCTTTATATTAATTTGCATATGTTAACTTATATAAGTATGCTCTATATGTTAATTTACTATGTACTATTTACATGCGCTCCTGGTTTTTTTTTAGTCTCAACTAAAATTTGGGAAAAATCAAACCAGCAAAGACTTTCTTCAGTATGACAGTCATTTTCTGTGTGTAGTTATGTCCATGACTGCAGCTGATGTTAGAGATACTAGAATCACAGAAGGCAAAGATAGGAATCACCCTTAAAAATAGCAGCTACTCCATTCTCTGATCTTCCTGTGATAATTCATTGTGTTTGGTCTAGTCTTACATTATTCAAGCAATTTGTCTTGTTTTCCTAAGATGAACATCCTTACTGTGACTGATACTTATTATGGTAGTTAGGAGATACCAGTGCAAACCAGGGCAGCATTATGCTGCATGGGGCACATACGCTTAATAAGAGAGTAAGCCTTGGCTCTTAGTCAGACTCAGTATTACATACTAAAGTGTTTACACAGTAGGAGCTGTTTGGAAGAGAGAAGCATGTTTAATATTACAAAACTCTTTGTGTTGCTGACTGAGCTCCTGGTGATTTATGCTGTACACTCACCTTTCACCTAATTTTCACATCCACAGAACAGTATTGAGATCCTGTGTCTTGAGATGACACTTTTACATGGCTGGAAGATATATCACAATGCAGGAAAAAGACAAGCCAACTTGGTTTGCCTTGCCCTGCCAAAATCTGCTCCTGCTCAGTGCTTAGCTATGTGAAAGTTGGTGACCAGAAGCTCCACCTCTGGTTTTGTGACTAGTTCTGCATTATTTTATTATTGTCACTTAAATGAACAGATAAAGGAAAGAACCCATGCTGAAGAGCCTGCATTTTAGGTTGGATGTGATCTAAAAAGATGACACTATACAAGGAAATGGAAATAGGAGGGATGATTCCTAGTGAAAGGTAGTAGGTTTCTTGCATATATTAAGCCTATTAGTATTTTTAATAGAACACTGTTTGTGTGGACACAGATTGTGTCTTTCTAATTAATGCTGAATGGCACTGCAATCCATGAGCAGTTCTACTGAAAACCTTTGATCAGGAGTTAGGAGGACTCTGGCTAGTCTTGGGAATGTGTCCAGCAGGGAGCTGTTTTGAAATTGAGGATGCATCATCTCAATCAGGAAGATTCGTTTTAGACAATGTGACGGACAAAACAGAGAAACAAAAGTAATCAGTGAATCTGAAATCCCCATCTGTGAGGTCCCCATCTATGATATTAAAGCACAGATGATACATCCTTGAAAGAACAGTCACCACAAGAAATGACCGGAAAAGTCAGAATGCTACACAGAAGACCACAGGAATTGGTATCAAGGACTCTAAGGCTGAGGGGGCTTTTTCTGACATTGCAGCAGAGTTAAATCTCTAGCAACCAATAATCCTGAGGAAATACAGCCAAAAGCCTCCCAAAGACACTTCTATCACAATAAAGCCATAGGAATAATTCCAGTTGTGAATCCACTCTCAGTACATTTGCAAAGACAGCCACAGAGGGTGAAAAGTCTTAAAGGAATTTTTGGGCTCAAGGATATATTTTTTTTTACACACAGAAGTCTTAGACTGTTTAACATAAAAGCATTCACAGAGTCATTCAGGTTGGAAGTGACCTTGGGAGGACACTAGCCCAACCTCCCACCCAAGCAGGGTCATCTGCAAGATCAGACCGGGATACTCAGGGTTTTGTCCAGTTTGGGTTCAAGAACATCCCATGACAGAGATGGCAGTCTCTCTGGGAAGCCTGCTCCACTGCCTGGCTGCCCCTGTGGGGAAAAATTCGTTCTTTATCTCCAGCCTGAACCTTTTTAGTTTCAACTTATGCCTGTTAATTCTCACCCTCCTGCCAGGCACCACTGTGAAGAGCCTGTCCCTGCACTCTCCATCCCTTCCCCATAGGTGCTGGGGTGCTGCTTAGGTGCCTCAAAGCCATCTCTGTTGCAAAGCTGAGCTCTGCTCACACTGCTGCAGGTGCTGCTGGCCCCCACTGCTGATCAGATGCAGGGCTGGCCCACGCTCAGCTGGCTGCCTACCAGGGCCTGGGACCTTCTCCCTAACACTGACTCCAGCCCCACTGGCAGTGCTGCTGGGACTCTGCCTGCCCGTGGTGGGGCTGCACATTTCTCCTGCCCCAAGTGCATGGGGGCCCTATCGGACCCTTTCTCCTGCCTATCCAGGTCCCTCTTGATGGTAGCCCTGTCCTCACACATTACTGACTTGTCTTTGCAATGTGGTGTTGTCTGCTAACTTGATGAAACTGCATCCCATCACCTTATCCACCTCGTCAGTGATACAGATCTTAAACAGGACAGGTCCCAGTACAGATGCCTGTGGATGCTACTTGTTACCAGCCTCAGGGCAGAGTATGACTCATTATCCACCAGGTATTCACCGATCTGGTTGTCTGCTCACCCAGGTTGTAATATCCCACCTTGGATTGAAGAGTATTGTGCAAATAGTGTTGTAAGCAATGCTAAAGTCGAGGTAAATGACATCCACTACTCTCCCCTCATCCTCAGTTCCAGTCCTTTTATCACAGAAGACACCCAGCTGGTCATGCATGATTTACCCCTGGACAGTCCATGCTGACTGTCCACAGTCACTCCTTTTTCTCCTTCATGTGCCCAGAAAAGTGCTTCAAGAGGACTTGCTCCAGCCTCAGTGAGGTTGACTGCCCTGTGATTCCCTGGTGCGTCCTTTCGATCTTTCCTGAAGATAGGTGAAGATAGGTTTCCTTTTCTTCAGTTGTTAGGGACCTTTCAAACTTTTGAGCAGCATTGCAAGGACATTGGTCATTACTCTTCAGTGCAGCCCATTGGGTCTTATGTGCTGAGTATTTACAATCTCAGGCTGGGATTTTGGGTAGGTATTAATATGACTGTCAGGCAAATAGTCCTGTATCTAAGGCAGTGTATTCACCTCAGTTGAACAGATCTTACAGTGTAGCTGTATAATAGATCTTGTTTTGCACCAGGTCTCTTTCATGCAGAAGTGACAGTCATTATTTGACTCTCACTCACAAGTAGTCCACTGCATGTTGACAGCGTGACTTCTCAGGACAGTGTATAAGAGGAGGTGTCCAAAGAGCAGTTTACAGAGCATGTAGACACACTGTGTTTGACCTGTGAGAGGAAGTCAGCAGCTGTGTGGGGTATGTGTACTGTCGGCATAGCTGAAGTAGTCAGTGAGGTTCTGTCACGGACTGTACATATACACCATGACTATGGCTGTGCAGATTACTTCCCCAGGTCTCTGATCTCAAAGGACTATAAAGAGTGCCTATAAAGATGAAGGATTACAGAAGTCACCATGAAAAACAGATGACTGGATTTGTGCTTAGTCCTTTCTTCATTGAATCATTTCCTCCACTGCTGTAGGAGGGCAAAGTTGGAAGGGAAGAGGGCAGAACTCGACTTTCCTGCTAAGACTGGGCTGCAAAGGACATTTGTCTTGCTGTTGCAGCAGATGCACCGTGCAGCCTCAGACCTCTTTGGGGGCGATGTTGTCTGGTCAGCCATCAGTACAGCTTGTCCTGTGGGTGCGTGTGGTAAAGTTCTGGGCTGGTAGAACAGTCCCACTGAGCCAAGACAGCTGGAGATTAATGGCCTGGAAAATTCAGAGGGTGAAACTGGCTGACTGTCTTAACACCTGCAAGGAACTGTCATCCCAGCTGCTGCTGCTGCTAGTGAGCAGCACACAAAAGGAGGCTCAGCGTGGCTGGCTGTGAGAACACACATGCATGCAGCTGCATGGGGCAGCTGTTTTCTACATGTTACTAAATCCTGGGAATATCTTAGAAACTGTGGCAACCTTCACTAAGCCTTGTGGCACACAACTTTATTTTAAGTCCATTCGTAACTTCATTTTAAGTTCTAATTCATAACCAACATGAAAGCCTGTTAGGTATTCTGGGATTTTCCTTCCTAGGAAATTTTGGACACATTTTATTAGTTCTTTATTATTATGTATCATATAATTTTATTAGATATGTTATTAGACATGTTATTAGACATTATATATCTACATAGGTATCTGTGTCTGTTTTATATGCATTACATTAAAGGCAGAATAATTTGCAAAGTCCTTTTGATCCCTCAACTTAAAAAAAGATGCACCATACAGGATTTATTTCTGTTTTCCCTATGGGATTATCTCATTGAATGTTATGAATGTCATTTGCAGCTCTAAGGCTTAGAAGGTGGGCTTTGTGCATGAAAGTTTAATGCCATGACAAAAAAGCTTCTCTCACAGACTTGGAGGCCAACACTGGTATGCCCTGTTGCCCTCACAATAAATGAGATTCTAATGGAGAAGCCACTACCACCAACGAGGGTGGCTTGCATGGACACCAATGCAAGCCTGGACTCCTTTCTTCATCTGTTCTCACTATGCAGTGAAGCCATACTGGCCTTTTAAAGGAATTTCTTAGATGGCATATGCTCAGATGATCCAACAGATTATTTATCTTCCAGCTGCAAAAGAAGTATAAAGCCAGCTGGTCCTCCCAGTCAAATTTTAGAAAAATCATCCCAGATTGTAAATCTGCTGGTGAGATTGACAGATTATTTGAGCATCCAAGAACAGACGTCTTGGCATCACTCCTGCCCAGTGCTCTCAACCATCTGATGTCTCTTCTCCAGCTGTGGTGATTGTTTAGCACATCAGATAATGACTAAAAAGAAAAATCCATAATATGTGCAGCTGAATATGCTGTTCTCAGAAAAACAAAATCATTCCAGGTTTTTGGCAGTGTGACTGCACGAACTTTACAGAGCAACAAATGCTGTGTGTATACTAAGGTGTCTCCCCTGACAGCTATCCCTAGAGCCCTTAGGAAAGAGGTGAAGGAGACAATATGAAGATTCCCAGGAACGCACACCTTATCAGCAATATTTGAGACTGTAAGTGAAATAACAGTTTTATAAAACTGCTGTTTCTAGTGCTCTGTTTCCATAGTTACATAGAACAGACGCCAGTGTCAAGGGACCAACAGTACAAGAAGAACCACTTGCTGGAAGTCAAAACTAATCAAATTGAGGCTGAAAGTAAGGCATGAATTTTTAACAATGAAGCCAATTAATCACTGGAAATCGCAGTTACCCAGAGATTCTTCGTCTCCTCCGAGATTGGAGATATGCTGAAAAGAAGTGCAGAAAAGCTCAAGCAGAAGGTACAGGCTTGATGCAGAAGTTGCTAAGTAAGTTTCTCTGAATTTACAGAAATTCAGTTTCTGCCCTGTCTGACCTCAGAAGCTCTGTGCCAAGTCATTCAGCAAAACACTTCCTCTGTATCACATACTTGCTTTTTAAAGATGTTACCCTCAGATCAAACCCAGACCAATTAAACCAGTACTTGCCGGTTTACACACATCTAGGCTAATGGTGATACTTTCTGATATCTGAGATAGGGCACTGCTGTCGTGATTGTGAGGGGTAAACACTGCACAACTGGGACCCACTGCAAGAGTCAAGTGTGTGAGATGAGTTGGTTTAGGAAGACAAACAAGGATAAAAATATTCATGTATTTATTTGGCAGGGCTGGTTTTGTGTCAGTTTAGCTCTGTGATCAGGGTGGTCAAAAGAGCACCAATAGTGGCGAAAGAGGAGCAGCAAGCACAGAAGAGGGGAGAGAGGAGCAGGGCAGCTGCATAATTTAACCACTGTCTTCAGCAGCAGCCCAAAATTAGAGTAGTTCACCTGTACCGTACCCTAACCCTGGGAGCCGTTTTTCCTTAAGCTGACAAGGTGGCCACTTGAATGCACTTCCTCTTTTCTTGCAGCAAAGATAAGTAAGCGCTGATGTTATTTTTGTTAGTATTTATTGTTTATATTGTGTAAGTGCCTTACAGACCACCCTGTGTGGGTGGCCACACCCCTCCCAGGGACTACCCACACACATTATTGGAGTTGTTTATAATAGAAATAATGGCTGGTGAGTCCTACCCCTTAATTCTGGCAAGGTGAAGCATATGTAAGGCTTGTCAAATGACATGGCATTCAGGCACTACAGTGACAGGTCAAAGTGTAAACACATAAACAGATGGGGAGATCAGATTTGCTTCTGAAATTATCTGAGTCTCAAATAAGCCCTCTCAGATAGGAAAAAAATGGTTGCTCCTTAACCCAGATGATTTCTTAAGCCCCCAGACAGCTGTGCGGCAGAGCCTAGGGCTGTGGGAGGGCCATGAGTGACAAGCAGCAGAGCAGGAGGAATGGGGAGACAGGAGCTTCTCAGGTGAGCTTCATCACTGAAGTAAATGTAGCACTGGGTCATCCCCCTTTTTTTGTGATGAGAAAACAGCAGAAGATACTTAATTGCAAGACGTGCTATCCAAGTATTACCACTGTTTAAATGGCTGTATAATGCTTCACAACTGAATACAATGCTTCAAATACTGCAGCTACAGAAAGGTAGGCTTGATAGCTGTGTGCTTTCCCAGTGTGCAGTACTGTCAGTCGGTACATCATCTAGTTTTCCTAACTTTCCGTTATCCTACCAGCTTTACTGTCTTGTTTTCTTACACAAGAAATGTCATCCCCTGAGTATGTAGGAAAGTATGTATCTCAGCTATTTTATTTTGTAGTTCAGAGTAAGGGACTGTCTCTTCCCTTTTGGTATCTGTTTTAATGTATTTCCCATAGCTGTCTTTCTGCTTTCAGTGTATATCAGCTTTGATCATTCTCTGTTGGAACCAATTCTCTATTTGAATAAAATGTCTGTTCTTAGACATGTCTGCAAATGTGAAAGTCTGGTGTAAACTGCTAAACATGTTACATATATTTTCTTCACACCTACTAAAGAATTGAATCTTCAAGTCAGGATATTTTTGATCACCATATAGGGCTATACATTAGTGCTGCAGAGGTCTGTAGGGTTATTTCACATATAAGGACTGATTTTTTCCTAGTTGGGAAGGAAATTGAGAGGTGGCTTTAAAAGACACTGACTTTGGTAAAAATATCTGCTGATGCAGACCTCAGCTCCAAGACTTAACACACAGTTTGCTTCCTCCCTGTGAAGCTATGGAATTAGTCCATTAGGTGTTAATCCTGGTGAGCACTGTGACACAGCATCATCCTAAGACAGTAGCTTTGATTTTTTTTTTTTTAAAGTTATATGTAGTTAACTACTTCAGTGGATATGTATCAAAGCCCCCAGACCTGTACATGGCATGATTGCCACAGTCCTGGTTGGACCCCCACCCTAAGAGTACATCCCAGCCCTTCCCTTGTGCTAGTTCTGGCATCTGTTGGACCCTTTGCTGAGGGAGGAAACTTGCAGCCCCAGAAAGGACAGCCAGCAGTTGGCTGTCCTTACACTGCCACAACACTGTTACTTACTGATGCAGTTTCTTCTTTTGGCTGAAGCTGCCACCAAGAAGGGAATTCTTTTTTTCCTTCTTCCTCTTAATCTGGGTTCTTTGCGCTAGTTGTCATGTAACCAAAAGCATAAACAAACCCAAGGCTGGTTTTCCATCTCATCAATGAGTAGTTAAAGAAGCACTGCCAACGCAAAGAAAGAGAGGAATATGAATGTCTGTGTGTGTGTGTGCCTGCTTTCTTGAAGAGCATTTAAGCCACTGCATCCAGAGCTCTTGGTGGATGAAGTGGCTGCTTGAGATGTTAGAGGAACTTCAGTGCTATTTGACATACTCACTACCAAAAAGTCTTCCTTCTGCTTTGCAGGAGAGTGCTTCTGTCTATATAAAGAATTCACAAACATGCCAAGAATCTCTGCGTGGTTTTTTTGCTATTTAGTGATGCCTGTGACCAATTATACTGGTCGTCTTTTTATCAGGATGGATTGAGTTATATTACAGGACAGCATTATCAACTTCTATCAGGGAGGTAAGTGGTTATATAGCTATTTTAGTAAAAGAAACATTGGGTCAGCCAGGTTTTATGAATGTGTGTGTAGGAAGATGAAGGAATTAATATTCTGAAAGGATATCTATTAATTTTTTTCATGTAGTATGTATGGTGGCATGTGCTTAAAATATTTCTATACTATACTTGAAATATTTCAGTAAGCAAAAATGAAAAAAATATAAATCCTGGACTTAGATGAGATGAGAGTTTCTTGCATATTTTCCAAGAGCAATGTTACAGTAATTGCTATGCACCTTGAATAAAGGGAGGAGGAAAATTATTACAGTACAGCTACACTTTGGGAAACAGCTTCAGCTATGCTATAAATAATGTAAGTGTTCCCGAAAATAGTTTAACAAGTGAAGGCTTTCATAGACATCCTGGGGGAAACATAGAATTAATATGTATTTGCTGGGGAGGCTCAGAGGTGGGGTGTTGACAGAAAAACGGTAACGTGTATATGATGAAAACAACCCACACAAGGGAAGTCAAGGATGAAGAGACATTGGTATTTGAAATTCTGTACAGTCTTTTTCATTTGTTTATCTTTTGACAGGATCTTTTATTATGGCTAGTTTTAAGATTAGATCCCAGCCAACGCTTTGCTCAGTAGCTTGGCAGTTTCTACACAAATGTTCATTGGCTGCTCTCCATGTCGGGATGTGAAAGAAGTTATCCATAGTTCAGCACAACCTGCTCCTCATTGTTTTGTCTTGTGTGTGGAGAAGATCCCTTCTCCACTGGTCTTTCCTTGGCCTTTGAAGACTACTTCTCTTATACAAAGTATCTTGAGGCCTGAGGGACAGTGCAGCACATCAGTGGTGGAAGAGGAAAGCTCTACTTGTTCTTTGCAAATACACTGACAGTGTTAGAAAGTCCAAGGCCTTTCTTTCCCTGGGGGAAATTGCTTTGGGCCTTCTCATGAAGTTCCTACTTGGTCAACAGAGGTCTTTACATTTCAGGGTGGTTAGCTGAGAAGTTTCAGATGCAGTTCCAGTCTTCTAATAAGATTCCAATATTTCCCATTATGCTGCATTCTTGGTATTTGCTTTTTTACCTAAAACCAGGGACAGATTGAGTTAGGATGCGCCTTGGAAAACACTAGTATCTTCAATCAAAGAGAAAGAAAACACTTTTTTTGTTGACTAATAAAAGCCAAAGGAAGCTGTCGTGTCCTGCTAAATTCTGGTCTTGCTGCAATGAAGATGTAATATACACACAGTAGTTTTCAAGGTGGTGGGTGGAAGCTGAGCTTCAGAGCTATTTGTAGATAGGCTGTTCCTGCTAAGGAGCAATACTCTGCACTCCCAATCCTCAGCGAATGCTCCATAATGTGTCTTTTATAGCCAAGATGGCCCACCTGGCCTGTTTCCTGGACTGTAAAAACACATCATCCTTGCATCTCAGTTAATACACTGTTTTGCCACCATCAGCTTCTCCAGGAATGATCCACCCAGTCCTGTGGTAGAAACTTCCTGCAGGGCTCCAATCAGTGCGCCAGTGGGGACTGGTAAGTTCAGGCTATGTTTGTCTTTGCCATTCAGAACACACTGATCAGGAGTGTGGTCCCAGGTTAAGGGACACGATTATTTCTCTTTAATCTCTTGAAACCATCTCATGAAGCTGTAGCTGGAATACTGGTGTCCACCAGCAATACTGGTGTTTGGGCAGAACAACAGAGGTACCAACAAACTGAAGCGAATCCAGAGGAGGGCCACTGAGATAGTTCAAGGGGCTGGAGCACATGAGATGCATGGAAAGGCTAAGGAAGGCAGTTTTGTTTAGCCTGCAGAATAGAAAGCTAAGTGGGGATCTGATTGAAGTCAAATAATTAAAGACAGAGCCAGAGGTGCACAGTGGAAAGACAAGAAACAGGCACTCTTCAGTAGTTAAAGCAAGGGTAATTTCAGTTGAATATAAGAAGAAAAATTCACTATGAGTGTGGTCCACACTGGCCCAGGTGCCCAGAGAGGCTATGGGTTCTCCATTCTTGGAGAAACTCAAAACTCAGCAGGACCCCAAGCATCTTGATCTAGTTGCTTCTGCTTTGAGAAAGGGTTGGACCAAAGATCTATATGGGTATTTTCCCGTCTAAATTATTCTATTACCTAATTTTAAAGCACCTGAGCTGAGCACTATGCAGAGTGGTAGGGTGGTTTGGAGAGAGAGAGTGACTTTCCAATTACATAGAAAAAGGCTCTGGACACCTATACTATCCATAGGTTGTGTTTGATATCTAGTGGACAAGCAATTTTTTGTATAATTAGGCTCAAATAGTGAAAGTCTGAATCTCTACAATAATGGTCAAATGACCACCCAGGTAAGTTAGGGAGGCAGTAATATATCCATAAACGTCTTTCACCATGGATGAAGACAGAAATAAAGATAAGTAATGTTTATGCCTATCTTTGATTTCCCTATTTGACTTTTTTATCCATGTTCTCATATTTTTAGGTAGTCTGTCATTGTTCTATATGACAGCAGGTATAGACTGCCTGAGTGCACGTAAAATAATTTCAGTCTGCATGAAAGCTGCTTTCTTAGCTAAAATCAATTGCAAGTATGTCTTTTTATTTCTATCCTTTGCGTTAAAGAGCACCTGAAAGGCTCTGGTGGAGATTAGATCCCCAGTACAAGCACAAGATATTTTCATATTGTTTAAACTAGCTTGAAATTGATTTTTTTTCTGAACTTATGCCCTTCACTCATCTTTGAAGTTTTGAATGGAGTACAGTTGTTCCTGTTAAAAAATAATGTCTTACCTAAAGAAGAGCATGTTTGCAAAAGGTAATTTAGTTGGCTGAAAAACACTGTGGGGACACGTTCAGGTGTGCTCCATTGTTCTCAATCTATGTATCACTTTAGCTGATGCTACATCCCATCAGAGACCCACTTTTAATTGCAGGGTCATGAATCACCCCACCCAACACCCCACCCCCCAAATATTGGAAGCTAAAGGACATAGGAATAAAAAGATTTTTTTCATTTTTTTTTCTTAAAAAAAGGCAATTTTGTTAGTAATTTTTTCTGTAAGCCAGTATTTATAACTTATTGTCTTCCTTTTACCCCAAATTTTAAAAAGAAAGCAAATAAGAAATCCAGTTCTGAGCAGAAATGAGATTCAAGTAAATGAGTAATGAAATTCAAAGAAAGGGAAAGATTAAGCTGAAAACCATTTTCTCAACAAAGGGTGAGAAAAGGACTTGTTGATGAACTAAAAGAATGTGAACATTTAAATACAAGAAGTAAAGAAAAAAAGATTCCCAATTCCTTAATTAAGTGCTATATATGAAATTTGATTTGCTACTACATATAAAGTCTGACTTGCTAGTATGTGGAACACTGTGAAAAATTAATTTTTAACAGTTTTATTGAAATACCTCCTTTCAAGTCCAGTCCTGTAGTTCTGATAATATTCATAGGTATTAGCAGGCCTTATCAGGCCTTTTGCCTGGAGCTGTAAGACCAGGAAGCACTTTATTTCCATGGTACAATAAAGTGTAATGAGATAAACTGAGTTAAAGAGTATGTAGGTGGATTGTCAGGAAACACATTTCTTCATAATGACGTCTTTCAGACTGGGGGTGATCACACAGAGGAAGAGCTGGAAATCCTTTTATTTGAGGAACTGCAAGCTGTAAAAAGCTTTTAGAAATATTTTATGTAGGAAACTGTCTTTCATGGACAGAAGACAGAATTGCACTAATGTGAGGCAGCTTTCCTGGAAACAGGGAGGTTTTTTAGAAAAAACAGGGAATATTCTTCCTTTACTCCTTCCCCACAAATGCCTCCATAAGATTGTGTGGTTAAACAGATGTATGGGAGATCAGTTACAAACTGTGCAATCTGGGATCACACTACAGAAGTCAAAGGGCACAGTGCATGTAAGTGATAGCTAGCATGTTCTCACTTTTATTTTCCTAATTTAGTTTTTATCTGAGTGAAAGGATAATTTGCTGCAGGTGATTGAACACCTGTATTAGGTAACACCCCACATAATTCGAAAGTGCAACATATAAAAGTATTTTCTCAGTTGAAGCAAGTGACAATAAAAACCCACTTGATATCTGCTGAGTGTTACATATCTGATATATGGAAAATGAAAGTAATTTGCAACAGTCCTGTTTAATACTAAGCAGAGTCTTTTATGAAGGAGTATTTCTTTTTTGATAGTCTAGCGGGAAGGGATGGAATCCAGAGAGACCTTGACAGGCTAGAGGGGTGGACCCATGTGAACCTCATGAAGTTTAACAAGGCCAAGTATAAGGTCCTGCACATGGGTTGGGGCAATGACAAACATGGATACAGGCTGGGGGATGAGTGGACTGAGAGCAGCCCTGCGGAGAAGTACTTGGGGATACTGGTGGGTGAAAAACTGAATATGAGCTGGCAGTGTGTGTGCACAGCCCAGAAAGCCAATCGCATCCTGGGCTGCATCAAAAGAAGCATGGCCGGCAGGTAGAGGGAGGCGATTCTGCCCCTTTAATCGGCTCTCATGAGACCCCACCTGGAGTACTGCGTCCCCCAGTTCTGAGGCCCCCAACATAAGAAAGACATGGACCTGCTTGAGCAGGTCCAGAGGGCCACAAAGAGGATCAGGGAGCTGGAGCACATCCCCCTTCTTAAATATGTTAGTGTATTGGGTTTGTGTGGCAAGGTTTTCGGAGCAGGGGGGAGTCACAGGGGTGGCTTCTGTGAGAAGCTGCTGGAAGCTTCCCCTATGTCCCATGGTGCCAATGCCAGCTGGCTCTAAGATGGACCTGCCACTGGCCAAGGCCGAGCCCATCAGCAACGGTGGTAGCGCCTCTGGGAGAACAGATTTCAGAGGGGGAAAAGTTGTGGGACACACAGAAACAGCAGCTGGAGAGAGGAGTGAGAACATGTAAGAGAAACAACCCTGCAGACCCCAAGGTCAGTGCAGAAGGAGGGGGAGGAGGTGCTCCAGGCGCCGGAGCAGAGATTCCCCTGCAGCCCATGGGGAAGACC
>JANXJC010000078.1:10809767-10826387 GCA_027564655.1 Leptodon cayanensis | reverse complement strand
TATTAAACCATTCTTATCTCAACCCACGAGTTTTACTTCTTTTCCCGATTTTCTCCCCCATCCCACTGGGTGGGGGGAGGAGTGAGTGAGCGGCTGCGTGGTGCTTAGTTGCTGGCTGGGGTTAAACCACGACAACACTTCAAACCACTATCAACTCTCCTGCTTGGGCACTTCCCTCACCTACTGTTATGATTCAGTCCCCTGAGTTAACATGCAGGGCTACCGCTCCGTACTTCCAGATCCTTCCCTCTCTTTTAGAAGACGCATTGGTGAACCTCACATTTTTTAGGTGAGATTCAAATGGAGAGGCAGGTTTTATAGATGAGCGAGGAAGTTCTTGAGTTAATTGGTTGTCAGGCCGTTCTTGTATTTGGAGTGTTTTGGGTGCTCCCTCTTCTATTTGGCATGTGTGACAATAACAATCTAGCTGTGCATACCATTTCATTATGGTTTCTCACTGTACAACTCCTACAGAGGGTGGGTTTCCCACCAATATTGGTTTTAAAACCCTAAAGGGCCCACTTGGGATAATGGGTTGTTGCTGTATAATTTTTTCCATCTCTTGCAAAGCTAGGTTGACCACAAAGAGGCCCTTTTCCCAAACTGACTATCTTTTCTCTGCGTCTTTAAAGCTACATGAATAGAATCTGATAGGCGGAGTCAGGCCTCCGGGTCTGTGCTGCCAGGTATGACTGATAGCCCATGGATTGCAAAACCCCATTCAATGCAGAGTCGGTCTGTTGGATGAATTGGCCCCAAGGCCTGGTATACCCCATCTTATAAAATCAGCAATTTTAAGGCTTCTTCATGGGCTGGGGTCCAATCCCAAGAGACCTTTTTGCGTGTTAGATCGTGCAGGGGTTGGGCTATGATAGAGAAGTCAGGGATGTGTTTCCTCCAAAACACCAAGAGGCCTAAGGTTTGTTGGAATTCTTTCTTATTTGCAGGCATTTTCACTAGCTCAAGGGTGGTCAAGGTTTTGGGGGAAATGCACACTGTCTTACCCCTCCACCAGATACCCAAGAACTTTACTTCTGAAGAGGGGAGTTGTATTTTTTCATCTGGAATTTGGAGTCCTAATTTTTCTAGGTGAGTAATTATTTTCATTTGGGTCTGTCCTACTACACTGGTATCAGGGCCACCAATCAATGTATCATCAATATATTGATATACCTTAACTCCCTCCTCTGGGGTAATCCAGGCAAGCTCCTGTGCCAGCGCATAGTGGGTGATGGTCGATGAGTGGTGGTATCCCAGAGGAAGATGTGTAAAGGTAAATTGTATCCCTTCCCAGGTAAAAGCGAAGCGATCCCTATCCACTGCCTGGAAGGGGACCATAAAAAACATATCTTTCACTTCAGTGGTGGCTAGGATCTGGTGGGCTTGCTCTTGTATTGTTGCAATCAGCTCAGCCATGTTAGGCACTGCAGCTGTTAGGGGACCTGTATTATCATTCAAGCACCAACAGTTGATGGTTATCAACTGTTACCACCATTTTCTGTTTGGTTTGCAGACTGGACACACCAGAGAATTATAAGGGGAGTGTGTTGGGACATTTATTCCCTGTTCCCATAGTTCAGTTACTACAGGGGCAATCTCCTCTCTCACCACTACTGGCAAGACGTAAGGTTTTACATTGACTGTCTTTGAAGGTGGGAATGCAGGCGCTGACTGCAAAAGCCTCACTGAAGACATAGGGAGTCCAAAATTCCATTCCTTCCCCTTGGAGTCTGTTCACGCTCTCCCTTTCAATAAGTTGAACCCCAAAATATTTGTTGGTAAGGTCCCCAGTACCATCAGAGTTTCTGTTGCACTCTCACCTCTGGGCAACCAGCACTTAACTCGAGCAGTTGCCTGGGGCTGAGAGTTTCCAAATACATTGGTTACCCATATCTTTTTCTAGTCAGCAACTATGCCATTGCAGCTGGCAACATCCTGTCAATGTGCTGACATTTGAGCACCCATACCTACCAAAAATGTGATTGGGTTCTTAAAGGGGCCAAGGGGGAAGGTAATTAACAGGTCCCCTTTATTGCTTTCTGTGAGCCTTCTCAAATGGACCCACTGGCCATCCCCCAGCTCCCTTGTTGGGGGTGGTGGAGGGGATTTCCCAACTCGCTGACATCCAAATCAATCAATTCAGCCTCCCGAGGAGCAGATGGGGTTATGTTTCTGGATTCCTGGGATGGGGGAGAAAGGTCTTTAAAGTTTGAAGGAGATGGGGCCCCTTTCATTTTGTCCCAGCCTTTCACCAGACCTTCCAGGTTAGGAGTGAGCAACCCATCCATCACCTCCCTGGGGATTCCCTTTGAGATACCCTCTGTCCACAGTGTATATCTTCTATTATCGGGAGGCCATGTTGGCCTTGTTGGAGGAGGGGGTCGAGAACTGTGTGTGGACCTAGCTTTTGTTTCTCCGTTCTCTTCCACCTTTCTAAGGTCCGTTCCTTCCCTCAACTGCAAAAGCCAGGCCCCGGTCTCTGTCCATCTCAATGGATGTTTGAGGCATTAGCTCCGTCCAGTCTCTCACAGTGACTTTTTAGCCCATCTCATGGTGTTAGGCAAATCTCTCTGCTGATGCTTCAAGGCTTACTGTTGGTAATATTGAGTAGCAATGTGGGATACCCCTAGCACGAAAGAGCGTGATCAGGTCAGAATTCAACCCTGCCTGCAGTCATGGGGCAGATGCTGGGTCAGGGGAATATCTGCCTTCAGTTCCAAACATCTCCATGCTATGAATGCAGCACAAAGGATCATGGTGTACCTCAAACCCAAGGGATCAGTTTCTGTCTTTCTCAATAATAGTTTTCTGTATTCATGTTTAATCCTGTCAAAGTTCAGGAAAAGAGAGATAATTAAAATGCCCAATTGTTTTTAAAAACTCTTCTATACATGGTCATGCTTATGACTGATAATTTCTGGTGCTCTAGGAATCATTTATTCTCTACATGCAAAAGTTCTCAGCAAATATACTACTTTTGTTCAAACATGCTGCAGTCCAAAAGCATAAACCAAATTAATTAAAATAAATTGAGAGGCAAAGCCCTATTAATGTCCTTCTCTTATAAATTTACATGCTCCACTGGAACCATCTCAACCAAATTGTTTGTAACCATCCTGCCCCACTGTCACAAAATGGAGTGGTCTGGACCGCTTAAAGAATCACCTTCAAGGATATTAGCAAAAATTATTTAATAGGAATTTATAAAAGCACAACTTCACAGAATTCAATGGGAAGGTTCACTCTATTACTTAATACATGGATGAAACGTACAAAGGAAAATTAATTTAGAATCAAACTAAAATTATGTATACAGAGACTGAAGACGCAATGGGGTAAAAGAGAAACATACAAAGGAAAATTGAATTAGAATTGATTTCTTGTGATCTGTACAGAGGTCAGGAATGTAAAAAGGTAGTGGAAACCCTCCTGTTGAGTCACAAGGTTCAGAGAAGATCCCCTTGCTTTCCAAACTCCTGTTGGAGCTTAGGTGCAGCTGGATCAACTCCTAGTCTCAGACTTGGGCAATGGTTTATGTCTAAAGGGATTATAATAGCAGCCTGAGATTGATTCACAGCTGAATAAAATTCATGACGGCGACTTATGTATAGATTAATATACTTGCTATAGAATATTCAGATTAGTACACACACAAACGCACTGAAAGATATACCTATAAGCAAATAAAAGAGGTATACTCTGATAAAAATTCCCCTTGAGTTCAGTAAACTATTCACGTCAAACGCTTCAGCATTTTTCTCAACAGGCGAAGGGTTGAGCCTCAAGGAGTGGAGAGTATCAGCCCAGGTCCCATGGGCTTCAGCAACAGATCTCCGATCTTCTCAAACTCAAGAGCTGGTGAGCTCTGAGAGGCATCCCACTCAGAGGAAGATGCTGGCCGCAGCCAGCTGCGGTCCAGGAGAGCTCAAAGGGTCTCACTTAGTACCGCTGCTTATAGGTTCATGAGATGACTGGCTTTAGTCATCAGCAAACAATTGGGATTCCAGTAGCACTGGTACCATTTCACGAGTTATGATTCAGGTAAGGAAGGCTCCAAGGCTGTCAGAGAATGACTTAAGATTCAGATAAGGGATGCTCCAAGGCTGTCAGAAGAGGACTGAGATACGTCCCAAGGTTGTCAGGAAATCACTAATTATCCCTACTCCCATCCCCAGCCTCTGCCAGGCAACAGGAGTCCTTGGTACGGTTGGTGCAGCTCCCTGTGTTAGCCAAGCAAGAGTTCCTGGTTCGGTCAAGGGACGCTTAACCACCCAACTCATTACACTTAGACTAAGGCCTAGCGAGACTTCCCAAGTTTGTAGATCAGCCCAGGGAGGGGGAAGAAATGCACCACCACACCCACAAAATACATACATTTATTTTCTTTTTCTATAACCATTTCCCTCCATAGATCTTCAGGAAATGAGCAATTTTTCGTTCACAAACCCTCACAGATAGCTAGTGTTAATATCCCCAGAGTATGTATATCATAGTGGACAAATTCAAGCAGACCCAGTAATAGATCTTGTCTTTTAGAACTCAATAACAGAGCTAAAAGATGAACTCAGTTTTTAAAACTCCACCTCTACCTCCAGTCTTCTACTTCAGTGGGTGTGTTAGGCAGCCCTGTGTCCAATATTACATATTCGGCATAATTTTCCACTGTTGTTTACATTTAGTGTTCAACAATAAATGCAATTAGCAAAACTGGCTGCAGAAGAAAAATAATATTTTGTCTCCCATTGTAACAGAATACATGACAACACAAAAGTGCAGAGCATTAGCTGAGGAATCCAGATGTCTGGATTTCAACATGTGTTAACCAAGTTCTTTCTCTCTGATTTGCTTCACTTTTAGGAACATGACTTCTGTGTCTTTTAGGAAGTAAATACTTTTTATTTTCTACACAGACTTCGGGTCCACCAATTCCTTCCACAGTGCAGGAACATCCCCAAAGGGCTCCACATGAAGCACTATTTTTATATAGAAGCTGCCACGACCAGAGTCATGTTATTCAAAATGTCCAGCACCAGAAACCTCAGAGGGAAGTGTAAGAACTTGTTATTTAGTAGTTAGGTGTGAGTCCTCACAGTAATTAAGTAAGATCATAATATTCAATTCTTAGAAAAAAAATCTTAGAGGTCTCAGAAGAGACCTCTCCTTGCTGTCTGTGGCAAATACGCATTAGTAAGGAATAAGACACTATTAAAGGTTTGGTTTGTTCTTATTTTCCTTCATTTCCAAGATCCATTATAACTCTGGAATTTTGATCCTAGTTTTGCTGCAAGAGCCTCCAACCTTTGGAAAGTTCTGCAGCAGTCAGAAAGGCAACTCCTGTATCTTTCTTCTGCACAGCAGGCACTTGAAATTAATACTGGGAGAAACACACATGGGTGGTTTAGAGGAGGAAATCACCCCTGGAAAATTACCTGACTGGTCTTAAAATGAACTGGAAAATTTCATCTGTTCTGTGACATACCTTTTATCGGTTCTGTTCTGATCACAAGTACTGTGGCAAGTACCTTTTTCTCCAAATAGTTTTGGTTTCAGCCTCCAGTGAATCTTGGCAATGGAAAAGGAGATGAGTGAAAAAGGGATGGGTATGAAAATAGTTTGCTTTGGGCTCCTATGTGTTGCTGCCATGCAAATTATTGGGTAATAAAAAAATGATAACTATTACAACTCTTGAAGTAGGGTTGATTTATAGATAAAAGATCAGATACAGGTGAGTATAGCAAATTGTTTTTACTTCTTATTACATGCTGTCTACAGAGTGACTTCCCTTAAAGTTAGCTCCAGACACAGAACAGGAGGTCTTCAGTTGAAGCTTTGCCATTCAGGCTTGAATGGAGTAAAAGTTGCTGCAAATTGACTTTTTGCATCCTTTTGTGTACAAGCTTTGCCTCCCCACTTTAGAATGGCAAATTTGCATTGAGTGGAAGACTACTTTTCATAGGCTAATACAAAGTAATACTTAGGATTCAAAGCTGCCATTGCTCCAAGCAAGGGCTAACTCAATGAACTAACTCACTCTCTACTTAATAGCCTGCTGAAGAGGATTCCCAGCTAGTATCACACAGTACCAACACTTAAAAGAGATGCACAGAATGAAATGACCTGGTTATTTTTTGTTGTTGTTGTTAACAAATAGTTCATCTCAAATGCCTTGCTACAACTCCTTCTTTGTTGATGCCCTTTCCCTCCAGCCCATGTGAGAAACAGACTATTTCCTTAAAGTGGTGTATTTATAGCATCTTTGGGAAGAAAGTTTTCTGCCCCTTCAAGCTTTGGATTAGCTGTTATAACTCAGAGTGGTTTTCTGTTACTTTACATCTCAATTTTTTTTCTGTTACTTCCCATTAATTTTAAATTAACACCGTGCCAACTACTGGTTCATATAGCATCCTGTACAGATAATCAAGAACAAGTAACAGCTGAGCTCATGTGCAGATTGGATTTCTAAAAGTATTTGGATAATAAGATGTAAACATACTCACAGGCACAATTGTCAAACCTTCCTTGATTTCAATATAACATAGTTATTTGATCTAGTGAGATATTTTAGAAAATGCCTTTCTAAGGCTACCAAGCTCTGCCTGTCAATCTTTGCTGTATATGTTAGCTGAAATGTTTTTGGTCCTTTACTGTGCACATGGTGATTGAGAAGATGTGCCACAAATAAGTACAACCTCTAGAAGAATAGGAATATGGAGGTTCTGCGCACTTCTCTTTTACCTGAATTGACTATTTTCTTGTGGAAAGGGGAAGAACAGGAAAGGCACTGACTTCATTTAGATATATAGGTAGCACTAAGCATAAAGGCAGTTTCACTGTTGTCCGCAGAACTGGCTTTACACTAAAGGGCTTCTTTGAACTTAAGCCTGTATAATTAGATTTCATCGGCAAAGGTATTTTCTGGTGCAACGGGCTTGTAGCATTATCATGCAAATGACACAGAGGGCTAAAACTGGATCCTAACTATAGGATCACGAGCTGATTTGCACATTGCAAAGAACAATAGTTGCCAATGGTAGGAGTGAACTGTTATTTCTTCCCATGTTTTGCACTGCTTTTATGTAACATCCTTCCTCTTAGCATGATGCTTTTTTTTTCAGAGATTTTTCCACAAATACGATATTTTACAAAACAAAGAGAAGCCTGAACATGTGAGCTACATTGATGTATGGTCAAAAGTTCAAATTGAGGAGATTAAAATGTCTGAATGCAACTAGATACCCATTTGTTTTACTAAGAAAAAAGCAAACTTCATTATTTTTAAGCCAGATCATCATTTTGGTGTCCTGACTCATGACTTTATTGGTAAATTGGGCAATGTATATTGTCATGGTTTAACCCCAGCCAGCAACTAAGCACCATGCAGCCACTCACTCACTCCTCCCCGCTCCCAGTGGGACGGGGATGAGAATCAGGAAAAAAGTAAAATTCATGGGTTGAGATAAGAACAATTTAATCACTAAACTAAACTAAAATATAATAATAACAATAATAATAGTAATAAAATATAATATTTCTAATGAAAAGGAGTATAACAAAAAGAGAGAGAAATAAGATCCAAGAAAAAACAAGTGATGTACAATGCAGTTGCCCACCACCCTCTGACTGATATCCGAACAGCAGTCTGCACCTCCCAGCCAACTGCCCCCAGTTTATATAGTGAGGATGACATTCTATGGTATGGAATATCCTTTTGGCTAGTTCAGGTCAGCTGTCCTGGCCATGCTCCTTCCCAGCTTCTTGTACACCTGCGTGCTGGCAGAGCACTGGAAACTGAAAAATCCTTGATTTATGGTAAGTGCTACTTAGCAACAACTAAAACATCAGTGTGTTATCAACATTATTCACACACTAAATCCAAAACACAGCACTGTACCAGGTACCAGGAAAAAAATTAACTCTATCCCAGCCAAAACCAGGACAATATACAGATGTATTTAACTGCATGTCTTCATCTTTTAAAAACAAAATATAGATAATCTGCAAAATAGTGCATTTGGGAGAATTCCAGCTTGGAAAATGTCCTAAGTACGGGCTTTCTGCATTCTGAGTTTTGTGCTGTCCCCTCTATATACACATCAATGATTTTAATAGCAGCAGAGCTCACACAATCATAGAGGTAGACTGGTGTCTGAAAGGAGACAGATCTGTGCAAACTAATAAGTCTCATTCAACATGATTTCCAAAGAAGACAGGTGAAAAACATGAAATGGTTGATGTATTGATATGGCATTTATTATTATTTATATAATAACTTGCTGATGTATTGATATGGCATTTATTATTATGTATTATTTACTATTTATTATTTATTATTATTATTTATTATTTATTTACTATTATTATCTTAGGTGAAGGCAGTATTATACAGGCAAGCACAATAGGTTCACAGTCCTGTGACATAGATGCAGCTTGGATTTCTAGGTAGAGAAGGGATGACTGTCACCGCATTCCTTGAGCCCAGAATAAGCATATAGGATCCAAATTTCTCTTATTTTTCCACTCCATTTTCTTCTGCTCTTGGTGCTTTTTTCAGAACTAGCAACTTGCTGGTCAAAATTTTGTATGTTTTTGTGCCCTACCAAGCTACAATTGCATTCCAGAAAACTTCTTGGAGTGCTTCTTACAATTAAGTATAAGAATGCCCCTTATAATTAAGTATTCCCTGGCTGATGTGTCCCCTGCTCAAAGGGCTGTTATTTGCTCCCTTTATATTGAGTACGTAAAAAAGATGCAAGAAAACTACTGCAAAATAAGATAATCTGACAATCTTTAAATATACAGATCTCACTGGGGAGAGCATAAAGCCTGCAGGACAGCTGAGAGATTTCCTGGCTTTTCATGATAGGGTCAATCAGAAACACAGCATTCATGTAACTTGAAAAGCTGTGCACTTCATCTGAACAGATTTAATACAGGAGAACAGGTGGGAGACATAGACTCTTTTTTTCTCCTTAAGTACAGCCAATTCTTTATGACAAAGAACCTCATTAATGAAATACTGAACCTTCATATGCTAGGAGAACACGGAAACCTTATACTGGTAGGAAAGTGATCTGGAGAGATTTGTCATAAAAATAAATTCTGAAGTAATCAGGGTCAGAGAGGCATTGAGTCATATTTGTCCATGGAGTTAAACCAAGAAGGAAGAAATTTTTCTTCTTGGCATGATCCTGCATTGAAGTTATATTTGCATGGTCTTCTCTTATTTCCAATACAAAGGTGACCAGCAGCACAAAGAACTTCATGGTGTTGAACTGTATAACTGTTGCTAAGAGAAAAGCAAACAACATTCAAGGATACTCTTCATCTACCTGAGCCTTTTGTACTAATTGTTTACCCAGGCTATGTTATGTGGCTTCTGCAGATGGTTTTATGTCTGGTCAGTTTACCAACATAGATGTGTGTATCTGGAGAAAAACTTGGTTTGAAAACAGCTGTGAGTCTGATCAGGAGAGGTTTGTTAGCAATTAGGAACACCCAAAGGAGAAAGAAGGCCAACATTTTAACAACTTGTATATATTCTCTCTTTAAGCCATAATTATGGGAGTTTTATAAATGCAGAAGGTGAGGTGCAAAGAGATGACAGATCCTGCACGAGTGTGCACCTGTGATTTGGACATCCCAGAAAACTCTGCAGAAAGTTTCAGGGTTTCTTAGGCCTCTTATGAGATAGAAACTCTCCAAGGAAGCAGTAAATATGTGATTTTAAGTGTAAAATACTTGCTGTAATAAGAAAAAAAAGCAATGAATGTGTTTACAAACATGCAATCTTTTAGCCTAGACACTTATGACATAAAATCTGCATACAGTTAGGAGGAATAAAACAGGGTGGGAATTAATGAACAATGAAAATTCAAGGCATCCTGTCACTGACCCTCAGCCCAAGATCATAGCTGCTCTTTACTACCTGCAGGCAATACTGCAAGATTCATCACAGCATGTTGCTTTCCAGGTATGAAAGAGCCCAGATGAAGATCACACCCCCAAACATTCTCAGAGCATCCATCCAGGATTTACTGAAAGCACCACCGAACAGCACAGTGATTGACTCCTCTGCTGAGGCACACTGATAAAAATTAACATTTCCTTCCAGTGAGAGTACCCTTTTCTGATTTTGCACTGTGCAGGAAGCTGCTCCAGTAGAGCAGTGCACTTGGCATCTCTCCACCACCTCTCCCATATTCTTTCCCATGTTGTGCTGGAGAAGTTGTATGACAGAATAGTTTGAAATGTTGTCACTGCCCATGCAACTTCTACAGTTTCTATGCATGAAGCATTTATAGCAACATGCCTTGACATGGGAAACATCATGGGAAACTCTGTGACCACCTCTGGAACTTGGGCAAGCTGGATGGATGATCTGCTGTCAGAATTGGAGACGTTTTACATAGCTGTGTCTGCAGAACCACAGGCCTCTGCCCAGTACACCTGCATGCCCAGTATTAGGAAATGATTGTCTGCACTCCTTGCAGGCACCAGTATAATGTAGTTTTCATTACCACCTCTCATCTTAGAAAGCCAATGATATGAATTTGGTCATGATATTTGCAGACTTGTGGCCAACATCTTCTGGACTCTCTAACGTGGAAAACCTCAATCTGCATCAGAATCCATTTGTTTGTCCCGTGTGAGAGGACTGAGAGGCTCTCCATGCTCTGCTTACGGCCTCAAGAAACACAGGTTTGTGACAGACTGCTGATGACCACCAGCTGAAGGATTTGAAGGCCAGCAAGGACCTTAGGGCCACCTCTTTAGCAATTTCTGTGTAATGCAGAGTCAGAGGACCTCAGTCAGTGAACAACAAGCCTGTATCTTTTCTGTTTGCACTTTCAGATCATTTCCAGAGGTTAACATGGGTGATCGGAGTGTCATTCCCTGAGCCCCTGACACCGGGCGGCAGCTGCATTCCTCAGAATAGGAAGCGAATGACACAACGCTGGCTATCTGCTAAATCAAATGCCAGCCTGACATTCACCTAGCCTATCTCCAACAACCGCAGATGACCTTTTTCTGTTAGAGGATGGAGAGAGATCACCCCAGAAATATTAGACAGAGCATTTATATAAGCACACAATGATGAAAGCAGTAGAGAGGAAAGATAACTTTTCTTGATGTCTAAATTAAAAAAGCTGTTCCCTGCTTCTAAGTGCAGCTTTGGGCTCCTGCTTGAATACCAATATTTTTTTAAACTGCATTTCACAGCACATAGAGCTTCAGTGAAACTATATTTCAGGTGAAAAGGAAACTGCATAGAATTTTCCTAGACTAAATTATTGTGAAAAGAATGACCTTTTGCTACAGCAGATAGAAACAGAAATTACCCAAGATTACTAAGATTTTCTATTAGTTCCCATTTACTTCTTAGGTCACATCAACAACTTGAACTTTCTGCATCAGAAGGGAGGTAAAACACAGCGCATTAAGTTAAAACCAGGACATGAAAGAAAACAGGTGCTTCTAGGGCTGAGGCATCTGGGTCATACTGTAGCATTAACTTCCTATGATGTGACCTTGGGCAAGTCACACAGGATGATTCATCCCACCTAGCTATCACTGAAGTAATGTCTAATTCAAACTACTTGTGTAAATTACTCCTGAAGAGAGCGATTATTCACATGTATTTAAGTTGGGTTGTATGCTCTTCTGCAGACGTGTCTCTCTCTCTTCATTTACTATAGAAGAAATCTACTTGCTCACTTAGAATAGATATTCAGCTTGTGTGTGGTCAGAGGTAAGTAATATGAATCTAGGTCTTAGTTAAATGTATTAGCTATAAGTTTTAGTTTAAACTAAGTTTAAGTTGATTATCTATAAAACCGTGTGGTTAAAATACAGTTATTCCTCTTTTCAGCTTGTCTTCTACAGCTAACTGTTTAGCTCTTTGGAGACAGGACTATCACTCAATATAGTGCATGCAGTACCTCGCAAAACAGAACTCCTAGGGGGTTAAAGCACTACTGTCAGATAAACAATATCGGCAACCCCATCTCTGAGTCTTGTAGTGGGTGCTGTTTGTCTTGAAGTCTCAGGTTCTGTAGTCCTGCGGTTACACTGCAGTCTCAGCTTTTGCTTCAGTCAAAAGTAGATTTACTTGCTGGTGGAGATCATTAAAAGGTAAATGACCTGAAAGAAATGATCTGAAAGAAAGAGTCAAACTAAAAAGAATTTAGATCAGATCTTTCTCTGTTCTTATTTTTCTAATCCCTTGGGTTGAAGGTAACGTAGCACTCAGCGAGACAACAGCTTTCAAGCTGGCTCCTGGCTGTGATCAAAGTGTCACCTCATTTTCACAGAATAGGTGGGTTCCCACACCTGTTAAGAGCCGGGGTAGGCATCTGATTAAGGATGTGTGTTTGGAACAAATTTCTGTTTGCAGCTCTCTTCTTGAACTACTTCCTGTTTTGAAGGTCACAGAGAAGGGAGAATATCTTCCTGCCTTGCCTGCTATCAACCCTCAGATCAGCGGGGCCTTAGCGTCACCAATAGCTGTGGGCAAAGACCATGTCATTGCAACAAGCCGTCTGTATAAATGACATATATGGCATGAGTTGCGGGCATAAACACAATCTTCTGGGAACATATCTGCCCACAGAACAGCTGCAGGAGTCCCACTAGCTAGCATCCTCACCTCTGGTCTGCAGCTAGTGGAACCCTGCTGTAGGCGCTGTGGCAGGATATACAAATCCAGTGCATTCTTTCCAGGCATCGGCACTGATGGAGCTCCCTTGGGGAAAAGGAAAACTCCATGAAAATGAAGTATTTTTACCCTCAAACCGCTTTCTTTAAACACTTACATACCCAGTTCATTGTCTGAAGAACACCTGCACAGATGTTTATGCCTGCTTTTGCAGTGCAGCCCACACCAAGGAAAGTGTGAGCTGAGCACCACACCATTCTTCTGTGCACACCAGTAGCAGACACACACCTCTGGCACCACCCGTGCCCAGCTGCCCAGACGGCCAGGAGCTGTCTTATGTCTGTTTGTTTTATTGTTCTTTGTCAGTTCTTGCTGTGTGGAGTACGGCACTATAAACATTAAGCCCTTTAGAGCAGGGGCTGTCTTCCCATCCTTTGTCAGTGCAACATCAATCATTGTGGCATCCCTATCCATGCCTGGAGTTTCTTTGCATTACCCTCAATGCACGTAGTAACTAGGAAGAATAGTAAGTGCTGTCTGTCTGTTTGCTTTCTTCCTGTGTGCCAGCAGCTGAGTTTTTTGGGGTGTTTATGTCTCTAGTTTATAAAGAACTGTGGAATCCTCCCTTCTTAAATAGCACTCTATAAATCTCAAGTCATATACTTTTCAGAATTTTGCCCACTTTTTAACGTTTCATAGTTTTAATTATGAACAATGGCAACCATTCTTGTCCTGGATTAATCTGCAGATAAAACTCCGAATACCACAGAGCGTGCTCAAGGGGTAAGGATTAAGGACACCATGCACCGCGTGGTCAGCTGATGCCACTGTGGCAGTGATGACACTCAAACCCTGAAGCAGTCCATGATGTAAACCTGACATAAGCCATGCACAACCAAGATACCACCAATCCTGTGTGCACAGTCCGCAGGTACTCCTCTGTCAGAGGTGTTATGCCCCAAGGTTTACTTCCATGAGATGGAAACCCAGTGTCCATGAACTCACATTGACAAGACAGGCATTGAGTCAGCCCTCATCTGGCTACGAGCTGGCTCTGGTGCAGCACAGGAGGATGATAGGTAAACTGTTGTTCAGGGGAGGAGACAGAACTGAAGGACCCTAAACTTAAATTTACTCATAGGACGTAGACAAGTCTGCGAGCTCAAGACTTAGAGCTGACATAGGTCTTGCCCAAGTCTTTTAACAGCAAAAAATGAAGTTACTATTGCTAAGATTGTTTATATTGCAAACCATAATTGGATAAATTTCTTTTTTTTCTAATGTTCTGACAGTAATGTAATGGTTGGAAGGAAGAGGTCACATTGCCTAGTCTACGTAGTACTTATCACACGAGGAGCAGAGCAATAAGGACTACAGACTGGATACTTCTTCTTAACTGTTAGTTTCAAAAGCAGCTTTTTTGGGTAAAATCAGCAGCAATAAAGAATGAGCTGAATAGCTCCATCTCACTAATGGGTGTTGCTATGGAAATGAGGAAAATATGCTTGTTTTTAGAATTACAAGGACACACAGGATAATGGTGAAAAAACATACATTATAACAACTTCCTCAAGTGGTTCCAAGATACTAGACAAAAATGTGTATGCCCGTGTATAATTCTTATCCCAAAAGTCAGTTTGCTGTCATTTGGTTGTTCTCTAACAGTTTAGCGTGGGCATTTCAAGCACCAACCCTTGCACAATCACGATACAACCATGAAGCTCCAGTTAAAGCTGGGGCTCAGGCAGCTCGCTTATAAGCTTTGCATTGTTTGCCCCAGTGTTTCCATGGGAACCTCTGACTCTGCTGCTGGTAACTGAGAAAGGAAAGATTCAGAAAGTTCGGCTAAGCCAGTTTAAAAGAGCAGCTGCAAGCTGCTTATGTAGCCTAGAGGAGACAAAAAAAAAGGAAGCTTTAGTAGGAGACAGGATGGAAGAAATTGTAGTCTTTTTAAATGAAATCTGTACTCCACAAGAAATAAGTTATTTATTTTTAGCATATCGGTTCCATCAGTCCCTATAGGGCAAAATTCAGCTAAAAATACATAGCACAATTGTGGCTCCATGCATTATTGAAACGGCCATATTAAGGGCTAAATTTATTTTACTGGGTAAAGTGCAAGCAATACAGACACTGCATGCAAAACCAAGAAGCAGCAATGATTCTTTAGCTTTGGCCAGAGCATGGAGAAACTGTGCCTGGCTACAGCCCAGGTTTTCCCTCGCAATATACTGTATTTCTTGGACTCTTGAGTGCCAGGGATGACACCCATGGATATTACACTAGCTCCTTTGTTACCAGTGCTAATGTTGGGCTTCCACACTAGAAGTACATTTTTGCCCAGAAGAAATAAAAGCTGGGGCAGGGCTTCCTGAGGCTGTTTGCTGGCAGGGCTTTCAGTCATAGTAAAATTGTTAGCCAATGAGGGAATGTCACCTCTGAAGTACAGAAAGCAATATATCCTGACCTGACAATAGACGAGGACAAATGTGACTTGAAATGTATTCCATTAATAAAAATACATACATAAACGAACAAACAGCTCCATGGACTGAATCCTCCAATTAAAATTAAAAAAGGGAAATTACTTGTTCTCAGAGATAACTTGCTAGTTTTGTACAGTATATTTATTAAGACCACACAGTTGTATCCTGGGATTTTATGAAGCATTAATTATAATATGAAAATTGGAAACCCATGTTCTTACTGGTGAGTTTGTTCTTGTAATATTGCTGGATAAAACCTACCAGGATTGAAGAAAATCGTACTAAATGGGTATCTAAGGTACTAGTTTTCTAGCAGAAAGTAGTTGCTAAGTTTTGGGGAATGATGTGGTTTCTGCCTTCCTGGAAGGTCTCAACTTTGGCAGACTTAAAAAATATTCCATCTAGTGTCTTTTATATAGCAGCACCTCAGAGAACTTCAGAAAGGAATATATTTGGCAAATGCAGTTTGATACTTTCGCTAGCACATGGAGTGAGCATTGCATGCCAGAGTTCATTGGGCATGGCTTGGCATGTTAGCTTTGTTTTGCCATGAAATAGACTGTAAGGTAAGACATCACGGTTCTAGCCTGCTCTATTGCTGATAAGATGCAAAGATTAAAATAGGAGTGCAGAAGTTCACAGCTTCCAAGATTTCTTCCTGTGTTGGAGGTTGGGTCATTTAGATAGAGAGGAGTAAAACATCTGCGAGAAGAGTGAAGTTACTCCAACCCAATTTGCTGTGCAGGTGCTCCTACTCTTCAGTAAGCGTCAGGTGGCTTAAGAAGTTCACCACCAAGGAAAACCGAATGACAGAAGATAGGTGTGCACTGAGTGAAGATTACTGACAGAAGACTTTGCACTGATACCATGAACTTTCCTTCAAACTAATTTAAAGTAAAGTTTGGGCTGAACGTTGCGCTTGAGTGCCCCTCTCACAGAGAAGGATGATGGTACTGGGTCTGGAGGGAGACAGCTGTACTGTTAAGTGAAGTTTAACCAAGTGCTGATCTCATTGGCTAACATGAAAAATGTAATTTAGATTGGGGTCAATGATCTCACTTACAGCTCTATAAAGCAGATCAATGCTTTTGAGATTCCTTTTTCTGAATGTGACTTTCTAAATTGTTCAAAAAATTGTAAATAAAAATACAACGTTAATTGTCATATGGCCTTAAGCAGTCCATTAAACTCTGTATCTCAATTATCCTTTCAGTAAAATGGTGATAATTGTACCTACTTGCCTCACTGAAGGCAAGAATAAGTTGTGAGAATAAGTTATTGTTCATAATCAGCTTGCAGGCTGAAAAATGACACCTTTCAAACATTCATAAAGGGACGGGAACAGTTAGTGTTAACATTCATAAAAAAAAAAGGAGCAGAGAGATGAAAAGATCACAGTTAAAACTTGCTTCCCCAGGTGCGTTCTCTACTGTGTCCTCACCCAGTATAGTAATCACTTCAGGAAAAAATAAGCCAGGC
>JANXJC010000078.1:10782060-10807274 GCA_027564655.1 Leptodon cayanensis | reverse complement strand
GTGTTTTGTGTTTTTTGGTTTGTTTTTTTTTTTTTTTTTTTTTAAATTACAGCCTCTGCTTTTTGTTTTCATGCTTTACCATCCTTTCATTTCATCTTTTTTGGCATGGGATACCTCTTCTGTTCTCAGCTATGTGGGGTGAGATCTTTGTTCCTTTACAGCAGATCTAAGGCAAGAATCATAAAAAAGGGCTTGAAAAACCCCTGTATCTAGCCAGCAGAGGATTTCTTCCATGCAGGCACTTCAGAAGACAGACCTGTGAGCCACTGACTTCCTCAGAAACCCTGCCCTGCAGCAGACCAAGGCTGGGGATGGTAGGGAAGCTAGGATGAGCTGCATGTGCTGGGAGGGTCTAAGCAGACCTGTAACATGTAGGAACATTCCAGGAGGCTTTTTGGACTTCAGCTAGTCCTCCAGGGCTAAGTACCTGGAGAGTGTGCAGCTACCATGGCCTTCTTTTTGCCTGGCCCACACCTATGGTAGGCAATCTCAAACCCGTATTTTAAGTATGTCTTATGATGTACTTAATTTTGCTGTAATTTGTACCACTAAGGCTGGAGTGCCTTGGCTAACTCTCTTTAAAACTCAAGGGCCTGCAAAGGGATCTCAAATGGGAAGTAAGAGAGATTAAGTTGAACTGAAACGGAAAAATTACTGGGTCATACAACAAAGTTTAGCCATTGCGTGCTCTTGACCATTGGACAGGAACACAGCACAAAGCAACTGGACTGCTGGAAATTTCAGCATCAAGCTACAGTGAGTGGCGAGAGCACAAGAGTCTATGATGTGCCACGTCAGTGAACACACATGTGAGGTTCTGAAAGTGAGTGCTAACAACAAGTGAGGTGCTTAGACAGCAGGGTCACTGAGGAGAGGTAGGTTTTGAGGTCCTCCAGGGTCTGAAGGTCAAGTTCTCTCTTTGAAAACTTTGCTCCTCGTTCTGATCTCACTGCTTAAGGTATATACATCAAACACATCAAACAAACTATGCCAATTCTCTCTTGCTGACTTTTGGAGTATTCAGTCTCATGTTTTAAAGCAGGCATCTCCTTCCCTCTTATTTCAAGCTCACTTCTGTCCAGCTCCCCAGGAATAGATCTCCTTCAGCTGTGAGATGGGAGTGATCTTCTGAGGGGAGAGACAGAGGAGCAGATTCAGAGCGTGGTGTCCATCCACTACAGGGCAGATGTGGGGCAGCGCAGCCAGGAGGCTGGGGGTAGGAACGCCCTTCCAAGTCAGATGGGCACTTTCCTCTTATATCCACATGTGAAAGGATTGAGGTTCACTAAAAAGAGAATCAGGAAGAATGCACAGGTAGTACAGCACAGAAAAAAGAGCGCTGTATTTGGGGAGGACTTACTTTGCTCAGGGACATCCCAGATATTAAGGGTAGGGAAGCCAGAAGTTGAATCCATAGACCGTAATCTATGTATGGCTAACTTCACAGAAGAAGAGATGTGGCATTTGTGATATCAGTATCTCCTCTCATATCACCTCTCTACTTTCGGGATGTTCTCCTGGTTCTCATTTGGCACTGAATATGAGCACTGTGCTTGAGTGGAAGCATTTTTTTAACATTATTTCCTTTGCAGTTCCAAAGAGGAAACGCAGTGCCTCTGAATCTCTGTACACTAGATAGATGTGGTGCTTCACGAGAATGGGAAAGCTGGCTGTTAGACAGATTCCCATTCAGTAAAATGGGTGAATTAGAAAGGTAAGATAAGTGCAGGAAGCTTTGGGACTAAAGCGGGAAAGCACTTGAGATATCTTGTGTATCTCAGAAAGTAACTGCAGTACTTAAAGTAAGAAGCAGACCTCGATATAACAGAAGAAAATTATTCTTTATGTTTATCTCTTAAAAACAAGGCTCAGTTCATTGGAGCCAGCAGGTAGGAACCATGCAATGTTAGCAACTTTCTTAGAAAGTATAATGAAGAGATTCTCTTTTAACTAAAACATTTTGCAAAATACTTCAATAGCCTTCATAATCAGTAAGCAGCTTAAGTCTGTTGTCATAAATATTTAATATTTCCCATGTCCTGAAACTGTTGTTTTGCTGTTTACAAAGCTCTCTGTAGCTGCTGAGAATCATTTAACTGGTCAACTGATGCATCCACTGAAACTGCATTTGTTTTTCAGTTGGGAACAAGCAGAAGAACCCAGTAACGTGCCCAGTGCAAATGGACACAGAGGTTGCTTTCTTAACAAAAGCATGATTTAAAATTAAGCCTTAATTTAATGGCATGTTAGAAAGTGACTTTGAACCTCTAATACAAAAATACTTTTATAATTTTGTATGGTTTGTATTTCTGAGTACACTGCTACTACTTGCATTCTTATTTGGCTTACTTCAGAATTATCATAACAAACTAGTTCAGCTTCTGTGCTTAAACATATGTTTTAAGATATGCTTTTGTATTTTATATTTGTTACATTGCTGTAGAGAGACTATGAAATGGATTTCTGATGGCGTCTCTAAACTCCACTTTATTAAAACTAACTGTAAGTCAGTTGTAACCTTAATTTCCCTTACTTATCTCCCCCTCTTTGTTTATTGTCTTTGCAGTAACATGGCTAAAATTTGACCAGAAGCTCCTTGAGGAACAGTCTGGTCTCTTTGTTAGTACAAGAGAGTATGCAACACACTTAGAGTACAAGTGAAATGAAACTATAATAATCTAGAAGATTTTGCATATAAGTAGCTATGTGAATTATAACATGATTAGAACACATTGCACATTTGTAAATTGCCTTAATTTGTAACTGTAGCCTTGGGAATGATTTTCCTAGCCCTCAGAAATGTGGATAAAAACTATGAACAGCATATATAAGGAAAGCTGTTGGTGTTCATTGTGTTTAAGGAAATAATAATCTGTTGAGCGAAGGTTCAATTCCATATGAATAGGTAACATGGGAAAAGACTGCAAACATAAATAAATCCAGCATGATCGGATGTGAAACATCCTATATTTCAGATACCACAGGGAGATTCATGAGAGCAGAACATGGTTTTGTTCTGTTTCAGTCTTTGCACAAGAAGGTACACTGAGATTTCTTTAAAACTTCAGAAGAATTCTAGGATAAATAATGAAAATCTCAGTAATACCTTGGACATGCAGCATGGACTTATTTTAATATCAGGATTTATTTTTTTTTTCAGTGTTAGGCTAGGCTTTAGGCTAGTACAGCTGAACATAGCTCCATTGCAGTCAGGGTTCAATATTCCCCAACAACTGACAGTGCATTGCTTCAGTCTGGAATCACCTTTTGGGACAACAGTTACAACAGTTGTTGACATGCTACTTACTTTTTTGCTTTAGTGATACTTGGTCATGAACTACTCTGTATTTAATGCTTAATAGCACATATGAACATATAACAGCATCCTATCCACCTGTGAACCCAGGACCTAGTTAACTATGCTGATATCTGTCCTTTAAATTGGAGGATATTAATAGATATGGTAAAACTTAGCAGAGGGTGGGGAGGTTTTTTGCCTTTTTTTATTATTATTATTATTTATTTTATTTTTTTTATTTTATTTTGCTTTTCCAAGAATTAGGTAAATGCTGTGGAAGTATTCACAACCATAATTTAACATTCTTGAACGAACTGACTTTGGTTGTCACACCTTTTTCTGCACTGCCTTGACATTTAGCTGTCTCCATACAAGGTAGAATACCTGTGGGCAACAGATCCAGAAGAACAGTTGGGAGTTGTCTTGCTGGAGCCTTGACACTAACACAGCTACAACCTGCCCGTGCCTCAGAGGGTAGACTTGTACCGCTGTGCCAAACCCTGCCTGTACGACACCAGTGCCCTGTGCTCTTACCCCTTACTAATGGGTTTCCCTAAAGATGCTCAGGGAGGTTGCATTCAGACCCTGCGTGGTGTGCCTGCTCCCCATGAAGGGTCTGGCACCTATTCCCTATTCCCTAGGGATGGAGAGAAGCACTGCGGTCAGTCCATCTCAGCTTCTTTGGCCGCACAGCCCTCTAACCAAAGAGTCAATTGCCATGTGAATATCTGAACCAGCCAGAGAAGTCTGAGTTTTTCTTTTTGTCTTTTGGGAAAACCGATTACTTCATGCCACGTGTAGCTTTATTGCCCAATGAGAGTTTGTTTACCAGCTCTCACGAGTAGGTAACTGTGAAAAGACTCAGTGGCAAGTAAGTTCCTGTTGGAAATAGTCTGGAGTTTCTTTTGAAGCCACACCTGTTCATACGATACAAGCCTCTTAGGTGAGCCTCCTGCTCTCTCACGGCATTGAGAAACAGAGAATGTCACGCCCCAGTGAAAAGCAAGGTAAGGCTGTACTGAGCACACAAACACACATGCAAGAACGCTAACGTCTTTAGACTGCCAAGCAACATTGTCCATTTAGCCATCTATAATGTTTGCACTCACACACACAAAATATTCGTTGCCTGAATAATATTTCTTCTTTCTTGAGAGGGAAAAAGAAAGAAAGGGCAAAGGCCAGGTTCCCAGGAAGGGGTACATAAAATGGTTTTGATTCAGCTGTGATGGAGTCAGCTGAAGACAAAATGCCTACTGGTTTCTACAGACACCCAGGTCGTTAAGGGTGTGATACCCAAAAACACAATATAGTATTTCCATATCCAAACTTACCACAATTACATGCCTGAAAAGAACATTTAACTGTAATAAAAACCAGAGCAAGTCACTAAGAAATGGATGAGAAGATACAATCTTGTAATAGCCCCTTTTGGAGGATGCAGTAATTTGTAGACGCTTGCTTCCTACTTACCAAAATTAACCATCATACCTTACACTGACACCATGGGGTTGGAATACCGGATGCAATGCAACAATGACTCATGATGACGAGTACTCAAAATGAACCTGTCCCCTGTATTTCAGGTAATCCACCCAGTTATGATTTACTGGTGAAGGATTGAACTTCTTGTCCTTAGGCAAAGGGCACAGCAGCTGTGTCTCCCAGACACAGTGCCAGTGCTTCCACGATGTCGCCAAGCTCACTCAAGGGAAGACCCATTCAATAGCAGTTTTGACTACTACAGGGCTTTTTGGCACAGACAGATGAGCAGAAGGACAAAATCAAGCACTAACCCTGTAGCTTTCACTTTCACACTCTAGGCTGAGGTCTCAAACTTAAAAGAAAGTGGGGGAAATTGCTCAGTCATCTGTTTGTTCACTTTTTCCCATACATGAAAGAGAGCACGCTCCTGAACAAGGCAAAATCTTGATGGATCCTGCAGCTGTTTCTACTGTTTCTTTCTTGATGTCCAGGTTAACATCACCAACATTGACAGAACAGCAACCAGCTGCTTCTACTTCTGTTCCTGGCAAGACTCTGCTCTTACAAATGTAAGCACGCCTGATGACAGACAACAATGGTTGCTAAGGGCAGTTGATTCCAGAAGTAGGAGAGTACATATTCCATTTCAAGGGTATAATTTTGGACCCCATTCTGCCATTCATCCATACCAAATCAGATTAATTCCTGTCTGTACATTTTTATATAACAGTCACTCTCTGGGTCAATGTCAAGAACTGAACTAGGAAAAAAACTCCTCAGTAAAAGCAGAAGTCACTACGTGGAAAGACCATGATGCTAAGAGCCCTAGTAATCTCACATCCTTTCTAACTAGTAGACCCCAGTATGCACCCAGTTCACACAACACCTAAGAACTTAATATTTACAATGAAGAAACAAAAATATGTTCTACTTCAGGAGAGGAACAGGTACATAGAATTTTATAAAATCACTATTTAAAAAGGAGTTCTCAGACTTTTCTCAGAGCTGCCTCCTTTGTAATGCATCAAAGCTCAGCCTTGTCTCTCACCTGCTGTGTGCTTAATTATAAGAATATTCCATTGCAAAGAAATTTAGAAGGGCGTTAAATTGTGAGGCTTTTGATGGGCTTAAATGGTAACTGAAACTTGTTAATTTCCCCATCAGCTTTCTCCACTTTCTTAAGGAGTAACTCATGTCAAGCAGGATGTAACAACAGAACTAAGGATGATCTTTCATTTGCAAAGAACCTAAAAACACCATGGAAATGTTGAGTATTTTTAGAAACAGAAACTCAGATAGCAATGGTTATCTAGAGAGAAACTGAAAACTCTGGTTTCAAACTGTGCCTGTCTAGACTCAATGTATATTAGTCTTCTGAGCCACTTAACAGCTGCTTCACCGTGAGAGTGGTAATTAAATAACCACAGCAGAAATACAAAGGACCACAAAGACATCACAGGAAACTTGGCAGCTCAGACATGTCAGGTCACCATGTTAGTTACCTGTTGGCATTGCTTCTAACTCGATGCTCGTCCCTGTGAGTATCCAGAGCCTGTAACTACTGTGGAAAATGGGCATAGCTCAGAATAGATGATCCCTGTCATCTCGGTGAGCACGGTGAGAACATCTGAGGCATGGATCTGAAACTCTCTGCATGAAGGACTCCCCACTGTTTCAGCTAGTCTCGGTTCATCACACTCTGTGCACCTCCCAGCCGTGCAGGAGCAGCTACGGAGGTCGTAACGACCTATTAGCATTGCCCAGTTCAGGACATAATTGTGAAAATGCCTGTGCAACTGCAAGCCCGCAACAAAAGGGTGGTTTTATCCTTCTGGAAAAAAACATTTCTCTGGTTGAAATAGCAGGTCTGGACTATGCTACAAACACATTTTGGGACAGCAGGCTTCCTAGGTACAGGGGCTTGTTACTTGCAACTCCGTTAAACAGCAGGTACAGAAATGCAGGCACTGCTTTTGCAGGATGTGTACCTGTGCTTGACAGGGTTAATACAGGTGCTTCTGAGAAAGATAAAAGGGAAAACTTGCTCACGGCTGTGGTGAAATAGTATTTGCACAGCAGTTTTTATCACATTCCTGTGAATAGAGCTCTATTTTTGAGCTTGGTTTCACAAAATAAGGAAACTGGGATGTCAGAAAGCAAAGTGGTAAGATGGAGAAGCAGCAGTAAAAGCTAAGTGAGCAACTCTGGAATCATTCATATTTGATTGATTGAAATATTGTGTTAACAACTATTTAGAAACAACGGTTTCTAAAACACTTAAGTAATAGCCACTAAAATAGTTTTTTAAAAAGCAGCCTGAAAAAGCCAGATGAGTTTTCCTCTAACAATTTTAGCAGTGTATTTTCATCCTCAGGCTACACTGTCCTCAGCTTCTTTCAGCAGCACTCAGGTAGAGACTGGACAAGTCAAGCCGTCCCTTTCAACCACTGCTATCAGTCTGTGACTCTCTGCCATGAGAACCAGGCATACGGGTAGAATGGATGTCTCAGGGAGCTCTGGCTACTCATACATAACCTTTCTTTCCATCTTCAGTCTGCACCTCCCTTCAAATTCTGAGAGATGGCATGCAGATAGTTGCATACATCAGGAAGGAGATCTCAGCACTCCATACAGGAGTGCAGAGTGATTCCTGAATGCTTGGCAACTGGGCAGGGGTTGGGAAAGACACAAATACAGCTCCTAACTTCACAGGTGCTTGGGAAAGAGACATTCCTTAGGGATGCCTCTGATGAAGCCAGTGGAATATGCTTACTTCTAGCCCTTGAGACGTTAGTAGGAAACCCTGTGAGATGTCTTGATGACTATATTCAATCACAAGAGATATCTTGTAATCAATGTGTTAATTGTGGACTTCAGAAATTGCCAGGCACTCTGCTTCAAGGCAGGGCTGATCCTGATTTGTAAACCAGATATCTTTCTAAAGCACATATTTGCTCCACTCCCCTAATACTGGAGTGCTTTAACAACTAAGGACCAAAATATCTTTACGATTTTGCTCACCTACCTGGCCAAAGCAGTTTTGCTTTCAGGCTTTCATGGCTGTTGCAGTGAGAAAGGACTGGGGGCTTTCCAACTGCTCCTGGATCTGCTTCCACTGAACTCAGGAACCACCTCCCAGCCTAAGCACCACTTTTCTACCATAGGTGTCCAGTCTTGGGGACCAGGAGTGCTCCAGTTGCTTTAAGGACTAATTTCTGTGTCGGTATCTATAGATATATCTAGCTATATTAATTCTATCTGTTCATATTCTTGGAGCATCAAACATCTGTTGATGGAAGCATCAAACATTAATTTTAAATCTAGTGTCATATTCAGTCATGAAACATCACTGCTTAGTTCACTTCTGTGGACAGACTCTGTTCCCGCTATCACGTTTTCCCTTGATTTCATGCTTTTTGGCCCTTGCTCTCAGCTTAAAAAAGCATTCATATTTTTGGTCGTCTAGCCCAAGGGGACCCTCTGACCCCAATTTCTCTTCTGTTGCTCCCAGACCAAATTCATCCCCCCAGTTCTAGGCCTTGCTGGATGCCTTTGGTTCCTGACCCCCTGAACAACTTTCCCTTTATTGAATCTACTAAGACTTTGAAATTGTGCTCTTGACTGCCCTTGCCTGGGTTAACAAGAATGCAACAGCTTCACAGCAAAAAAAGATTGCTAGATGCTAAGAACCGAGAGTGTCTGCTTCGGTCCAACATCTGCAAAGAGAAACTTGACTGTATGTTTCTATTGGCAGTATGTTTTTTAAGTTGCACTTCGCATTTATTTATGGGAGATTTTTATTTGCAAGAATGTTTGTATTGATGGAAACTCTCAGAAACTCTCCCATTGAAAGAATGCTTGCTCTTCCAAAGTCATGCAAAATTTACCTAACAAATTTGCAATTTTGTTTGATTCTTCTCCTTATCTTTGTAACACTGATTTGCCCCTACAGGACATGAACCATTATGAGGTGATGTCCATGGCCAATTGAGCACCATGAATAAAAAAATAAATTATATTCAGAGTGAAAAGTCCATTCATAGTGTGTATCTGACTGGACAATGAACAATAAAAATGTTTTTGAAGATACTTGTGAAAAAAATCAAAGTTTATTCTCAGAATATTAATGAAAAACACAAATTTAAAACATTATCTAAACAGAGCAAAATGTTGTAAGACCTGGTGACCTTGTCTTTCCCTCTCTATGTTCATATTCAGTATTTCTCTAATGTGTTTTTCAGTCATAAAAAACCAATTATATTTTGACATATATTCTGCTCAGCATGTAAAATTCCATGGACATACCTGCAAACAGATTTAGCTCTTAAAGGGAAGCTGTTCACTTAATATTCCGTAGAGGGGTGACTTTTTAAACACTGGAACACAGAGATTATTTCTGAAATAAAGCTAGCCCCCCAAATTGAGAGGATTTAAGAGCTTTAAAGAAAAAAACTGAACCTACAAATATATATAGTTTCCTTTTGTACCTCAGATATCATTGTCCATGAAGGATTCACATAAATTCCATGGGAAAAACTTCAGATGTGAAAAATATCATAGATATTGAGCTGTTTTAACCAGATGCTTTCACCTGTGATCACTATCCCTTTTTCTCAGATCACCACACAGGGAGAATCTTGGCCATCCTCCTTATCCTGTGGCTCAGCAATAATTGAAATACTGTGGCCAGATGGTTTTGTTTTCCAGGAGGTCAGGATAGCATGATATTCCCCAGAAGCAGCAAGTAATTTGTTTATAGCGCATTCCATTTTTTTAAAAGCAAAAGAAAACACTGGTGTATAGATACGACAATTTTGTGGCAGTTTGTATATTGAAAAATGATGTCTTTTCACCTTGGAGAGATTATCCCTGTCCTGAAAAGCTCACAATAAAAATGAATGGAGACAAGGTAAGGTAAAGGAATAAAAAAAGGGCAGATGAAAATGGAAAAAAGCAGCTGTTAACACTTACTTATAACAAATCCACATTGTTCTTGCTCATTGATAATTGGAAATTGAAAGGAGAAACTCCGGAGTACCTAACAGAGGACAAGATAAGAGCAAACACGTTTGGGGGTGAAATGTGGCAGAACATAGTCTAGGGAGCAAGCAGGGATGGAGTAAATTTGAATAAATTTGAATAAAAAGAGACTCAGAAAACAAGAGGACAAAAAGACTGGGCAAGGTAGGAGAAAGAGCCATTAAAATGCAGGGAAGATTGAGCTCTTCTGGGCCTCCAGACTGAAGAGTAAGAAGTTCAAAGGAGAGTCAAGGAAAAGCAGTAAAGAAATGCTAGATATTCTAACCATATGAAGGGAAGAGGTTGAAAAAGCCTGCATGGATGAGCAAGGGCTCCTGACCAAAATCAGACATAAAAAGGAATCTTACAAGAGGTGGGAGCAGGACAGGTAACCCAGGAGGAATACAAACACACTCTCTGAGCATGCAGGGAAAGCCACACTCCCTCTGGAGTTGAATCTGATGAGGAATGTGAAGGACATTGCAAAAGCTTCTACAAGTACCCTGTAGCAAAAGGAAGACCATAGAAAATGTGGGGCCACTGCTGAATGGGGGAGGGTACCTAGTGACAAAGGACATGGAGAAGACTGAAGTACTCAGTGCCTACCTTCAGTGGAGGAGGATCAGGTCAGGGAACATGGAACTGAACTGGGGACACACAAGACCGTTGGATCTGATGGGATGCACACAGGTGTTGAGGGAGCTGGCTGACATCGTCATAAGGCTACTTCTGATTGTCTTTGAAAGGTCAGGCAGAACAGGGGAGGTTCCTGAGGACTAGGAGAAAGCAGATGTCCCTCCAGTTTTCCAGAAGAGCAAGATGTTTAAGCCAGGAAACTACAGGCTGATTAGTCTCACCTCAGTCCCTGGGAAGGTGATGGATCAACTAATCCTGGAAACAATTTCTAGACATATGAAGAAAAAAAGATGACTGGGAGCAGTCAGCATGGGTTTATGCAGGGAGAATCATGCTTAACCAATGTGATAGACTTCTATGACCAGATGACTGGTTTGGTGAACAAGGGATGGTATCTGGATGTTGTGAATCTGAACTTTAGCAAGGCTTTCAACACTGTCTCCCATAATATCCTCATAGACAAACGGACAAAGAATGAACTAGATAAGGGTATGGTGAGGTAGACAGAAAGTTGGCTAACAGCCAGGTTCCAAGCTTTGTGATCAGTGGCAAGAAGTCCATCTGGAGGCCAGTCACTATTGGAGTGCATCAGGGGTCAATAGCGAGGCCAATGCTGTTTGACATCTTCATTAACGACAAGGTGCACGCTCAGAAAGTTTGCAAATTGTACAAAACTGGGAGGAGTGGCTGATACCATACATGGGTGGACTGCCATTCAGAGGGATTTTGACAAGCTGGACAAATGGGCTGACAGGAACCACGTGAAGTTCAAGAAAGAGAAATGCCAAGTCCTGCATCTGGGGAGGAACAATCCCAGGCACCAGTACACACCGAGGGCCAACTGTCTGGAAGGCAGCGTTGCAGAGGAGGTCCCAGGGGAGCTGGTGGACACAAAGTTGACCGTAAGCAGCAATGTGCCCTTTTGACAAAGAAGGCCAACAGCATCCTGTCTTGCATTAGTATGTGTATTGCCACTACAGGAGAGGCATGGACAGAATGGAGCGAGTCCAGCTGAGGGACACAAAGATGACAGAGGGTCTGGAGCACCTGACATAGGAGGGGAGGCTGAGAGAGCTGGGACTGCTCAGCCTGCAGAAGAGAAGGCTCAGGGGAATGTTAGCTATGTGTGCAAATATCTAGTCGGGGGGAGTAATGAAGATGGAGACAGACTCCAAACTGGACAAACTGCTCTAGTTGATCCTGCTTGAGCAGTAGGTTGGAATAGGTGATCTCCAGAGTTCTCTTCCAACTATTCTGTGAAATGTCACTCTGTGAAATGATTTACTTTGGTTTTCTAAACTTAATTCTTCTCCAAGTATACCACAGTTTAATGCTGACTGCATAAGCATAACTGTATTCAGCAGCAATACTAGGGAGAAGGGTCATAGGTTACTATAGACCTGGATCAGCTTCTCAAGAAAAATACCATGTAACTGAAACATTTGCATGGCTTTTACAATATTGTTTGAAAAATTGTTTTTTAAAAGTGCTTTCACATTCTGTTACAAAAAGACTTCTGAAGATCAAAAGTAGCGAAGCCTTATTCCTCACATATTTATACTTGGAGGTTTCACTGCAAGCTGTACGTTTAACTTTTTCCATTCTTGGGCATTTGTAAGAGCTCTGGTGTCTAATTTTCCTGGTGTTTGATTTGTTGAGACACTCTACCAGACAAGAGACAGCCTGTGCTGCAGCTAGCCTAGAACTGCATTTGTTAAACCTCACGGGCTTCTTTACATATGCTGATTAGATAGACTGTTACTGCCAGATAAGGAGGATACTGGCAGAGTTGTCTGATAAATTGGGTCCCTCTCTCTCCCCCCCTACTAGACAGACTTTTCTTCAATATTTACACGTGCTTTAAGACTTGAATAAAATTCTGAACTCATTTAGGCAGGGAGACTAACAGGCAGAGAGCAATTGCATACATTTCTATATCAAATCCAACTAATGACTGCATACTTCTTTTCATAACCTAAACAAAGGAGACTTAAACAAGAGGAAGCTGCAAGACAGAACATTTATATGATAGCATACATGCTGAGCAGTAATATACACATTTCTTTGATTTAATTCAAAGAAAAGGAACAAAAAAGGTATTTTAATAAGAGGTTACTTATACATACCCAACATCTTGCTTGGCCTTGGAGGCAGACTTTTTAGAGTTTAAATTATTAAAACTTTGTTTCAAAGACACACAACTCCTACCAATGCATATTCCCTTTATAATAAGGTATTTTACAAAGCAGTTTCGGAGTGCAGATGCATGAGTGGATCTAATCATTAAGCACAGGGAAAACTTAACACTGTCTGTCCCCTTATTTCCGTATTTTCATAAAGAAAAATGCACATAAGCAAGAGAAAGCTAATTTGTTCTTGCCTTCTATTTGCCCCGAACCTCAGTGATATCATTTGAACATAAACAGTAATAGTACAGTGAGCTGCAGAGTAGATACTTGGAAATACTAACAAAGGCACACACAAGCTGTGAAATAGCATTTCAGCAGATTTCAAATACATTTTTAACTCAAATTCAGGTGACAAACTGTTGCGCCATCTGAAGATGAGGAACTAAATCACAATTTTCTCTCTCCAAGGCTTATGTAAACAACTTTTTTTGATAGAAACTCTGATGGTTTAGGAGGAAACTGAAAAGTCTGTGGAGGGGTTAAAAGCTTCTACAGACATACTAGTAAGAGAAACTTTTGTGGTTTTGGTTTCCACAGTCTTCTCAGAACTAACATCAGTATCACTACGGGTTAACACACTAATGTTCTTTTGCTAGTGATCAAAATACGCATATCCCTTTTTATGAGTTCAAAATTACATGAGTGTTTATCTTGCATCATTTTTGCTGTTGGAACAGAAAGTCTCACATCTAGGCCACTTAGGACCCTTATGAAGGAGGCTTCTAATAAATTAATCTTTTTCAGTCTGCAACAAAGCTATACTCAAACACTGTTAACGAAATTCATCAGTATTTTGGCAAAATGATTTATGAACCAAGAACAGTAGCTCTATAGCACATGGGAGTGTTGTTTTTTTGTTTGGTTTTAATTTAAACACAGTACACATTAGCATAAGTCCAAAGCATTTGATTAAAACACCAGGGCGTACCATGCCTCCAAGGCATGACATGATGAGGCACCTTTGAGGAGGAGGCAGATTTGCACTATCTGAAGAACACTGCTCTCTGTGAATCGTTGCACTCCACACTAACAGAAAGGAGACCAGAAGCACGTCCTCTACCACTGAACTATCACAGCTCCAGATGGCCCCTTGTCCAGGGAATCTTTACTCTTTGCTCCCCCACTAAACTTAATATACCTGCTTAAAGAATCCATCTGGCAGGGTTGACTAGAGAAGTTACTCAGGTCGAAGGCCTTACCCTACTTGACTTTCCTCCACCATGCTCCCAAAGAATCTCCTGCAAGTATATTGGAGTTTCCTATTTTAAACCAGGCACTGACTTGAGTGTTCGGTGCTGCAGCTTTTTACCTTGAACCCGTTGTGAGAGAGAATTCCTTCTCCCCATACAACAAAGCCAGGAGGACAGAATGCCATCCCAGAGAGGATGGCAGAAAGATGGGTCTTCTGCTAAACCAAAGTTATTTACACCAGCTTGGCATCTTCCTGTGCAATATTGTTTGAGGACTGCTCATTCATCACTGTGGTTTGCTGAAGTATAGGGGTCAGTAGCAGGTTAAACAAACTTTATTCATTTTATTTATGAAGAAGCCTCAGCAAAGTTTGTTTGCATGGAGCCACTGACCCTAGCTATTGCAAAATAAGCAGCCCATGAATGAAATCTCTTAGGCAAACACCTTCTAGGACAAAGAATAAGCTTTACTTCTTCAGCTCAATACTTCTTCAAAACATGAAACAGTTTAATAATTAAACTGTGATTATTTGCTCAACTGACTATTGAATGCAGGCCCTCAATCTTCCTAAATTCACTGTACTGTCATATCTTAATGCAAGATATTGTTTTGCATAGGCTGTTTCTGCCGTGGAAGAGAGATGCAATCCAACCAGATAAGGGTTATATCCGCAACACTCTAACAACAGATGCATATCAGCTCATAATTCTCTGGCTAGACTAGTCTTGTGACAGTGCCAAAATTGAGCATGACAACTCAAATCATGGCTAATAAATGTATATAAATCTCATTGAGGCGATCTTAAGTCAATATTAATGTGATCGTTAGACTCTAACTGCAGGAACAAATAGAAAAATGAAAAACTGACTGCCACTTTCAGTTACAAATGAGATATGGACACAATCTGTGACAGGGGAATTTGAAAATTAAGGTCATTTGTTTTACGTGAAAATTTTATTTTAAGGAAGTTTTACTAAGAAAACACTGAAGCCAGTGTAAAAGTATGTTGCTGGCCACCATGATTTATGTGGGATATATAAAGTTAAGCAGGAGCTAACACACTACATGCAGTATTGGCTCTAGGATGGACTGATACCTCACCTGTTCTTACCAGAATTATCAGTAGCTTTTCACTTTCAAATTTAAATTGTGCTTTTACTTTAAATTTAGTCAATTTCCTGCCACATCATGAGAGATCCTAGCTTTTCTGACAGTAAGTTGCTTTTAAATCTCTACATGCTAACTGCTCATACACAGCTACAGCTACCTTGAAACCTAGCTCTTCCACAGTTTCAAAGCATTATGGTGACTAGAAAGTATTAAAAAACGATGACTGAGGTCTTAAACAGAATTTAAGAATACTCCTTCATCTGCATTAATAATTGAGAGCTGTGGAAGAAAAAAAATATCTATTAGAGAGTGTGCATTACACTGCAGTGTCCAGCTTGTGCTACTGGTCAAGAGTCCTCAGGAAAAAGTGGACCTTCTCAGGTACAGGTAACCATAACCTCTTACGTATGTCTATGCTTCTTCCAGACTAAAACTAACCTGCACCTGGCAAGGCAGTATGCAGGCACAGGCGTTCAGATAATTTTCCTTCCGCAGCATACCCCAGATTAATGGAGTTAAATTTAAAACGGTTAATGCAATGCATGTTTGCCATTAGACAATCAGCAGAAAAGATAAATTGGCGTCTCTGACCCCAGGTCCAAAATGCTACCGTAAACTGTAAAAGCTGAACAGCAGTGCTGGGGAGCTTCTTCCCATGAATCCCCTCAGAAAGGGGGGCAACATCACAGTAATAGGAATTGCTATAGATGCTGTAAAGCAATACAGGCAAAACTAGAGAGCTTAGGTGAGCAGTAACGAGCAACAGACTGTCGCCAACTGGGCACTAACCCAAACCTAGCCAAGGCTGGCAGTCGCCAGGTTGCTTTATCACTGCATGGGCCCCGCTGGCGGTAGCTGCTGCGTGACTGCTGCCATCACCCCAAGTGCCCTCGGCGGCTGGTCTGGCTCAGGGGGGGATCAGCACCACCAGCGACCTCCAGGTGCACACCGATGCTGGAGTTAGCAATCCTATCCTGCAGCATTCAAGGTCAACGAGAAAGCTTTCAGACTCAAAAACGGTAAATAAAAAGTAATAAAGGCTACGCTGCCCCACCAGCCCGTCCGTGCTCGATCAGCTGGGCAACAGCCGGCCGCCCCGAGCCCTACTTCTGCGGATAGGGGGCTGCGGTCCCCTCAGCTGCGGCGACAAGGCCTTTGCGGGGCAGGGAGCCGCCTTCAAAGCTACCAGCAAAGTTTGAGGACCAGGAGCGGCCGCATCTGCCCCTCTCGCCCCCCTCCTCGGCCGCCGCCGGGCCGCAGCCCGCCCGCCCCTCGCCTGCCTGCCTGCCTGCCTGCCGCCGGGCCTGTGGCTACCGGGGCCTGTGCCTACCGCGGCCCGCAGCCCGCGGCCCCCGGGGGACGCCCGCGAGGTCGCGCAGCCGGCGGCAGGGCGAGAGGCCGGGCCGGGCCCTGCGCGCGGGGCGGGGGGGGGGCGCGGTAACGGATTCAGCCGCCCGCCCCGCCGCCGCCGCCGCCGCCGCCGCCTGGGGCGGAAGCGAGGGCGAGTGGCGGCCGGTGCCGCGCCGCGAGGAGCGGGCATGGCGGACGGGACGCGCTCGCTGCGCGGCGGCAGCCCGGCCTCTAGCCCGCTGCTGGGCGGGCGGGGCCGCGCCGCGGCGGCGGCGGCGGCGGGGGGGAGCAGCAGCTCGCCGGGCCACGGCTTCCGCAGGGTGACCCTCACCAAGCCCACCTTCTGCCACTACTGCACCGACTTCATCTGGGGGCTGGCCGGCTACCAGTGCGAGGGTCAGGGGGTGGCGGAGGGCGGGGGGCGGCCGGCCGGGCGGGAGGGAGGGAGGGAGAGCAGCCGGCGCGGGGGCAGGCCGGGCGCCGCGCCGCCGTGCTGGCCGGGGCGGCCGTCGGTTGTGCGGGACCTGCTGGGAACGACCGCCGCGTCCTGGGCGAGGTGGGGGGGCGGGAACAGGAGAACCTAAAAAATTCCTAAAAACACGCCTAATAAAAATTCTAATAATGGTCATCAGTGACAATAACAAAATTCTCACGTTAGTAAAAAGGTATAGTATTAAAAATGATGCGTTCTACGAAAATTCTAACAATGGTAATGGTAAACATTCTAGTAATAAATTCTTATAACACAGTCTAACGACCACAGTAATACTAAAAATTCTAACAGTAATAATAAATTCTAAAAATAAAAAGGTCTAAAACCAACAGTAATATTAATATTACAACAGTATTCTAATATTGATAACAACAAATTCTAATAATAATAAATGCCGTCAATAATAATAAGTCTAACAACAATAATTTTAGTAATAAATTAATAAGAATAAGTTCTAACAGCAACAATAATAATAGAATTCTGATAATAATTCTAATAATAATGTTGGACGTACAGCACTGCCGCTCCTGCCTGGTGGCACAGGTGTTTGCCCTGATCCAGCACTGCCCCTGCTCATCCTGGGGTGGATGCGCTGCGAGCCACCAGCCACCACAGCAGGCACCAGCCGGTGCCCACCAGCGTGGCCAGTGGCTTGCAGCAGAGCCATCCCAGGGGTGTCCTTATCTGCTGACATGCCTGATGCCATGGAGGAGCCACAACCTGTGTCGAGTTTGAACCTTTTAAACCCTGATGCCAGGGAGGGGAGAAGGAATTGCTAGGTCTCTTTGCCAGCCCCCATGGCAGCTGAGGTTCGTGGAGGTGATGAAATAATGGCTTGTTCTGATTCAGCGAAAACCAAATGGTGCTTTAGGGAAAAGAGGGGCTCTGCGTGTCCTGCTTTAAAAAAACAAACAAACAAAAAACCCAAACCCCAGAACAACACCTTGATGTCTTTTTGAGCAAATGCAGCCCAGCCGGCTTGGGTTGCATCTCCAAGACCATGTCTGGAGGAGTCGTCTTGTACAAGAGCCTCATTGTTGAGGTGGTATCAAAGAAGGCCGTGGGTGTAGAGAAGTACCCTGCGGTGCTTGAAATAGCTCCTGTCTTTTGTCGTCGTTGTGGGTGAAGAGGGTGTGGGATTAAGTTGGGTGGAAGTCATGCTGTGCGGTGCAAAAAAAGTCTTGCAAGAATGCTTTTATATTTGCTTAAAACTTAGCTGAGAGATGTGTCATACTGTCTGCATAGCAGAAAGTCACTGCCTACCCTAACAGCAAAAAAACCCCAACTTCGAGTGGAAATTTCTTAAGTTGTGAAAAAGCATAAAGCTAATCTTTTACAGTCTTTTATTACATCACTGCCTTAAAAAAAGGCAAATTACTAGAGTCACAGAAGTGGGTGTTCAGGTGCCACTTTTGTTACTTGAAGAGCTGGTTGGCTTTGGTACGTTAACAGTAAGAAAATGTGGAGGGGTTTCGTTCAGGATGTCTCACTTTTTGTTCCATTCACATACTAGGTCCATAAAGGTAGTGCATAGCTGTAACTTGAATTTAGGGTCTTTTCCTAGTTTGAAAACTGTGCTGACTGTTTGTGGTCTGGAATTGTTTTTCCCCTTTGGCTTTTCAGGCTGAATTCTGGGTAAGGATTGTTAGCACCACTGTCTAATAACGGTGTGCTAATGAGGCACTTCTAAGCTTCTAAGCTGCATTGTTAAGGTATCTCTTTTAAACCTACATCCCAAACCTCCACCCCAAACAAGTCGTGTGCGTGAGGGGTAATGAGAAAAATACTCTTCATTAGCTGTAACATTCCCTGTTCAGAATGTGGGGGGGAAACCATGTAATGTCACCTGACATGTCAGTGTCTCCTTTGGGTTAAGAACTGATTTTTTTGTTGTTGTGCATTTGTCAGTTTTCAGCCAGCTATGCTCAGTGTAATGTTTGTCTTTTCCAACAACTTAACTGCTAAACAGTAAATTTCAAAAATACCCGATGGGTCATTCACTGATGGTGGCCACTGTTGACAGCCGTGTGTACACCCTTGTACCTTGTTGTATAACTTGGCAGCTCATTCATTCCGAGTTATTTAATAAATGCTAATATGATTTCTTGAATGATATTTTAAGTAAATTCTGTTTAATAATTACCTCCTTGTCACATTTGCTTTAACTAATGGAGTTTGACTGTTGTTCTTTAGAAAGTAATAAAAGGGTGATCTCTAGGAGTACCAGGCTGATTAAAAATAAGAAAATAACCCACCCAGCTTTTAGTGAAGGAAATGTTTGCAGTAGACTGGAAAAACTTGGTGGATAATTGCTATCTCCTTTTTCTTCTCCCCAGAGACACTAGGACTGTGGGTTTGATTGCAGCTGAGCTGATGTTGTCACTGGGACTCCTTTTGATAAACCACCTACAGGCTTCAAAATGAAGCCATCGAGTGGCCTTTTTCTGGGTGAATTTGCAATGGTTTCTCTTCCAAATCTGTGGGTTCAGGTGGTCGGTCTCCTGGTACTGTTTGTGTTGTCATTCTCTGAAGCTGGTGTTAAATTAAACAGCAAGTTTCCAAACTTTGAAGGGAACTGAGCATGCTGATGATAAGACTCCATCAGCCAAAGAAAGGAGTAAAGAAAAAAAGCTCCTGCCTATCATTATTTTGAATAGTTTGTGGCCTAAATGACGTGGATTTGAATTTTAATTGTGATTGTGCTTTTTACCCTTGGAAAATGGCATCTTCTATATGTGAATGATCAGGTCTGTGGAGTTTTTCAGTAAACTTACTGACTAGTCAGCCGACTGGCACATGCCCATGTGGCTTACCTCGCTGTGTAGCAAAAATACAAGAAAGTATAATGATTTCTTAACACATTTCTGGCAGTGCAAGCCAAGATAAGTGATCCTTCCCTTTTCTTCTTGTGGATTCTGAAAAATACTTAGAAGAGATGCTCTGATGCTCTCAGTATAAGGCACAAAGTGTCCTGGATGTAATCTCTCTGTTTTGAAGTGAGACACTGCCTCCCTCTGCAGTTCAGAACCAGTACCGCTGTCGCCAGCACTTTGTATGGGACAGGAGGTACTGCTGGGGAGAATTGCAGCTCTCTTGCTAGATTGGCAAAGTATTTTTATAAGTGGAATTTTACAGGGAAGGCAGTAGTCTTCCTATGTGGGTTAAGTGTCCAGTTGGGTCTGAAGATGTCACTGTATTAAGCTTTTGTGCCCATATTTATTGTAATTTCAGTCAACCAGGCTTGCAGCTGTGGTTTATTTTTTCTTTCTCCACCCCCTCCCCCCTTTGTTTTCCGTAAACCCTTTGTAAATCACTCTTTATTTTTCTTGCCACTTTACTCTTTGTAGCTGTCACTTCATTTGATAAGTGTGTGTGCGAAAGAATAAGTAATGTTTGGATTGTAACATGGGCAATTACTCTCTTATATTGCTCTTGCTTTCCGAAGCCTGGTCATTTCAGTTTTGAGTGCATTTAAATTTCCTCAGGCTTGGCAAGGAAGAGGTAGTGTAAGTGACTGGTTTTCTGTGCATGTATGTGTGCATCTTAAAAATGAAAAGTATTAAATACATGAAGTCTGTAGAAGAAATAAAGAGAGTTGAGTTCTCACTGGTAGCACACAGAGGAACCAATTTCATACATTAAAAAAATAGCAGATAGTTTAATTTGGAGTTTGGGATTTATTTTAACCACCAGTAAATACATTTCTTTTCACAGTGCTGCTTCTTTTTCCATAAAAGGCTTTAGAAAAAAAAAAGTAGGAAGAATTGTGGATCTGTACATTTTGGGGGCTACAAATTTTTCCAGCGCTATAAATCTTTCTAATGTGAACTTGGTTTGGTTTATTCGCCAAAGGTAAAATGTAAGGGGTTTAAGTAATAAGCAAGGTGGTTAGCAAATTTAACAGAGTTGTTTAGCTATTTTCAGGTTTTATATATCTATCTTTCTTTCATCAAAACATTTATTGGAAGCTACTGTCAGGGACTTTTTGGTGTCTGTTCCTACTAAGGAAATGTCATTGGAGCAGGTAGGGTACTTGTCTTGATATGAAGGCACTAAGTTATATAATACTTTGGGAAATAGCATCCTTGTTTTGTGTTTTTGGAGGGTTTTTGTTTGTTGGTTTGTTTGTTTGTGTTTTTTTAGGCTTTGTATTCTAAGCAGAACCTCCAAACTTATTCCAAGATGCAGAGATCCTTATTTCTCCTTATCTGGTTTAGATGTTGGCTGACAACACTGCAGCTTTTCCAGAATAAAATGTAAATAGTGAATTGGAGTTATGTTTATGCCATAAACCTCTGGCTTAGCAAGACAGCCATAAAGCTGCTGTGATTCATACAGGCATGTCCCAGACATGGGCAAGCCATGTTGTTCCTTATTGGCACAGGAGAACCTGGAGATGTTCAGACAGCATCTCTGCAGCAGTGTGGGGATGCATATTCTGGACATGTTTTGAATCGAGTGTACTCCATTTAAGACTGTTCTAAGTAATTGGAGTCAAATAGGGAAGGTGTGTTTTAATTTAAAGCTGGGAGTTAGACCAACAGGGAGTTTGTAGGGATAGGGAAACAGTAGCAGGGAATAACGGGACAAGGAGCAATCCCCTTGAACTCTCATCCTTTCTAGTTAGTTCTGTTGGTGGGACAGGCAGCTGGAACATCCTTGACCCTGCTGGTTTCGTTCAGCTCAGTTTTGAAGGAAGTGAATGATGTATGAGATTCCCCAGAAAGTCTTAATGCTTGCAGTTCAAAAGGAAGCCAAATTCTTCCTTCTTCTGATGAGCTTGGCTTGCTTTTGGTGCACTTTGAACTAAAAACAAAAGCTGCAAGAAGGTAAAATCTTGCTTCTATCACACAATCAGTTTGAATTTTCAAGACTTGCTGGCTTTATTCTTTAGTGGGTTCCTTGTCAGTGGTGGGGCCTTTCTGTGCAACAATAATATGCTTGATATTGAGATGCAACGTGAGTTTGTGGTTGAGATGTTGTTGAGCTGATGTGACTTTGCTGCATTTAAAACTCAGGTTTAGCTATGCAACTCTAAATCCATCTTGCAAACAAACACAAAGACTATCAAAAAAAGAAAAAAAAAAAACAGCAAAAAACACTGTCCAAAAGAAACCCTGATGCAGAAACTTAGCTCAGTTCTGGTCAAGCTGAAACATATATTGGGAAAAAATATTTGGGGCATTGACTGACACAGAAAGATGCAACTTACTTGCTAGTCTGGATTTGAAGAATAATCCATTTTGTACTGAAGAGAATTTATGCTTCTCTTTTCCCCGCCTCCCTCTGACAGTGCTTTGGAGGAAAATATCATTGTCACCATCAGCGATGCAGAGGAAAGGACAGGGAGCTTTGCGAGGATGCACACAGCTTTTATAGCTGGAAGCTATATTTTGTGTTGATAGCATTATCCAAGAGTCCAGAAACTCAATTAGGTAGTAAATAACTTACCACAGAAAGTGCTAAAGCCAGTAATCCAATACTAGGCTTTGCACAGCACTTTCATATCTCATCTATGTTACTGCCTCAGTCTGACTCAGTGATAAATGACCAAAGCAATAAAGAAGGTGCTCATCAATCCATCATGGTGTGGAGTGGCTGCGGCTGGCACTCTGCAGGTTTCCTTTCTGGATGATCTTTCATCTAATGTTGCTTAGACTCAACATATTCAGCTGTTTGTCAGCCATCTTCTAGGCTAATACCCTCTGGTTCTTTTCATCTCGCACAAAATGTTTCAATCTTCCTCTGGTAAGTTTCCTGCTGACCATAGTTCTTGCAGTGCTGTACTAAGGGGTCTAAAAAGCCTTTTATTCTTTCTTCCAGTTGTGTGGGAGATAAATGCCTGACTAGTTCTTTCTTTCTGATAAACAAAGGACATTGAACTCCAAGGCTTTCCCCATAAAACATTTTCTAAGCACAGAGCATAACTTCATAAGAATTCAGTTATTCACTCGCCAATGTGCAATTCTAATTTCACTTCTTCAGTCAAAATCAATAATAGAAGTTTTTTTCTTTAATGGACAAATACTGAAAGCAAAAGTTACAAATTAAACTGCTCAAAATAACTAAACAGCAAGACCCCAGAGTAAAAACACCTGAACTGTGAAATCAAGGAGGTCTGCTAAGAAAAAGACTGAAATCAGCTAGGAGGCAGCATTTCTTTCAAATACATTTTTGAAGGAGCTAAAGCTGTGTTTTCTTGTCATCTTTATTCAAGTATTTCACAGCAGTTATATTACAAATTACAGTAAAATGTTCAAAATTTCCAGAAGTTCAAAAAAATTAAATAACTTACTTCAAACTAACATAAAATGAAGTCAAAATGCAAAACATCAATTTAAACACAGTTCTGAATAAAACTATAGAATCCAAAATATACCATAGTTGATGAAGGAAGTCTACTTAATCCACAAAGTAGACACACGTTAATGAAACCAAACAGGACTCCCCAATGTCTAAATAACCCAATGTACAAGATACAAAAGATGCAAGTACAAGCCCAAATTCAAGCTTATGTTGTGATTACAAAATAAAATAAAAACAAAATAAATGACTATCAGCTGCAGGACCTGCCATTCAGGAGACTGATTGGTAAAACCAGAGCTGACCCACCAACTTAAAAAAAAAAAAAAAAAAAAAAGACAAGATATTACAAAAAACAGTAATCTATAAATACATTGGCATATGAAGAAATCAAGTAACAATACAGAGGACAAAACAAAACAAAAAAATTAATCACAGGTGAGATTCAAGCTTGCAAATACAATTAACTCCATAGCCATCAACTTCACCCAAGAGCAACTCTATTATCTCCAAGACAGCCCCACCAGCCCCAGAGAGAAAACTGCTTTCTTCTGGCCGGCCACATTTCATTGACCCCAGCACAAGGACTCACACAGGAGTTTATTTGCAATTTTCACAACAAGAAACAAGGAAGAGAGGTCAATTTGTACAAACTCTTGCCAGTGCTATGTGGCAAAAAAAAATAATTAAAAACATACAAAGAGTAAACAAGTTTAGACCACATGGATAGATTAACAGCTGTTTTAACTCTATAACCACCAGACGTCTGTAAAGGAAAACAAAAACTGAAGTGTGGTTATTTGGGCTAGGAAGGCGAGTATATCATTTTAGGTAAGCTGTCCACTAGAACATCTGATATCAGCTACTCTTCTCTAAAACAACATGGCAGCTCCTTAATTAGAAAAGTTGCCTCTTACAATTTTTCCCAATCAACAACTGACAGTAAAAATTTTCCTTTAGAAACCTGACCTTTTAGAACCATTTTTAACACTAGGCATTAGCTTAAACTTGCTTTTCACACTCACTGGTGACTAAAATTCTCAACTGTTTTAATTCATATAAATTTATTATCATCTTAAAAATGTATGCAGTTTTATCTTCCACAAGTGCTGCTGTTACTTGAACAAAAACTTCTTTGAGTAAGTGAAACTGGAATAAATATTTTTAAAAAATTCTGCAGCAAGAACCTGAGACTTGCAAAAAACCCTTTTATCAGAAACTTGCTACAAAAAATCTGCTACATTTTATTTAATCAAATCTTAAAGTTTGTAACAATTTTCATCAAAATACAAAATGCTGTTAATGTACCAGACACAAAAATATCTCAAACAGGTATGATGCTAATAAATACTAAATGAAACATGGAAAAAAAAAAAAATCCCATAATCAAATCTGAGATCAAAGAATCTCATTTAAAATGTGTTTTCTGCTTGTTTTTGTTGGTTTTAATCGCACTTTCCCACCTAAAAAATACAGTGTTTCTGCATGGGTTGCATTTAGAAGGTGTAACTAGAAGTACATGAATGCTTAAAACCTTTTTCTGCCATTAGCTATGAAGAAAAACAATGGCATTCAGGGGAGAAAAAGATCTAAGATAGAATTATGTTTAACCATAATACACAAAGCACTCTGGATTACTGCAGTAGCCCAAGGCCCATGTTTTGCTTCTCTGCAGCGCTACACTACTATTAGCCGTAGAGGTGGAGACAAGTACCTTAGCTTCAGTTTGTAAATGGGAGCAGAGTGATTACAGTTCTCCATAAACACTGTTGGTAACTAAAATACAAAAAGCTGAGGTAGCTCAGTATCTCTGCAGTAGTCTGTTTTCTCTAATTAAAAACTAATCACACTGTGTTGCATATTTCTGGAAAGACACTTCCGCAGCTACGCAGGGACAGTCACAATGAATGGTTAATGATGGTAACACCAGCCAACTTCTCTAAAACACTTTCCATGTAGGTTTGAAATAAATCAGCCCAGGTAATATTTTAACACTGAGCTTATGATAAAACATGTTTTTCTTGAAACTGCCTAGACTGTTCTCTCCAGTTGCCAGAAAGGAAAGGTTTTGAACTACACAGTTCGGACCCAAAGAACTCAGGTCCAAACAGATCGATTCAAAAGGCTGTCCTCCAACCCC
>JANXJC010000078.1:10724521-10735154 GCA_027564655.1 Leptodon cayanensis | reverse complement strand
CTGTGTCCACAGCTACCCTACTGCTAGCTCTGATCATCTGGGAACATGAGATAGGGACTTCTTCTGCAGCCTTCGTAGCCACCAGTGATGTTGCACTGCCTGGGCCCCCATTTGTGGTGCAGCATGCTCCCCAAAACTGCTGCCCACTCTCTGGGGGGTCTCAGCGAACAGGTGACCTCCTAGTGAGGGGAGTTAAGTCCGTTTGCTAGTCACCCTCATCAAAGTGCTCTTTACTTTTTCGTGCCTTTGGAGGTCTCTCCTGTGAGGCCAGACAGGAGAAACAAGCAACCTCTCCTCGCAGCAAATGATGTCATGACATTGCACAGCCTTTGCCACAACTGGTTCATTTCAGAGAAATCACAGCAGTGCTAGATCTTCAGCTGGTGCATACTGAATACCACAAAGGTCTGTTTTGCTTTTTCTTGTTTTTTAAAAAAGGAAGAAGGTGATGCCATTTCCAGAAAATGGGGCTTTCCAAAGCATGCTAAAGAAAATGACGTTTGTGGCAGTAATGTGAGACCTGGCAGTGCTGCCGTTTAGGGAAGGCACATGAACAACATTCTACATCCTCTGCCTAGCTCTTTTGTTGTGTACTCATTACTCATCTCCTCCTTGCAGTCTGGATAGGAAATAGCAAAGCTTGGCAGCGTTCATGCAACCCACTGCTAGATAGTACAGCTGTTTTGTCTGAGCCCAGTTCCTCTAAAGCCCTGTGTGTCTCCAGAGAATTGCCAAGACCATTTAATCACCATGACGGGGAAGAAGGCTCACACCTTTCCAGAGCTGCTGATCAGCTTGCAAGATTTCTCGGACATTCCAGACTTGTATTTTGGAGCATGAAAACTGTTTGCAAATGCCAGAGGAAATAGGATGTCATCAGCCCTAAGAGAGACAGCATCTGACCACAGCCTGGATGTCAGGTATAGCTGTGTGAAGCAAACATCTTCCAGGTGTGTTTTCCCAGCATGTGTCTATTGGGCGGGCACCTGGAGGGCAACACATCACATCCCAGGAGCCTGCCGATTACCAGGAAAGAGTTAAAGCCCAGCAAACTCACGGGCATGTGAGCAGCATCCCACAGCCACCTGGCCCAGCTGGTAGCCCTGGTAGCAATGTTGTGGTACAGCCCTTCTGCCAGTGGGCAAATGGATTGCTGGCCCATCCCTGACATTACCTTCTGAACACTAGCAAAGGGGGCTAGGAACATGGTAATAAGTTTTCCAACCTTCACGACAGTCAACCAGGACAGGCAGGACAATATGTGCTCACTATCAGAGCTTTCTACAGGCTTTTTACTGCCACGGAGCTGCTCTCCTGTTTTAGCTGCACAGAAATGCAAAATGGCTAAGCTCAGATCCCCTCCATTGCAAATGCCTGAGGGAGGAGGGGGAGCGCAGATCAGAGGCTCCAGTATGAAGAAAAACAGCTCTCTAAGCAGTGAGCCTGGCTGATGTAAACTGATGCAAGTCCATGGCTAGTCATCTCTGTTGCCTGCTGGATTTCTCTGGTAGCACTGATTGCTTTCACCTTGCTGAACAGAGTAGAAAGGAAAAGAAAAGCCAAAGAGAGAAAAGCAACAACATAGTCTGCATGAGAAAGGAAACAGCCTGCATGTCTATTTCTTTAGTGCCATTTGTTTTGAAACGCTCCTCGGCCTCGTCCTACTGCTGTTTTACAGTGTGGTGAGGCATAAATGACAGCTATGTACAAGGCATGAAAGTAGGAAGTATGTGGGATATACAGGCATGGATGCTACCTGCAGCATGATTCCTCAAGCCAAGATAATCTTACAAGGAAATTGCTTCAAAGCAATGTTTCTACTAATGCACAAAAAAAGCGCAAAAAGCTGCAGAATCCTGGAACTTCCATGTGAAATTAGATCGTCTAAAACCTTTGAATTGCAGCCCAAAAGGAAACACTCGCATACCAAAGCGTGGCTGTGACCTGGGACAAGCCTATGGAGGAATGCTTAACAACTCCATGTAGTAGAAGGGCATTTCATACAAAACTTCCTAAGAAAAGCCATAGGTCGACCAAAAATATCTCTGGCTGTGGTTGTGCTGTGGATTTTGTTCAGCATTTACTACCAGGAAGACCCGGGCACATTGCAGGCAGAGCTTGGGGCTTCTTGCTCCCATCTCTCCTGGACTGTAAATAGTCACACTGCTGATAGTTTTAGCTGCTGTGTCAGCCATGTGGAAAGTGGCCCTTTATTTTGTGCTGCAAATGGTGATGGAGGGTCATTTTCTCTTGACACCCCACCACAGACAAGATCAATTCAGGCAGGCAGAAGCCAGGCTGCATCAGACAGCCTGGTTTTGGTTTGCAGGAAGACCTCTGCAGCACCGGATGGGCTGTATGGGGACAGGCAGGCAGCCTGCCATTTACTGCATTGGCACATCTTTGCAAACCACTCAGATCTAGTCCTTCCACATGTTGTAGTTTGCTTGTGGCTTGATGGCTACAGAAAAATTTGTAGGTGGTGCAATTTTCTAATGGTGCAACCATCACAGTGTTGGTGCCTTGAGATGGCTTAGTATAGAAATGGAGTGTTAGTATTTTTATCTGCATGTCAAAGCACAATTGGGGTTCTGCTGGTTTGTAAGAGAGTAAATACCTTAGCCTCCTTGTGGTTTTTCTTCCCAGGATTTCTTCCTGTGAAGTAATGAGCACACCTAAAATTCATTGCGGTGTGTAATTTAACAAATGGTTTCACTTAAAAAGAGAAACAAAAGCATACTTATTTTGGAGACGAGTTCATAAAGTTGTTGTTTTCCAGAAGTCTTGAGATTCCCTATTTTCCTCACCTCTCTCCAAAGGTCCAAGCAAAGGCAAAGCACTTAGGATAACTTTCTGGCTTTAAGGAGCTAAAAAAAGCATAGCTGGAAACGTCTGGTTAGATATAGCCAGAATTTTGACTTACAAAGTGGAGAAAATTGCAGCTGCAGAAACACGATGGAGATCTGCTGGCTGGTGGCTGAGAATGGCTGGTACGAGGGGTAGGAGTGATGTGCAGAGGGTGGATCTCACAGGGTGTGCAAAGCCAGCGGGAGGGACCACCAGCATGGGAAGCACTTTCCGCAGTGCAGACCTGCACCATGCTTTCCTGAGGAGGAGGGAGAAGTGGGCTGCAACCCTCAAGCCGAGGATGCAAACACCTTTGGGCCCTTCTGCTACCGACTTCCAGACCTCCTGCCTTGGTGTCATTGTGCTTTCCAGTAAATGCTGAAAAAAGTATATATTATTTTTTCTGGATGAGGCTTCGTAAGGGTGCTCGGAGGCCTCTGTGCTGTGGGGCCAGCTGGCCAGGATGGCTGGAAGTCAGTCTGCTCAGTGGGGTCTAGGGTCCTGGCTCTGCCCCAAGGGACTGGGGCCATCGTGCATGGCAGCAGGTACTGACCCTCGTGCAGGAGAGGGAGGAAGGGCTGCCAGATTTATCAGCCCCAGCTGATCGCCCAGCTTATACAGAGGTCCAGGGTGTGTGACACCGTATGTTGTCACATGTCATCACATGGAGGTGGCATGTGCTAGAGGAAGGTAACTAGGACATGTGCATTTGTCTCCCTGAACTGCTTCTTCATATTTTGGATCTACTGGGAGATTATGCTGTGGTTTCACAGTTTCGGTTAAATAAAAATACTGGGGTTTGGGCAAATTACAAGTCATGTTGTGTTTGGTAATTACAAACAGCATGAGCTGGTTGTCCCCTGGCCTGGCCTTCGCAGGTTGGTCCTTGCATGTGTCCAGTGTGGTCTCAAAGCTACTGATTCATCTGCAGAGGGGTGCTAGAAGTGCTCAGAAATGCAACGGGACTTCAGAACCCCCACCGCAGCCCTCTGTTACTGAGAGCTTGACCCTGGCTTGACTGTCTGAGAGATATGTTCTGGTTTCTGCCAGGAGCTGCCTACTCTTGTGCTGGGTTTACCACTTTTCTCTAACTTTTAAATCCTCTTTTTATTTCTTCTTCCTCTCTGATAATGTTTATTCTGAATTTTAAGACTATTTCAGGTCATCCAACAGAGAATATACTTTCTAACTTTATGTAAAGTCAAATGCGTATGTATAGCTACATTTAGGTATTTAATTTTGAGTATTTTAAGCACAGATAAAGCACTATTCGTGTAAAATATGTCTCCAAAAAGAGCTTCATCTCTTCTTAGTGTTCCAAATTACCTGACAAAGCAGTCCCTGTGATTAGTGGCTGATATAAAAGGCTAATTAGATTTTTGCCAAGTTGTCTGAGCTTTTTCCCATCAAAAGGTTAGCACCACATTCAAGTGGAGGGTCAGTAGCTGTGTGTGGTATTTACCACAGAAGGCATTGTGAAAGTTTATATTTGCTCACATCAGCATGCTGGCGTGTGCAGGAGCCCAAACGATTGCATAGGAAAATATCTGGTATAGGATTACAAACCAGGTGTGCTCAGGATTACCTTGCTCCCTTCATCTCCCCTACACAAAGCACCGGGGAGGAGGCTGCTGTCCTCTAATGCTCCCATAGTCTTAGAAGAGGAAAGAGTAAAATTCTTGATGTGCCCTTATTTTCTTCTTGCTTGCAGGGATTTGAGGAGTAGCGGTAGCTGGGGTGATGGTGCCCTGTGGGTGGCTGTGCAGTCCCCCTGCCGCACCAGTCCCCATTCTCCCACCTGTTGGTAACCCACCCTGGGGAGACTGCTCAAAGGCAGGCTGCAGGACAGTGCTCAACGGTTATCCTGTCACCTACTTAAAAAAAGAATATTCTCCAGTTTTGTACTGGGGCTCCCAGGAGAACCTCCCCTGTTGTCCTGCAGCTCAGGCTGTAGTGCTGCCTGTAAACAACAGCAGAAGACAATGAAGGAAATAAAAGTTGAAAGCTGACTCTGGTTTCCTTAGAGTAGCTTGCACAGCTCCTGTGCATTTATTTGAATACATCACTGACCACTGATTTCCACCTCTTTTAACTTCCCTCTCCTCTTCCTTTTTCTATTCTCCTTGACCTTCGCAGATGTGCTTCCTCTTCCATGGGCATGGGAGCAGTTCAGAAATTAGTTATTTCCCATAAAGATTGCCTGACAGCAGAGGAGAGTGGGATGTTTGTTTATTTTGCCCTTGGGCTACCCGTGTTATGGAAATCCTGCCGTACCACCATGCCAGTTCAGGTAGGTGGAGGTCGTGGTGGCTGGCGAGCTCCCAGGTTCCCTTGACTGATACATCAGCTTCAGATTCCCGTTTGCTCTGTGTATATTGGTCCTGATCACCACCTCTTTCAAGATTTCCCTCTGCCTTGTTTCACACCATCTCACCTGCCCTATGGTCTAAGTGAGGCACTGAGATACACCCTGGTACTCTTGTCTGCTCTGCTTATTCCAGATGGTCTGATATGTCCTCAGCACATGGAGTTAGTGAACCAGTTAATTCTTGCACAGTCCCACTCTGGAATGGCTTGACTCCCCTGGCCTGGTGGGCAGCAGGGTGGCCCAGACCTGAGAGCACTCAGCCCAGCTACATTGCATGTACATGTCCTCTCCAGCAATGGTGCCCCTTTCAGGTTAATCTCTGCATTGGCAGCTCACATACCTGTGTTTCAGCAAGGTGTAAGAAAGAGTTGGGAAAGGTGTAAATCAGTCCGTTTCATACACTCTTTTCATAAAAGCAGTGGTCCATCCTCTCAGTGATGAAGTTTGCTGTGTATGGACAGCATTGTGTGACTGTCTAGGGACCTGAGCTTTAGCATCTTCCTCCTTAATGGGTGTTCACAGAGAATGGTTGAGGTTGGAAAAGACCTCTGGAGGTCACCTGCTCCAACCCCCTGCCCAAGCAAGGACACCTAGAGCCAGTTGCCAAGGACCATGGCTTTTGTATATCTCCAAGGATGGAGACTCCACCACCTCCCTCGGCAACCTGTGCCAGTGGTCAATCAGTCACAGTGAAAAGGTGCTTCCTGACGTTCGGGCTGAACCTCCTGTGTTTCAGTCTCTTTTCATTGCCTCTTGGCCAGTCACTGGGCACCGCTGGAAAGAGCTGGGCTCCATCCTCTTTGCACCTTCCTGCAGGTATTTGTACACATTGATAAAATACTCCCTGAGCCTGCTCTTCTCCAGGATGAACAGTCCCAGCTCTCTCAGCCCTTCTTTATTGATGAGATTCTCCAGGCCCTTCATCATCTTGCTGGACTCTCTCCAGTATATCTATGTCTGTCCTGTACTGGGAGCCCAGAAAGGAAACATAAAGAAACCTGTGTGGGAAACTACCAAAAGTATGAACCAACTGAGACAACAGCTGTGACCTTTTCTTTTCTCTTTTCAGTCTAGTGAAGGAGATTGAGCAGCATGAGGTTTTGGTTTTGATTTCAACCTGCGTTTCTGCTGAACGCCGTTAAACCTTGCATGCTTGGACAGTTTCACTCTCAGTGCACTTTCACTGTTCCATTCGCCAGTAAATTTCACGTTGTTGTTTCTGTGCCTCTCTACACTGAGCTGGTGGTGTTCAGCTTGCTAGGCCAGCAGGAAATAAATCCATGGAAGAAACCTATTGCTAAAGGCTTTCACTTGCTGGAGATAGGTCTTTGCCTCTGTCAGAAGACCTGGAAGCCTTGGAAATGAAAAACAAGCTGAAAACCACTACTGTAATGTAGCTACTATAATTCCAAATCAAATGCTGCGAGACCCAAGCATTAGCACTACAGTCTTGTGCTCAGAGGTGTAATGGTGCTCCTTGGTGAAGGTGCTGATCAAAATGCAAAATAAATAAACACCTTTGCTTTAACGAGGCAGTCCTGGTGTGAGGAACTTCATCCTGGGCAGAGCCTGGTGTGGGGCACCAGCAGTGTCCCACAGCTGGGACAGGGGCTGTGTCTTGGTTTTTCTTCCATAGCTATGGGAATAAGACTGAAGAAGAGACATAAATGGTGGTGCGTTTGGTTGTCTGACATCCTGAAACACATCTGAAATGCAGAAGTTTTTTGTGCTGGAGGAAGTCGTAGCTTAGTGTGTGAAAGGAGTATTTTGACCTATGGTTTGTTGTATTACCTCACACACAGCAGGAAGCCCTATTTGTGGATCAGGCCTTTTGAGTGCAAACCCAGAACAAAAGTGTGTCTGAGGTGAAACACAGGCGTTTTCTTTCATCTGCACACTCTGCAGGTGCTGCTCAAATGCAGCCCCGTGATTTTGAGGAGCTCTTGTAAAATGTGCAGCTGAAACAAACATTATTTTTACAACTAGATGATGCAGCTGCACTGACAGTTACCAGCCTATAAGGCTGCAGGTATTAGCTGCTTGTGAAGGTTATTGTAACTAGCCTTACTTGAGACACACCTGCACATGTGTAGCCAATTTTGTACTTAACGGGATGGGTTTCAGTTCGCTTTATTGCAACCAGTTATTCCCTTTGAAGTGTCACCTGTCCTGCAGAACAGGGCTGCCAGGAGCAGCCAGGCTGGCTGTCACTACAGCAGCTGACATACCTTACTGAGATGCACACTAAATATCCTCCCGTCGAAAGCTAAATCCCACGCTTTCAGGTTTGGTCCTGGTGTGCTCAAGCTAGCTCTAATGTACTAGAGAGTGGCTAAGAAGCTGAATGCTCTGAATTCAGTGTAAACCAAGGTTTCAGCTCATTTTGATTTTGTGGGTTTAAGGAAGCCTTATGTCTGTTTCACATGTCAGTTTGGGAGTTTGCACTGACTCAATTAAGTGATTTTTAAATCACATCTTTTTTTAATCTGCAGTGACTTGGGATAAAAGAAGGGCTTAGATCTTCTGTGATGAGAAGCCAAAAGGCAAAATGAAAATGCCACATTTGATGTCTAGAAACGTGGAACACACAAGGCTGTGGATGGTGCAATCTCCTTGGGAAAAAAAAAAACCAAACCCAAAACTCAGGAAAAGCTGTCTTTTGCAGCTGATGTCTCAATTTGCAATTCTGTCTCTGGACATAGTGACTATCATGTGCCTCACAAAATTCATGGGGTGGGAGCTAATTTGCTAATTTTGTTACCACAGATGTAATTTGGTTCATTTCAGGAAAGCGCTTGCCCTCACTGACTGCCTCGCATTTTGTCTTTAAACGGTCAGGAATGTATTGCAGGCTGCCATAACAATGGTTTAAATGACTGTCCTTTGTCCGATTCAAGAACGACTGTTTTGTCTAAGCAGAATTTAGACATTTTCATTATGTTCCTTTAGAATATGTCACATTTGTGCTGTATCAGCTTTGACCAAAAGAAAAAAAAAAAAAAGGAGAGAGGCTGACAATGAAGCCAGCTTGAGCTGCATGCTGAACTGCATTTTGCTTGTCTAAATGCACTTGCTGGAGGCCGATGGGCTCCCTTGTCTGCTCTGGAGTGGCAATACTCCAGTGCCATTTACACCAGGGTAATCCATGATAGCTGTTTTAAACTTCAGATTTAGAACAATGTCATTTGGCACTAGATGGGTCACATTAAACACCTTGAAAAATAATCTTCGGGTCTTAGACCTGCACCAGCACAGAGAGGCATACCTACATACTTATATGTATGTATATGTCCACATGAATGTGTATTTTAGTTCAGTAAGCATAGTAATTCCCTGAATCCCTCCTCTCAGCTAAAGGATCTGATCTGGAGGCTTTACTTGAGTCTTGCACAGAGAAAGGCAAGAGCATTCAACCTTCTCTTTTCTTCAGTTTGCATGATGAGAGGTAGCTCAAAGGATAGGAAAACAAGTGCTTGCTTACAAGAGCTTAAAGGGAGGTCTGATTTTCCTTTTATTTACTCCAGTTCTCTGACACTTTCTGTACACAGCACCAATGATGCTAGGATCCAGCCCACTGATATTCTGGATGACTGTGTTTTGTTCCTGTTGAGTTTATGGCTCAGTATTGTTCTGCTTTCCTTTTTTTTTTTTTTTTTTCCCTATATGTTAGAGTTTCAAGATGATTTATCCTATAGTTGCAAGGAAACGTGATAGCTGGGTCTGATACTACTCAGAGGGAGTTAATACTGGAGAGTAAGCTGAAGGAGGTTGCAAAGTGGATCTAAAAGGGGAAAGTGGAGGGAAGTTAGTACGGGGAGGGGAAGGGAAAAAAGTTTGAAATAGACGGACTGAGATGAAAGGTTCAGCAGTAAAGGTGGAGCAACCAGAAGCTGTGACGTGATGGTCAGTGTAGCTGAACTTCATTGGCTGAGTAGCCAGCGAATCAGGGAGGGGGGGTGGGGGAGGTGGGGTGTGTTTTGGTACAAGAAGAAGAACTTACCCTAGAGATAACTTTGCTCCAGATGCATTGGCTTGGTGACCTTAGGACTCAAACTGGGTGTTGTACTCATTATGTTCTTGGGACAGGAGAGATGGTAGAAATGTCATATCATGTTTGCACAGGCTGCAGCTTTCCTTATTGCCATGGTTAGATTGCACGACTATTTGGTTTCATGCACTTTGCAGTTTAATAAAACCTTATCTTCACCTTTAAGATCATGTGGCCCCATATGATTAAGCAGCAACAGCAGTTGCCCTCATGTAATTTTTATTGCCAGAGCTGCCTCCTCTAACCTTTGACATGATCCAGGCAGTGACCGTCACCAGAGCCTTTCGCAGCATGGTGAATGCTCATATCACTGCAGGCTTTTCCTCTGTGGTGGCAGGGACTTTTTTCTCCCCTGTGCTGTGGTCTCCCTGGCATTCCTGTGCTCCCTGGTTCTCTGCTGTTTTTGCTGTGGAGCCCTCCAAAGTACCACTGGCAGGTGTTTATGTTTGCCTGCTGCTCCTCTGAGGACCCAGCTCCAGGACAGAGGCATGGGCTTGGTGGCCTTAAAACTCAAACTGGGCTTTGTACTCCTTGTGATAGAAAGCTTGTGTCTTCTGTCGAAAGCCATTTTTATTTTAACGAGACGTTTTCAGTATAAGTCAGTTCCTTTTTTTCCTCTAAGTGATGATGACATTGTCACATATTGCTGTTGCAGCTCATTTCTGTACAGCTGGCAAAGGGTAATGTTATTCACATGAAGTTGCAAGCTTTAGGCCTTATCCGCCCCATCTGCTGTTCAGGTATTGCTGCAGTTCAGAGGAGAATCACATTTTATTTTCAGCTGTCAATCAATGAAAAGTTTGGCTCTAATCTCCACCAAGTAACCTTGGTCTTTCCATAACAAGTCACTACTTAAGTCATGGACTTTTGAACCCTCATCATAGTCCCGTACTGATTTTTCTGCATTGACTGATAAGTTACTGTCAATTAATGGAAATCTGGGCATGCTGGCCAGGCTTACTGGGGAAATCAAGCCCTTGGTTTTCTGGGCAGGGGATCCTTTGGCACCTTGTGGTGGGTGCAGGAAGCAAGTGTGTGCTGAAGCAGAAGGAGCTGAGGCAGGCACAGCGTGAGCTTTGGGGTTACGTCCATCACCGGAGGGCAGTCCCCCAGAGAGGTGGATTGGTGGTGGAACTGCTTTACCAGTTTCACAGCACGTGTGAAGGAGGTGGGACTCCCAGGGGTGAAGCCATGGGCTTTGGCTTTGCAAGTTACCTTTCCTCACCTCTCTTTCTTCCAGGAGCTTCTGCCCATGGCATGGTGCCAGCTTGGAGACACTAACCTTGCTGCATGTCTGTGATGGTCTGACAAATTATAGTGAATGTCTCAAACATTCGTTAAAGAACTTTGGTGGAAAAAACTGCCTCTGT
>JANXJC010000078.1:10707321-10724421 GCA_027564655.1 Leptodon cayanensis | reverse complement strand
AAATGTTGATTGTTATTTGAACTCCCCTGGTGTCGTTTCACCTTAATTCTGACAAAGGAAATCCACGAACCTGAGTCTCTCCAACTTTGGGACGCGACAATGTCACAGCGCTGACCACATCCTCCTCTCCACGGGGATGGGTGTGAGCAGCAGGGGAGAGCTACCCATGTACAAGCAGCAGCGAGCCCAGTCCTGCATGGGGACTGCTGTTGGACACGCAGCGGTTGGTGCACGCTTCAAGATCCCTCCTCACGTGGCTGTGGGCTTTGCTGTCATTACTGTAGCAATTACTGCCACCATAGCCTTATAAAAGCCTTGTTCAGCACCTGCCCTTCTGTGCTTCAGGGCTTGCCAGCTCCTCTGGTCATGATGAAAGACCAACACCTGATGTGTGACCTTTGACAACTGTGTTCTGCAGCCTTTTTTCAGGGAAGTCAATGTTAGCTACAGGTACATTTCCTTTCCTCCATTTACAGCGAGCTGGGATAACCTTTATCCTCCCCACATCTTGCCAGCTGCCAGCATCTGCCTTCTGCAAGATCTCTTTCTGCTGCTCCCACCACCCACCTGTGCAGAGGCTGCTAGGAGCATGGAAAAGCAAGGTGATGCTTCCATGAAGAAGCTTCCACAGCCACAAGAAGGAGCCTCAGCCCCTGCAGAAAGGGGCACCTGCATTTATTATTTACCTAACACTGACCTTGGAATTGAAACAGTCCCAGAAGCTCAGGTGGCATAGTGTTTCTCTGGGCATTTCTCTCTCCCAGCAGACAGGGATTATGGTCTGCACACAGAGGGACAGAAGTGTCCGGTTACGGCTAACAGGCAAAACCATTAGAGCACACCAGAAGCAAGGCAGGTGTGATAAATATTGCATGAACGTGTTTGCTTTTTGCCCATGACCCTCTGTGGTCTCAGGAGGGAGGACTTTTTAGTTGAGGGCAAAATGCAAAGCAAAAAAAATCTCTATGCATCTGAAGCAAATAAGGGTCGTGAATCCAAACTCCAAAAAGCTGAAGAAATGTCTTCTGAGGTGAAGTGAGACTAAAATAGCTAATATTTATAAAGCTCTCAAGAATGAATTATTGATTGAAATTATAAGAGGCCATTATCAGCCTGAACAAGGCAGAATTTTACCTCACCTGTTGTGATATCAAACAAGCACAAAATGAAATTATTGCCGTATCAGACCAACACCATCATCTGAGCATTTCCCACCCTTGGGAGAACAACCCCCCCCTCTTTTGGTCTAATGGGAGTCTTGCTCCAAAAACCACATTTTCTCAGATAGCGTTTTTGCATAACTCTTCTTCCAGTTCTCAGCCTTCAACCAGACCTGACCTGAGGCAGTCCCTGAGATGAACTTGACCCATCCACTGGCTGTTTTTACAAAATCTCAAATAAGAAATGGGAGCCATTGTGTAAATGCAGCCAAATCTGCAGCTGTGGTAGCTCTGGAGAAGGGCACACAGACCAGACCTAGAAGGGAGAGAGAGACTCATACTACTGCAGTGGCTGCGTATGATGTCAGACTGCCTTGTCAGACTACTCTGGACCTCTGGGATCTCCTACAGGTTTGGTCTGAGACTCTTCTTTCCTGTGCAATAGTCCATGTTTTTTCTAGGGTATCCCTTTACTTCAGAGAAACTGTAGCTGGATAGACCTTACTGTATTAGCAGCAGACATAACCTTCTGTTACTCTGGAGAAATAGTTCTTTTCTCTTCTGCCTCTCTAGCCCCCGGAGATCTGATCTTCTCTTCCACTATTGCATTTACATGTTATCTTTTTGGTCTGGTGCATTTTGGAGGCAGGGTACATCTATTACTTCACAGCTGTATCACAGGTGGCACACTTAGAGCAATCCATTCTTAATTTAATAGTATTTTCCTTACAAAAGTAATATTATTATACATGAGAACAGCCAGGCCAGGAGCCTGAATAACGTGAACCTGGACCCTGCACAAGTCATCAACAACTAATCAAGCCCTCTTGCTGTTTCTGAGATTGAGCACAAGAATGAAAGATGTTAATTGCCAACATTTGTGTGAAATTGCTGAGCATAAGCCAAGCTGCTGTGAATACCAGAGAACACACTCTGCCTGTGATAAGAACAATGTTGTGTAATGTCCTTTTATTACAGGCCAAGCTAATAACAGATTATCTCACTTTTCCATCAGCTAAGTGCATGCACACAGACTGCTACTGCACTGCAGTGTGACCCCATCTGGCCTTCAGTCTAAACAACTGATCTGGAGAGACAGAGAGCAGCTTTCACAGAGGCTCTACCTAATTTTGCTTGGACTTACAGTAGGAAGTATCAAACATACTATGCTCTCCTGGCAATACCAGCATTACTTACAAGCAGCTTAATGGGCTTTGAAATTAGGAGTAATCATAGTACAATATTAAAACCAGTTTCAGATCAGCTTCTGCCTTATTCCGCCTAGCAGGCAGGAGAACCTGTAAACAGAGTATTTTAGAGTATTAATTCTCTGCTCTTTGATGTCTTAAATTTGCTTTAGTGGCCTGACATCTTAACATGCCAGGGTGCAGGAGAGTCTGGGAGAAGATCTCAGCCAGTGGAAATCTGGAGAAAAATGTCTTTCATTTTTGTTTCCAAGACTGCTCTCTTGCACAGCCAGAGATCTCCACAAATGGAGGAAGGCCTCTTACCCCAAACCACCTCTGAGCTAACTATCATCAAGGATCATCCTTCTCCACTGGCAACAGGGTCACTGTGTTTAGGGTGAGAAGTTTATACCCACCAGTATAACAAACATAAACACTTGCCCAGGGAAGTAAGCTATGGGCTATTTATTTAATCTTTGGAGCAATCTGACTCCCTTTTTTCTTTCCTCTCTGAGAAAACTCCAGAGGTGAGTGAAGACAAACTAGGTTATTCTTTTTATTACTTTTTTTTAATCAGGGAGTTACTGCATTTGTCCGTCCACATTGCTTCTGACACAGTGTAAGCTGTGAATGAATCTTGGAGCCTATAAGCCTGATTTATGTGCCTATTTCCACCACTTTGTCAGCATAAGGAGATGGCGAACAGGGCATGTATGTGATGAATATCCACAGAAAAAAATGATGTCCTGACAAAATGGCTTCAGGTATCCCTAATGCAAATGAGAACTGGGCTCACCGCATCCAGGAGTTATTCACAGCTCATGATACCTGTCAGCAGCAATAATGATAAATCTCAGCAATTCAGAAGGTCGTCAGTTCTTCCACTTCTCACATTGGGTACCTGTTTGCACAAGGAGCTCCTTGGAACTGAAGAAAAGGGACCACTGAGTAAATAAATAGGAGTTTTTCCTACTGTTTTGTTTTTCAACATATAGAGGCAATCTGAGGACTTCTGAAGTGCAGGCTTTTCTTTCTTTCTTTCTTTCTTTTTTTCTTTCTTTCTTTCTTTCTTTCTTTTTAATTAACCAAAAACTTTCCTTCTAAATGGTAAGGCAGTGGAAATAAACAGTAGGAAAAAAACAGGAGGGAAAATAGGTCACTGGCTCTGGGTGTTTGCAGCCAAAGGACCCACTTCCGCTTCGGTGCTAAACCACCTGCCTCCAGCTCGGTGGAGGAGGAGCACCGCCGGGCTGGCGGCACTCGGGGAAGGGGTGCAGTGCCCCGTGCCCAGGCGTCTGTGGCAGAGGAGGAGGATGGCTGGCAGCAACAGGCTCGGGTGAACACATCCACAGAGGCGGACGGGAGAGGCTTGTCCCCACCTCTACCCCAGCCGTGCGTCCTCTCCGCCACAGGGCCCCCACCTTCCCTCTGCTGGTCTCCGTACAACCAGGCCCTTGCTGTGGATCACCGCTCCCCCTGCTCTTCTCCACACCATACCTCTTTCCACCTTTCCTACCTCACAGAGGATCCCCCCGCCCACATCATCCCCTTGATGCCACCTCCTTTTCCTCCTTGACCCGATTCTGCATCTTGATTGGGAAACAGGGCTGGGTCTCTGCAGTGGGGGCTGTGAGAGTGATGCTCACCCCGTAAGTCATCCAAGTGATTTTTGTACCTACATTTGTGCTTAGCAGTACTGGGTTTCAGCTGGCACAGGAGCGCCTGGCCCCAAACACATCTCTCAGCCAAAGCTCAGCCTCTGCATGAGCCCTGGGGGGTCCAGAGGGCTGAGCAACTTCTGCTGATTTCCCCTTTTCTCTCTCCCTGACAGATGCCACCATCTCAGTTTTCCAGCTGGCTGCAGACACAGCAGCAGTGCCGCGGCGAGATGAATGGGGACTCTGAAACTCCCATGGATTTGCTTTGAAGGGGGTGCTGTGGGACCCTAACACTGCCATTACACTCGCATGAGCATTTGCTCCTCCTTCTGCTACTTGTCTGATCCATGTTGACCCACATCTGAGGGTCGTAGTGGAAAGTCTCATTCCGAGCATGCACCTAAAAGGTCAAGCGTGCCAAAAAGTAAGGAAGGGCAAAATGTGCCCCTCCATCCCTGGTCAGGACCCTTGCCATCCCAGCCCTCAGGGCCGTCCATGGAGAGCAGGGCAGGGAGGGGAAAGGACATGCAGGTCGTATGGGAAAACATGGTACGAAGACCTTGGACCTCCCATGGGCAGGCTGCTGCAGAAGAGCAAATCTGCCAGCTGGGAGGTTTTATGCAGAGCCCCACATGAAATAATTACTGCAGGAGCCTGAAAAGGATGACATCTCGAATGACCTTCCCAGTTCCCTGCCTTTCAGGGGAGGAATGCGGGCCGTTTGCGTCTGTGCAGTGCCTGGCACATTGGGGGTCCCCCACGGCACTGCAGGATGCTCACGAACATGCCTGGCACCTCGGTGCTCGCCGGCACAGGAGGCAATGCCTGGGCGGGCGGCCTGGCCACCTGCTCCTCCATGGCTTCTCCCCGGCGCTCTCCGGAGCTCCTGAGATCACTGCCCATGCTCGCCACGACCTGGGTGCCTTCACTTGGCAGGGCTGTGGCACGCAGACGTGCGTGTGAGCTCTCCCGGCCACTGGTGCATCCTGTGCCCATCCATTTTTTGGTCCTGTGCTGTGGCCTCTGGGACCGGCGTGCTCCCGCCTCCTTTCAAACATTTGTTCTGCATGTGATCACACGTAAGATGCCATCCCAGGGTGCCTAGCAGGTGTGTTGTAGAAGATGGGCAGGAAGGTGAAAAATATGTGTTTGGGGTTTTTTGGGGCTTGGCTGCCTCTCTGTAACTATCACTCCAACACACCATGCAATAGGAAAACTCTCAAAACACTTCTTTGCTCTTTATCTTTCCCACAACAACAGCTCTCAGCTGTGAGAAAAATATCTTTCTTTAATGGAGAAACAGGTGATGCCAAGTCCACATACAGAGACCTGTGACAGCACACACCAGAGTGCTGAAAACAGGAAATTCAGTATCACTTTAAGCAGGTAAAACATTTTAAAACATTCCGAAAAGATGTACAAAGCCGTATTTCTTCTCTCCAGCCAACATCGCTTAACTTCCCACGATGGATAATGAGTTTGCCTACAACTCCTGGTAACGATGCCTTTTTTTCCATTGCTTTGATAGTGCCCTTTCTGGACACCCGTGTCCCCATTGCTTGAACTGATGCAACCCAGCAGACACGCAATTACTTCTTGGCACACTGCAAGAAAGTCCCACCTAGAAAAAGGACTTACCTGACTCAGACTAACTGACTTAATGGAAACAGGAGTTGCTACACTTTGACAATACCCCTTCCTCCTCACTTTATTTTTCTTCAGCATCAGCATTTTGCACGTGCCTCTGGACACCTGAGTCACAAGAACAGTTTATTACTGGCACAACCTCTGTATTGGCTCAACACCTCCCCAGCATGGCTCAATGCTGTGGCTCAATACCATGGGGGTGGGATGCTGCAGCCTTGGCACAAGCAAGAAAGGTATTGCCACACATTTTCAGTCCTTGGTGTGTCTGCAGCCCAAGAAATACTCTGTTTTGCTCCAAGCACTGTGTTACCAAAGAAAGACTGACAGCTGGAATATCTCTGCAGGAACCGCAGCAAAAATTAATCCTTTGAGATCTCCTCAGATAGCCGTGATGTTGTGCACATTTCCAGGTGGGCCCTGCTGTATCGGATGGATGGGGGAGACTGGAGGTCAGCGAAGTCTCTTTCAGCACCAGGAAATCATGACTGTTACTGGTGGCACAGCTCATACAGCATCACCAATGCAATCCGCAAGAGCCAACAGTAACGCTGAGGTCCTGGGCTGCCTTCATTTCAACTCTTCTGGAAGACCACTAGTGCCCCGATTACTTCCTTTGGTTATTGGACTGCAGGAGGCTAAGCAGCAGGAAACATCTGCCCCACGCTTCGAAGGCATACAGCACTTGGCTGTACGATCCATCAGTGCTTTCCTCCCTGACCCCGGCTGTCAGCAACCATTTTTACTGTGTCTGGGTTTTGGGCCCTGTGCATGAACAGGTTTGCCCAACTGATCTCCCTTCCACACGTGGGAAGCTCACGTCACTGCAGCGATGTGGAGGCAGAGAAGCAGGATGGTAAAGGAGAAAAGCAACAGGCTGCAAGGAGGGGGGGCTGGTTGTTTGCAGGGGAGGCAGCTGACTGCGGTGAAGGTGGGTGCATGCTGGCTCTCAGTAGCCTCCTGGGATGTGCCCATCCCTGCAGTCCCTCCACAGCAGGGACTGAAGCCACTGTGTGCCTGATCCGTGCTCCAGCATTGCTGCTGGGGGGACAACACCCGTGCATCCTTTCCTACACATCCTTTCCCATCCTTACCCATACACTGACCATTTGAGAAGTGGTAACAAGAGCAAGCTTCCCTGTGAAAACATGATGCCTCGGTGCCTGTCCTTCCACCCTGGGAGACTCACCTGTCCATTTGCTTTGGGTCTGCTCACCGGAGGGCTCTCTGTCTCAGGCAAACCGTAAGCTTTGGCTTTGGTGCCCATGCCAGGACAGAAACCTCTTGCACAAGCGCAGCATCCTGGGCTTGTGGCTTGCAGCCAATTCTTACAAAAAAGCATGGCAGACCCAGGTCTGGAGGCCTGTGCAGGGGTGTCAGTAAAATTGCTTAATTAAAATGCTCCCTAAATCAATCCTGAAGGCCTCACCATGCTTTTGTTTAGTCTTTTCGTCAAGTAATTTTTCCTTAATATTTACCGGGAAATATTGAAGTTCACATGGTGAGTTTTTTGCACATTTGGGGTTTTTTTTTTGGTTAGACTTCCCCTTTTGTGGGTTTGTGCGCTGGAAGCTTAAGAGAAGTGTGGTTCAGGAAAAAAATGTCTGGAGGTGGTTTAAGTAGCAAGGCAGGAATTTGCTGGTGTTGCGGCATTCTCGGTGTCTCCAGAGATATCGCTGCGGGTTCTCTGCTGCTTCTCCTTGACTGTCCTCCTGTTTGTGTCCTGGGGCCTGGTAGGGCTGTGTGCTCCAGCAGTGCCATGGCTTTTTGGTGGGATGCCTTCACCAGTGCAAGTTAGAGTGACAATGGGGCTGCTCCAGTTTATGCTTTGAGCTGGTGTGGCCCTTGTGGTCTGCAAAATCATGAAGGATGCAGAATGGTTATGGCAGGCTACTAGCTAAAGGCCTCGTGTTTCAAATCAGCTCAGACGCAGCAGCTGAAATCACAGTAGCTCTGCTGAAGCAGGAAGATCATATGTCAGAGGTGGGGAGAGAGCGAGAGAAAAGAGGCACTTTGTAAGAAATCGGGACAATTTTGTAGATGGAGTAAGAAACAGTAATTGCACTGACACTCTTGTCCAAGCAAGGGAGTTTTCCTGGCTGTCTCTGTCACGCTCTTTGCCTGTCTTTCCTGTCACACTGGCTGAACAAACGTTGCTCTTTTGTGCCTCGCCTAAAGTGGGCTTAAGTGATTTTCCAGCAAAGCCACAAGGAGCCTCACGGGCCTTTCACCCCAAGTCATCTTCCCTGTTGGCAGGTGTTTTGAAGCAGTTTTCTTTAGCAAAGACGTAACACAGCAAAGGTGTCTCTTTGCAAGTGATCCTGAAAAATCAGCACCCTGGCAGGCAGGCAGCATCATGGCAGTTGTGCAATAACCACTCCACTGGAACGGCATCAGGTGAGCACTGGGCATTTCACCACCTACATGTATATTTCTGTGTCAGTAAGAAAACCCTTGACCCACCCTCTTAATACTGTGAAGTCCAGCCTTCAAAGATGTGGTCAGCTGGTGATCGGGTCGGGAAGAGTCAGGGCTTGGGGCTCGTTCAGTCTCTGTATGTTACAGGAGAGCGGTAAAAAGGACCAGGCTCTAGCAATCCAGGCAGAGGTTCAGTCCTGGCTCCCATTAGTCAGCTCCCAGGTGTTGCCCTTCTTTCCCAAGAGAGATACCAGGAGTTTTGGATGGGTGGGTAGGGCTTGCTCTGATACAGCAAATCCTAGAAGAGGAGGTACACCATTCCCCGCGCTCCTGTGCCCCCTCTCACACCACTGCTTCCTTGCTAGCACCAGGGCACCAAGGGTTTACCCGGAGGCCTCCACTTGTATTCCTTCAAATACTTTTTGGAAACTTTTTTTAACCCCCAAAGTATCTTTCGAATGTGTGACAGAATCCTACTGCTGGTCTCCTTGCTCAGCATTGTAATATTAGTGAACTAAAGCCATGCTCGGAGACAGGGACTTTGGCCTACAGGAACTTCCGTGTTGACTTTATGTATAAAGCAGTGCCAAGAACATAGTAAGTCTCAGCATTTACCATTTAGAAAAATCAGTACTAGACCATGAAATCTTGTTGTGGGAACACTTTGTGTTACTGTTGCTTCAAAACCAGGAGCTTGAAATAAAGACAAGAAAGACAAATTTCTCCAGAGAATTCAAGCCCATCTTTGATTCAGAGTGCTGGAGGAAAAAAACAGAAAGAAAGAGAAAAAAAGAAAAAACCCAAGCAGCCAACTCTCTTGTTTTGCTGGAGATTTATGGAGCTGTAGGGACCCATCCCAGCCTGGCTTCTGATCTTCCCACTTGTGATTGCTTCTTCTGTCAATCCTTGGATTATTCACTGAGGATATTTTCCACCTCTTTGGTGCCTGCAGCAGTGGTGAGGGAAACCAGGAGGAGCTTCTCTGTCAGTGGTGGTTCAGATTTTGGTAGTTTTCACAAAGCAGGTTCCTGCAAATTGAGAAAAATGGAAGGAGGGAGATGCAGAGGAAGGAAAAAAGCTCAATAATCTTTGTCCTTCCTAAAACCTACGAACTATAGCATTGTACCCTCCTCCTTCTCTGATGTCAGTAGTAAGCTGAGTTTTAGATTCAGGGATGGGGTGCTCAGTGACAGCTCACCGCAAATATGCTTATTTAGAGAATCCTTGTGGGGTGTGTTCGGAAAACAATTACTTGCAAAGCTTTTTTTTCCCATTGTTCAATGATTTTTTAAAAATACACAAATGCCACATACATAGGAAATGTCAAAAGGACAGCAAAAGTTTAGGAGAACCATCAGACTCTTTAATAAACATCTCGGGGGCTGGTCCATTAATCTTCCTCGGCATTTCACAGAAACACCAGCTTTTAGCTGCTTCTGTGAAGCGCAAGGATTTTGCAGAGCTGCTTCCTGCACTAACACAACAGACGTGAGGATGTGTAAGACTTATCTTAACGGAGCAGCTAAACTAAAAATGACTGCCCAGACAATCTAACATGTCAAGGCTTGCTGACATGCCATGGCAGCATGCAGCACTTGCATGTCTGGCAATTTCACAGCGTAAGCTATGTTGAGCTTGAGACCCACTACATTTGTCCTAACATGTTTGCTGGTGCTGGCAAAGGGGGACATGGGTGCTCAGTTGCCCCTCTTCCCCCTCTGCCACCTGTAGCATTTTTAGGAGTGGGCTGAAATATAATCAGTTCACATATATGAAAAATTGAGCCTCTCCCTGCCCATATTTATCAGCAATGTTATCAGAAAAGATATCAAAATGGGCATGAACGTTTTCCACTGACAAATGCTGCGGAATGCATGGACAGATCTCCAGAGGGAAAGCTCGATCACACACCAGGGCAGAAGTGCCCCAAGACAGTGTCCCAAGAGGATGAAAACTTTCAGGGGGAGAGAAGAAGGACGAACTGGGGCAAGCTGCCTGACATGGAGTGTGTGACTGGTCCAGGATGAGAATGGAGGTGCCTCCCAGGGAGCACAGTGAAACCGTCAGCCCAGCTTGATGGTGGCAAGCAAGGGTTTGCGTGAGGTTATTTACACAGACGTGTATGCTAGGCTCTGCAACATGTTCTGCTGCACCTGGTCCTCCCCTGCTGCTGCCAGAAACCTGGGGACTTCATGCTCCACACTGAGGAGCGCAGCCTTGGGCCCCGGCAGCCTGGATTTGCAGTGCGTGCTGGGCACATCAGTGACATTCACCATTTCCAGGTACCAGCTTACTAGGGTGCCTACACTGTGTGCATCAGATTTCCGAAGTGAGGCATGGGCCTTATCTGCTAGATTGCTGCTGACAAATTGTTTCCAGCACTGTCCATCAGCCAGCTAGGTTGTTTGGGCAGCACCAAGTTGTCCATGCCTTTGCTGAAAAGCATCCAAACAGGAGGAGAAAAAAATAGGCATTAATAGTTGGTAATCAATTCTATTTATATAAAATGACAAATGTTTTGAAATGAAACTATTTGACTTTCAAACACACAAGAAGTCTTCCTTAAATCATTCTGACCAGTATGTAAACACTGCCCCCGGGCAGCTTGAGGAAATTAGCTGTGTTGCCATACCGGATCCCAAGGGGTGGAACATCTGCAGTGATGTTATCAGGCACCCTTTGCCAGCATCAAACAGCAAGGTAGCAGTTTCACACATGCGAAGGGGCAATGCCACATCCCGGTGAGGTTTTGACACAGCACGGTCTGCCAGTTAAGCATCTGAGCTGCTGAAGGACCGTGGCTGGAGTTTTGAAAAGAAGACCTTGTAAGAATAATATTTTGGAGTTCAGACCCAGCAAGCAGCGTGTGCCAGAGAGGCTGGGCAGGCTGCACCCGGTCTGCTCCACCGCTGTGTGCTTGCCTGCTGCCCACCCCATCCCCGCACCACCTTTGTGTGCAGTGCTTGGCAGGCATGAGCAAAGGAGCAGGGATTTCTTGCGGTGGGGTCAAACAGCTCTGCTGTATCTACAGGGATTTTAAAGCACTCTGCTAGCTTACTCGTCGGAGAACAGACCATTTTCCGTGCCAATGCTCGTGGCCATGCTGCATCAGTAATTCTTCTTCTTGGTTATTTATTTTTGTTGCTGTGATTCACGAGCAAGTAGATGCTGCACTGTGAGTTGTGGGCATGACTCAAAGGAAACATAATGCTGACAAAAAAAGGGAGAGGTTTACAAGCTTAGCAACAGTGCCATTTTCCATAGTTATTCGGTCAGGGGTTACCCTGCAGCAAGTTTCTGATTTCACCAGAAAACTTTTGGGGTAGTGAATGTACTCTCATTCTTTAAAGCACCCAAGTTTTATTGCAACCGTTCTTGACAGTGCTAAATATTTGGAATTCCATCCCAAGCCGTACCCTGGATTGGCAAGCAAACCATTCTGCCTATAATATTTCTGATTTTCCTACCTAAATGTTTTTTCTCAGTATTGTTAAGTGCCAAACTTTAACTTTTTGTTTATAAGGCATGCAGTACAAGACAGATTTTAAGGGCAAATGAGAGTTTACTAGCCCAAGAAAAGTGGATTATTGTGTTAACAGGAAAGACCTGATCTTTCTAAAATGGCTTATTGTTTTTTACAAGGCCCCTTTTCTTCACTGTCCCCCAAACCATTATTGTGATGAGATTTTTCAAATTATAAGGGACAGGAAAAGAAAAAACAAAGCAGCTGTGAGTGGACCAAGAGGAAACTGTTTATGACACATTTCCCCACCTCCTCCTCTTTCTCCTTTTGTACTTACTTGCTTTCCTTGTCTCCCACACACAACTCCCTTCACAAACATGTGTCCTAGGATAAGCACAAGGGTTTTTTTTCATTATGCTGTGTTTGGAAACTGGATTGGGAGGGAAAGATGATGTTTTTTCTTTGTAAATACACATCTAAAGTACCTGATTTACCCCAGTGAGGGAGGGAGGTTGAAAGAACAAAAAGTCTTAGGAGAAAGTAGGAGATAAATCTTCAGGGTTTCAGCATTCACTTGAGCTGTTTCATGTACGTATTTCTGTGCTTTTTGGAGCTCCCTGGCTCCCTTCCCTGTCGCTGCTCTTCTGCTCTTCTGCGTGCATCTTCTCCCCAGTGGACGGGATGGGCAGCAGGGAGCAGGGTCTGGGGAGGGCGGCGGGTTGTGCCAGCTGGGATTGCTAACCTGGGGAGGAGGAGGAAGGTGGAAGGGGTGGCAGGAGCAATGCTGGCTCCCTGGGGTCTCCTTGTGCTGCCACTGGCAGGCAGCAGCTCCCTGGCACCCCTGCCCTGACCCTCAGCGATGGTCCTGGGACTGAGGTGATGGAGAGGATGGTTTTGCAGGTGAATGAGGTAGAAGAGGGGATGCAGTGTCTTGGGGCACACGCATCTCCCCATGCTCAGCGAGGTGGGATCCCCTCCCTGCCCCAGAGCGTAGACTAGCCCACAAATTTTTATTTTCCTTGTGAGGATACCAGTCCAGGCTCTGCTGTGTGAAACATGATAGTAAGGCTGCAAAGCCCAACACTGTCAAGCGTTTTGTGGCTACCAGTACAGGACAGCAGTACCTGGTGAGCAAGCCTGACACAAGCGAAGCTATGTTACTCTGACCCCAGAGGCTCTTTGCAGCGCACGGGAAAGGTATGTCACAGCACAGCCACGAATACCAGCTGCCTTTGGGGCAGAGGGTGAGTGTGGGTTTCTCCATCTCTCCAGCAACTGTTTGGCTCAGACATTCGTCTCGCACGGCTGCTTTCCCTCACTCAGACAGCAATGTGGTACAAATCCTCATTGCTCTTTCTTGACTGTAAGCGAAGTCCTGTAGGCAGCCAAGAGCACAAATACAGCTGGAAACACACTCCCACAGCTGCTCCCTCAAGGTGGTGCCCAGCAAGCGCAGATGCAAATGGTGGGTGCTCATGCACCCACACAGTGCAGCCCCTGGACACACTTTTTCCCCAAAACGGCCCCCTCTCCTGCCTGGCACACGCACTTGGTGCCCATGCCTACTTGCAGCAAAGCAGCAGCCCTCCTCTGCCTTCTCTGCACCCATCTTTCTCACCAAGCACACCCTTTCCCCATCCCCAGCAAGCTGCTGGGGCATGATCCTGTGATGCAGGAGTAGGTCCAGGACCGAGGTCCGTCAAGAGCAGTGACTTTATATTTGGTTAGACCTACTGTCAATTTCAGGTGGTTTCCACCTCTGTGAAAAATGCCCCATGGACTTCCACACAGCCTGTCTTTTGACTGGGGTGGTAGGGCATTTTGTGTGTCAAGGGTATCACTTTCTAAACAGCTTTAGCAACAGCTGAATAAATCCAGCTCCTGCAAACAGTAAAGATCAATTTCCGTCATCAGTGCTGAACAACAAAAAAAGGTTAATTTTTCCCCCCTGGTTGAACCGTTTTAATCAACGGGAATTCAGCAAGACCCACTTCTGCTTTCATGTGCTGCATTCATACCCAGGGGAACTCCAGATCTGGCACTTACTTAACTTGCCTATCTAAGCAGGTTACCTTACACAGCTTTTGAAATATTTTATCCCAAATTATGTTGAGCTGAGCAAAGCAGAGCAGGGACTAGGAGTATTTGTGATCCTCATAGACAATCATGTTGATTTGTTTTGAGTGCTCTTTCACGCTTATGGGAGCTAATGCGTGTTACATCTGTGTATTAGTGCTTGTTGCAGCTGCTGGCCCTGCAGAGGAAAGTCCCCACTTTAGCCACAGAACTAATGTTATCACAGGAAGGGACAAAACAGTCATCTCCAAACTGCCTACACTGCTGTGGCTGAAATCTCATTAGGAGGAACAGTCATCTCCATGCAGGCAGAGGTTAGCACTGGTCTCAGTTCAGTAAAACATCTGACTACATGCTTAATATTGAATCCACTAAGCCAGCTGCCATTACCATGAGCTGTCTTTTATTTAAGCGTGCCAGTGAACAAGGTTTCCATTGTCTTGAGACTTTCACTCTCGGTTACTTTGCTAGATCTGCCAATAGCATTGCTTTTTGGGGGGCTGAAAGCCAACATTTGCAACATCCTGGTCTGGGACGCTCTGAACAAACAGTATGTGCTTGCTGCAGTTTTCCAATCACTGATTTGCTTCTCTCATTTTCCCCCTAACGACTTTGCTCACTTGGCTGCTTCTTTAGTTGCTTTGTTACTACTTTCCTGTTTCTCCAAAGACTTTCCTCACAGTGAGCACAACAGGGAGGTGTCCTGCCTACTCTCTCCCCCATCACTAATACCCAGGAACATGGGCATATCTCATCCGGAAGCTTGCAGGTAGAGCAGGGACCTGTCTCCAGCAGAGACAAGTGGCTCAGCACTCAGGGGTTCACTTGCAATGTTTTTCTTCCCAATTCCCTTGAAAAGCTGGTGCTTTTAGCATTATAAGGAAAGCTTGTCATTTTGAAACTTGGGATGAAGGATAGCGTCAGTGACATGCCAATACAGCGAGTGTTTGTGGAAGTATCAGGAATGCAACCAATGGTTTCAATTCATCTTACTTACTGGCAAGCTTGAACAGTATAAACAAGGAGCCAACACTTCCGCCCTCAGATATTATGGTTGCAGTTAATTTTCTCTTTCTTATAATACTTCACAGTTTCAGGTTTTGAAACCTACGAAGGACAGCAGAATTTATGAGAACTGCATTAGTGTGCTATTAACTTAGAAATCCTCTTGAATTTAAGCTGATATTAAAAAAAATTATAAATAAAACCAAATGTGGTGGGGGAAAATGTCTTTTTTTCCCAACATATCTGCAGCTGGCTAATTGCTGAAGAATAGCTTCAAGAGCATACACCTATTACAGGGCTGTACTGCAAGGAGGCTGTTTGTAGCTGGATGATTATGGGATTGGAGAGGAATGAACAGCTCAGACAACTGGGAATGGCCTTGTTAGCTCCAGATCAGCGCCTCTCATCCAGCCCAGAGCAAGCCAGGGCTCCCCACTGAGGTTGTCTCTACTGGGCTGGGAAACGCATTGCTGGGGTGCAGTTACAGCCACAGGTAGCTGCAATGGGGCAGTGATTGCGGCTCACCCAAGGAGGCAGCAAGCCCAGTTTTCCTGGGGAGAACAGACCCAGCATACCCAGTATTGCAGTGGCACCCAAACTGGTCAGATCTCTGCAGCATCCTCCTGGTGAAATCCGTAAGGAGGCAAACAAGTGCACAGAGCTGGGCTACTCAGCATGTGCAGCTCTGCAGGCTCATGTGAGCTGCCTTGGAGAGGTTCCTGCTCTTCTTTTGGATGGTTTTGAGATGCACATTGTACCTCCCATGTTTCTGGTAGCACTTGCAAGAGCCTGAGGGTCAGAACAGTGGACAGGTCTGGAAGCCTGCCCAGATCATCCATCTGCTCCTAAAATTTCCAGCACAGAGAAAGCGAGCAAACAGCAAGAATTAACCTCACCATCCTGATGGCTGGTGACTGCTGCTCAGGGAGCATAGGCCTGGCATGGGCCCGGTTCCTGCCAACCCTTTGCTGTGTTACTATTGTAAGGATGGCATGAAACTCATCTGGTGACATCTGAGGGTGGACAGGGCTGTGGAAAACCCAACTCTACTCAACATGAATGAGAGTCCTTGTTAGCAGGTCTCTGGACCATGAGTGCATCCAGCAGAGCAGGGAATCCCCTGCAGTGAACAAGGGCTGTGTGCAATCCAGCTCTGTTTTAGCCCAGACTACGCAAAGAGTGTTTGTGTGATGCTGGGTTACAGCCCTTCTGGGAATGAAAGCCCGCCAGGACTACACTGAAATTTGTTTGTGCTCAGACAGCTAGGAGAGGAGGAACACTATAGCTGTGTCATGAGAATCTCCCAAACTGAATTGCCCTGTGATCCGCCTCTTCTAAAGAAACCTGCACGCTAGAACATGCCATATGAAGTCCACACTGCATTCACTTGGTGCACTGGTGGTGCAGTGTACCGACCTGAGAGGTAGCGGTGCAAGGGCTGAAACATGAAAGGGGCCTTAAGGAAGCTGTGTTCAGGTTTGGCTTTCTCATCTGTTTTCTGGGAGCTGGTCCAACACTACAGGGAAAACTCGTGATATACAGGGAAAGTACAAGCTCTTTGCCTCTGACCCTGACCATCTGCTGATTGAGGCCATTTATCTCCACTGAAGTGATGGGGCAACACTGACTTGCATCAGATCATGGTTTGGCCAAATGTGACAGCTGGTATTAAGCACCATGGGATAATGGCAATGGTCAGAGGACTCCAGCTGACCCTGTCACCCTCATAGGAGATGTTACTAGCAAACCCTACTATGGTTTATTTTCTTTATGGTGGCATGAAAGCTGTTCCTATTTTCCATATTAAAATCTGCTGCTATCAGGCATGGCTTCCAGTTCTTTAACTGGAAGCTCAACCAAAGCTGCTATTTTTAACCAGAATTTTAACTTTCTGCGATGGCTGCCATCAGCCCTCTCTGGCCCTCTTTTGCCAGTTTCTCAGTGCTTGGGACTGGTTGTTCTACCTTGACAGGAAAAGTAGAGGCTGTCTGTGAGAAGTGCATGGAGAGGGCTTCACAGCGACCCTTTTCTCCCCTGCTCAGAAGTCTGCAGACTTTGTAACATCCTGCTGTGCATATGGACTGGCATCTCAAGTTTGCTGCTCTCACACCGTCTGGGCTTTCACCTGCACAGGTCACACGACCCGCAGGACTTTAACTGGGATTTGTTGTGACATCAAGAGATTGAAAATGCTTCCTGCACCCCAAGGTTTGCCTGGATTTCCTGCTTACCACGGCCCACGTGTCCTGTCAAAACCATGATCACCCACCCACCTGGACAGAGATAAGAGGTCATCTTGCCCTGCTTTTGGGAAGGGAAAGCCAAAGCATGTGCATAGGGCTTGTCTGGCTCCACTTGCGCCACATGCTTTCTGACAGCCTGAAAAAGCACTGAGTTTCTGCAGCTCCATCTACCAGCAGGGATTATCTGTTCGGCTTTACAGCACCTCTACAGTGGCTCTGCAGAGAGCAGCTAGAGGAGACCTGTAC
>JANXJC010000078.1:10684603-10697396 GCA_027564655.1 Leptodon cayanensis | reverse complement strand
TTGGTATGACCATGTGCAAAACACTGATGGATCTGTTTGAAAAAAAAGGTAGAGATAGGACTGGTTGTCATTCCATGAAAGCTCAGGCAAAAAGCTTTCAGAGGGCCAAACATCCTTACTGGTTACAAGGGAAAGTGCTGCAGTTCAACTGGCAGATGTTTGGCAAGAAAGAGTCATGAAGGAAAAGAGAAAGATGAAGAGATGAGTGAAAAAAAAATGTTCCTCCTTGTTTTCCAAATAACATAGCAAAGAAAGCAGTCAAACAGAAAGGACAGCATGGACAGATGGAGCTGACAGCTAACAAGAATGCTAAAGAGTATGTGTGGGACCTCCTGTGAATCCATTTTTGCAGGTGAAACATCAATATATCTAAAGGAGAACCACAGCGGGCACTGCCATTTGAACAAAAAATCAGGGAGCAGAAACACACTCATATGCAACCACTTTCCAGTGAGGTGTTTGGTATGTTGCCTTTAGGAAGAACAGTCACCTACCTCACGGGAAGCAAAATGTGCCGGGAGTTGATACGTGAGGTGTCTTTGCCTCAAGTCTAATCTAATATGCCTTTACATGCACGCAGGTATCATGATCTGTGGGTACTCATTCTGCATCCACATATTTTAATTCTGCCTTAATTCTGGCAGTCACTCAATGAGCTCCCAGCGAAGTGTTCAGAGCCAGGGCTGTTCAGAGGACTGGAACATGCTGTCCCCTCTGGGGATGCACCCAAATGACACAAGCTTCCCTGCCCAGCAGAACTACACGGAAATCCTCCCCACCTCCAGCCATCGCAGCCTTAGGAGTTTGCATTCATCTAGCTGTGCTTCTGGTAAGGTTTGCTTAGGGTGGGTGCCTGGTTTTCATTATGAAATCCTAAGGAAATAGTAGTCAAGGCCAAGTTCATCCCCAGTGACGTAAATTCCCCTAACTGAGAGGCATTGCCTTACTACTGAGACTGGCCCCGCATTACTCCACAGCCACGTTCACTGTGGTGTAAGTTCATAGCCAAGTTATGTGGTGCAAGAAGCAGAACACCCTCCCCCCAACCCAAACCTTCACAGAGTTGTGTCTTTAAGGGAGTAAAAATAAGAAAATAGCCTGTGGGAAGGGTAGGTTTGTTTACAAGCATTAGTACAAGCGTTTACAAGCATTTAGGAAAGACAGGATTTTTGCAGTACAGGCTTTTTATCGTAAAGATAAAAATAGGGATTTTTTTTGGAAGAGAACACCCTACAGACACAATGTGCATTTGGGTCTCCCTCCAGAGATGTTCCTGGTCACACAGGTCATCCCATGCAGCTGAAACCAACCTCCAAAGCTTTGCACCAGCAACATAAATGGAAGCAGGGCAAATCTTTGCTGCCCGAGACAGTTTTCAGCCCCACATATCTCATGGGTGAAGACATGCCTGTTTACCCTCAGCTGGAACCTCAGCTAGTTGCGCTCCTGCACAGTGTGACCACTAGCCAATGGCTAATATCCATGGGGCTTCAAAGCCTTGTATGCAAACTGGGGCTAACACCAATTCCTCATCTGTAGAGCAATCTAGCAATTCACTGTGACAGGTCAGGAGCAAGACAGACGTATCAAAGGAGCTAAGGACCACCACTTTCCAGAGCACCACATCCTACTGCCCTTGAAATAGGACAATTTCACTTGTAGCACCATGACAGCGGGTAGTTCCTTTGGTAATCCCCTCAGAAAACCTTTGGAAAACAGCTGTTCATCCCAAGTGTGCACTTTCAGGAGATCTGTATGTCTGTGCCGGTGGTACCAGAGCAGTAAATGGGATTGTGTAGCGGCTGGGGTTTGTAAACTGGTAACCTGAGTTCTCTTCCCCGGTTATTCCAGTTGATCTGTGGTCTTGTTCAAACCGCACAGTTTCTGCATTTCCATTTTTCCGCCTGGCAAATCTTACCCTCTTCTAGGAAGAAGCTGCCCCAGGCTACCCAATGAAGCTAGAGGCAGCCAGGTCCAAAGCCAAGCAGAGGAGATGGCTCCTCATAGGGTGGGTGAAAGCTTCTCCACAGGCTGCCACGGACACAACCAGTGCAAGGGGAAAACATGACTGATACATCTCTTCTTCCTCTCTCTCACTGGTGCCTTCACTGGAGGGCCACCACCACGTCGGTGCAAGAGCCCTGCATGCCACAGGTAGCTGTAATGGCAACAGCTGCACAACAAGGTGATGGCTGCAGTGCCATGATTACCTTATAAACTGAAATCACAGCTGGCTAAGGACAAGTATACATGAATAAGGTATGTAACCAGGTGAACCAAAGTACCTGGAAATGAAAGAAAAGAAGAACACCTTTACCAACCTAACACCACCTTCCTTGATGACATGGCATGTTTGAAAGTGGACCACTGCTGCAGACACTTTGGCTAGTCTTCAGCAAAGCATGCCAGCCTTATCTGTCATTCATCTGATGCAGAGCTGGTGGACCTGGGCTGCTGTAATGTTTCCTCAAAAGACCCAACAAAAATCATACCAAAATACTGGGAGACTGGTCAAGACCGGAAAATAAATTCTTTTGCGGTTACAAAAGAGTCAGAAATCACATCCATTACAGGAAATGCCTCAAGCTAAGAAGTGTGACCCTGGGAGAAAACTCAGGGGAGATGCAGCATAACCTATTGCAGTAAAGCTGCTACTGGTTCCTGGACATCCATTTATGGCCCCAGATGGAGACAGCATACTATGCTAGTGGGACCCATGGTCCACACTAATGCTTTTGGACAGCTTCAAGCCTTAAACTGCCAAGTACCATCATAAGAGTGACTTTATTGCCTTTCCATTGCTGACTCTAATGCAGAAGACGGAGAGGGATGAATCTATGTGTGTGAAGCCTCTGCAGAGCCATTTACTTGTGTGAAGGTGTGAGTCATACAGCTGTGGAGGAAAGAGCAGCTTTCTGGTGTTTGATCCTAAAGCCATGTGTACGGCTCCCTTTTGGCATCTCTTAGCAAAAGCACAGGCTCCATGTCTTCCCTACATGCCAGAAAGCCATATCTGAGAGGGGGACAGCCTCTTTTAAAGCTGATGTTTTGGGATGGTGGAGTTTTCCTGCTGGAAGCAAGCTGAAAAGCAGCCAGCTAAGCCAGTGCTTGTGCTGTTCCTGCTATGGCAAATGGTTGGGAAACCCTCTGCATACCCTTGTCCTATTCCAGTTTGGACATGCAGAGGTTGTTCAGCGCTCCTCCTGTGACCTTGAGGAAAAAGGGGCTCCTCCTTTTGCTCTGCTGAACCTGTGGGCTGCTCAGGACCTTCAGGCTTAGATCACAGCAATAGCTATACAGCAAAAACTGGAAAGACAAAAGCTGCCATGAGCAAAGGACACCTTTATGCCCGAACAAAGTACAAGCTACTCTTGAAAGTAGCTTTGCCAGGGAACAATATGCAATGTGTATTGCTGTATAAAGATAAAAATCCTCAACAACCTACTGATGTATACTTCACAGTACCTGAGGAGTGCGTAATTTCTGTGCCAGATTGTCAACAGCCAACTTTGTGACACAGGACCACTACTCCACTGCAGGGCATCCTGCTTCCTCAGCTGGATGGGAACTGGTTTTCTCTGGAGGTATGAGCACTCACAGCTGTGCCGATACCAATTGAGTAACATTTGTGTATATAATATGGTTCCTAGGGCATGTGCAAGGGCACAGAGCCTCTCTGCCTGTGTCATTGCCCATGTTTTCACAGTGCAAGCTAACAGTCTCCAGCTGTTTTTCTCTGACTTGCTACATCGTTGTGCTGCTGCTGCTGGCAGGACCAGAATGGCTGAGGCACTGAGCAGGGCTGAACCCTGCTGCCTCCAGCTCCAGCTGTGCATGTGGTGAACTTGCACCTTTCAATAGGAGAGACGAGTGCTTCAGCACCTGAATTACAGCTTTTGCTGCAACCCTCGCCTCTTCTCTCTCTGCTCTGGCGGTAGACGTCTCCAATGAGCAGCACACACATTGGTGATGTCTTATTTTAACATGAGTCTGAGGGCTTTCCATGAACCAGGGATCAGGCATCATTGGAGCAGCATAGTATCAAAGGTTGGGGTACCTTGACAGCACTGCAGCAGTCACCATGCACAGGAAGATCTCCAGAGCACCAAGAGGTTTGCTCTCATGGGGGTCTGGGGTCCCCAGGTGGTACCAGAACTATGCTGCACAGCAAGAAGAGCCAAAACAGGACACAGGTGGGAACAGGGCTAGCACACATGGCTTTGCCATTTAGGAGAAATGAACCAAAATGAGGCTGCATCTTCACCTAAGTTTGCTGGTGTAGCCTGATGCCCACATCCAGCAGCCTTGCCAACCCAGCCTTTTGCTTACCTGTTAAACATCTGCTGAGTGGAAAGAAGAGATTGTCCCACCATGCCACCATCCCTTCAGACCTCAGAGGTCTCTTGGAAGAAGTGTTGGTCACTCTTCCCACTACGTACTGCAAAGAAGCAGCACAGAGCCCAGCATGCTACCAAACGCTTTCCAAAACTGCGTACAAAACAGAGCTGTGCTGCCTGTAACAGCAACTCAGAGGAGTCACTGCCACCCATCTGGGCTGTGTGGAAGAGCTCAGCCAGGTAATAACCTGAAACCCAACTCTAAATTTTCCACCAGCTCATCAGAGACATCACTTCAGAATCACATCAGCCTTTTTCTCTTTTTCCAGTTCATCAAACCAGCGTGATCTCAGAAACCCTTCACAAGACTGCACTGTGGCACATGTGCATGAAAACAGTCTGCTCCATTGCATCAAGTTGGGAGGTACTGAGGGCCAAGCCTCAAGTGCCTGCCAGAGAAGCAAAGCCTTTGAGCACACTTAGACTGCAGGGACTGGTCTTTCTCTGTGTGCAAACAGCCTCCCCTGAGTTGCCTGCCAATCTCTGAAAACACCAAGATCTAAATGCTAAGGTCTAAAAGGAAAGCAACTCCTTCCAGTTGCTTTCCCAGAAAAGAAAATATTTCAGAGGGAAAATAATTGCAGAGATCTGGGAGAGAGAAAGGGAGATAATAACTGGTCCAAAAAGAATTTTCTTTTAATTATTTTTGTGAAAAGGGAATAATATCATAGAGTGGAGAAAAGTTTCCAGTTGTAGCAGGTGCAGAAGTCCAAGCCAGCTAATCATTTGACTGTGCTTGAGCATCACCTTCACTTCCAGCAACAGCCTCCAGCACTGCAGTAGAAAGGCTCACCCCAGAGAAAGTGAACAAATGAACCAACCAAAAGAAAATGGGAAAAAACGGGTAGGAAAACTTGATGAAGAGCTATTTGAGAGAGAGCAGAAGCAGCCTGAGAGCCTCTTAAAACTTGAGAGGTTGTGTTTAGGTTATAGCACTACACACCTTCTGCTGAGTGCTCAGATAGCAGAATCCATTTGGTGGTTGGCAAGGTCTGCTTTTGCAGATATTGGGGTAGTGCAAAGGTTGGATAAGAGCTGGGGGCATGGCATGTGGTGGGAGGGGTTGGTAAGAAAGGAACAAGTAGAGAAAGAGGTTGCTCTGTTACATCCATCCAGCACCACCAAGCCTTGATACCCAGCATGAGTTTTACAGTCTGAAAATGTGTGGTTATGTTGGAAGGGTGAAAGACTCCCAGCTGCCACCCCAGAGGAAGCTTGTGACTTTAGGAGAAGGATTTAGATTTATTTTTAAAGTCTGTATTGAAATAGTTTTATTTTCTCCATTAACCAGTTGGAGAAAACAAGTTTTTCTTGTTTTATTCATGTTTGCAAGTGGGGAAAACTGCCTCTGTGAACACCAGAAAGTTTAGATTAAACATCACAGGTTTTGGGAGAGGTGTTCAAGCTCAGGGTTTTTGCAGTGAGCCCTATGTACACCAAGGAAGTCACTAAACCCACATAGTCATCTCCACATCAGCAGGAAAGAGAAGGAGACAGCAGCTGAGGACAGAGGGAGAGGAACCATGAATCAGTTCCCCAAAGAAACAGCAAATATTTTTTCCAGTTTTACCATTCTTTATAGAAGCCTTTCCAAATCTGTTTCAGTCATGTCAATTCATATTGCCATCCTGCTGCAGTCAAGCCAGGCAATCAGATGTCTGATGCTCCTGTGCAAAATATCAATATAGTCTTAAAAAGCAATAGCAAAGCCATGTAAATACACAGTTTTTATCTGGTGCTCTGAAATCACTGAAATCTTTGAAAAACATTGAAACAACCACTTGCATAAGGAAAATGTTTTCAGGAGTGTTGTTCACCAGCCTTCACTTTTACCCTGGTTGTAGTGAGAAGATGTAAATATTCAGTCAGATCAGGATGACACTTCCATTGTATCTATTTCTTTATCACAAACCTAGGAGAACAATGAATTATAACCATGCCCAGTGGCTTCATGTTCTTTCAGTTTGGCCAAATGCATTCAGAGGTTATCTGTGCTCTGAAAAGAAAAACACAAGCTTTCTGTTTTCATTGTTTCTTCCTTTAGAGTTCAAGCTCCTTCTTCTCCAAACTTGTTGTTACCAAGTTACTGTAAGCAATGCCAGCCTTGATTTTGCACTGGCATAATATCAGCTACTTCAAAAATGGACGTGTCCATTCCCATGGGTGCTAGTAAGGCATGTGCTCAAGCCTCATGCTTCTTTTCAAAGTCGTCAGCTGAATATGAAGGTCTCCTTAAGCCACAGAGGCTTTCCTTGAGACTTTATAGGAGTGTGTGCTGAAGGGCATCTTAAAATGGAGGCTGTCTTCCCGGTTGGTATCAGTCAGCCCAGTCACAGTAACTTCAAATACAGATAACTCAATTACTATTAGCTGGGCTGTTGCAGACCATGTGGGGCTCCCCTTTTACCCAAACTTAATGTTCCTTGAATTACAGGCAGTGGAGAACTTGAGCTAAACTGGCACTGTACATTCTGCTTGGCTTAACCCTCTGTACATAGTTATGTACATTGCAGTTTTAAATAACAACAATAGCAAAAAATAAAGCCCAAGAGTGTGGCTTTGCATGTGGGGAGGAAAAATGGCTTTGTTTTCCTTCTATAGCTAGATTGGTTTGGATAATGGTCTCTGCAAACTGAAACTTAAGAATGACCATGCAATGACCGTTCTTGCTAGTCCAAGTCACAGTCACAGTTTTTCCTGTCTTGTTTCAAGTGAGTTAATAATTGTTTATTTTTTGGTCCCTCCATTTTTACAAGTTTATGAAGTTCGTTCCTGCAAGCAAGTCAGTTTGGAAGCATAAGGGCAAGCTTGTTTCTTCTATTTCCCGTAAACCTTAAAGAAATTATTCTCTGATCCATAAAGCAAAACAAAGCCCCTTTTGGAACCTCTGACACAAACCAACATGTGATCAGCCCAGCAATAATCTTATCAGGCTGCCGTTGTAGTTTGCACAAGCTCCAGCAAAGAGGGGCAGCTGGCATTTATTTTTAAACTTAAAAATGATCATGAGCGATGGAAGTGCTTTGGGAGGAATTAGTCATGGTTCACAATAATAATCTTTGTTAATGAAGCTCCAAGCAGGCTTCTATCCAGAAGCGGCAAATAATGAGGTGCAGAAATGTTTACAAGCCCATAGAGAATTCATTAATGAAGATCCCTAGTAAAAGAGCTGAAGGAATCTGCAGGATTTGAAGAGTGATATTTATACCAGGGACGATGTTAAAATGCCAGGCTGCGAGTACACAGACAGGCAGAAGCTCAGCTTGTTAGCGGATTGCTGTCTATGCTTGTAAAAGTCTTTCCTTTCCCCCGAGGGCCCTCCTTCTCTGCCTGTTGAGGAACAAGCAAGGCAAGCTTGTGGTCAAAGTTACCTATGATTTGGAAATCTCTGCAATTTCCGCTGTGACTATCACTTGGGATCTCCATGGGCGTCTCCCAGTGACAACACAAATGCACAAATTTACACGCAATTGCAAGCCTGCAGTGCAAGGTTTCTCCCTGAGAGCTGCCTCCTGCCACCCCTGTTGCTCAGTCACCCAGAAATCAAACCGTCTGTGAGACCCCGGCGGCCACCACAGAGAAGTTATGGAGAAGTACCATCTGCAAGCAGATCGCCACCGGGGTCAACTGATCACAGCTGTGTGTCAGTGGTTGTTTCTGAATAGCAGAGGGCTACCCACCTTACACAGGCATCACAGAGGCCAAGTAGATGTTCATACCGGGAAGGTTAAAGCTATAAAAAAAGCGCTATTATTTGATCTCATGCCCTGGGCTAACAATGACAGATGGGAGATCTTCCCAGGGGGCCCATGGCACGTGAGGGACAGCACATTGCAGAAGCAAGACGTAGTAGATCTTGGACACCCAGCTGCTGCTAAATCGCTTAGCTATGGACTGCCAAGCTTGCCACAACTATGAAGGATCACAGAAACAGAGATCCACTGATGTTGCCTCTGTGGCTTTGAGGAAAACTCAAAAGCTGTGTGAAATGCAAGGGAATGCATGGATTTCTGTGCTTCTTGCTACTCAAAAATCGGAGGTACTGAGCCTTGTTTCGCTGGCACAGACACACAGCACTAACACATGCCCCATGCTGCGTTCCTTCCCCAGGAACAAACCCTTCTTGAAGACTAAAGGAGTTCTGTCCAAGGGCCAACCATACTATGGAACCCTAACTTCCAGTAATTGCAAAGTGCCGTGGCCAGATCTCAAACTCACTCTAGCAGGAGCAGAGTGATTTAAAAAGCCAGTGACAGCTCTGCCCTGTGCAGGTGTTGGATGCTGGGCAGGGGAGGCAGGGGATCATTGGATTCTCTGCAGCTCCTGGCCAAGGAGATGCCTCGCAAGCAACATTCGTCCCTTCCTCTCTCGCTCTTGCAAAGGATCTGCCAGCACCTGAGCCGAGCTGAGACTGCCAAGGATTTGAGTGTTTATTCCTCCTGTTCTCTGTGAAGCCTCTCTCATTTTCTGGGCAGGAATGATTACTGTACACAGGTGACTGCTTGGTCTTGCAGCGTGGGCACAGGGCCAGCAGCGTCATCCCCTGCCGTGCCCCGGCACCCCCGGCTCTCCCTGCTGGGAGGGCTGCTCACTCTCATGCATGGTGTGATGCTGACACAGGAGGTCGAGGAGGTGTGATCTGCCCTTGCTCACAGCAAGGAACGGCGTTGCTTTGACATATGAGCACTTTCCCTACCCCTCTGAAGGGATGGTACTCAGCAAGGGTGTAGGCAGCCTTCTAGCCAAGGTTGCATAACGTTGCTATCTGGATTTTCAGCTGAGTTTTCCTTTTAATATCTTCAACAGTTTTATGACTGCATGAGCGCTGTACAGGCAGGAACACAGCCAGAGGGTCAAGGGCAGTGATTACTGCCTTCTCTGCTAAGCCTAAAGGAGGATTGTCAAGGAGATGGAGCCATACTCTTTTCAGCAGTGCACAGCAAAGGCAACTGTAAAAAGTTGCAGTAAAGGAAATTCTGGCTAGACACAAAGGAAAGATAATTTGCCATGAGGACGGTGAAGCAGTGGAGCACAATGCCGAGAGAGGCAGTGCAATCTCCCTCCTTAGGAGCTTTCAAAACTGGGCTGAAGAAAGCCCTGATCAATCTGACCTGCCACTGAAGGTAACCTAGCCTTTTATAGGAGGCTGGATGCGATGTTTCTAGTGATCCCTTTCTGCCCAGACTAGTCTCCATTTTTTTTCCCTCCTGAAATTCTGAGTAGCTGCAATAATTCCTCCCATGAGATCTCTTGGACCGGGACAGAGACTTGCTAGGAATGTTGATTTTAAACTAGAAATGCCAGCTTGCAGCAGATTTGCTTGTTTGGGAGAAGGAAGAAAATTTCCAAAATTTCACAAAATTCTTGTGGCCATTTCCAAAGCATATACAAATTCAGCACAGCCCAGCTGCCTTTATTTTACTGTGGATAGAGGTCTGGACCCCCACATTTTTTTTGCATGATTGCTTGTCTACATTCTGTCTAAAACACACAAGGTTTCAGAAGTCCACCACCACAGTTGTCAATAGGCAACTGGTCCTGAATGAAGTATTTAAGGGAGTTATTTGCTTTGTCTTCTTTTTTTTCTTATTTCTTTTTTCTTCTTTCCTTTCAGATTTCCGAAGAAGTTTCTTAGGCTTGATTGTATTTCAATAAACACTTAAAAAATAAACAAAAACCACAACCAAAAAAACCCCAAACCCCACTCCTTGCAAATATTGGATAATTGCAGATGACACCAAATGGGAATGGCCCAGTCAATATGCACAAAGGCAGGGCTGCCGCGTGGAGGGTCTGGGACAGGGCGAGGAAGGGGCCAATGGGGCCCCATGCACTTACGCAGGAGCGAAGGGCAGCCCTGCCCGGGCAGGCAGAGCCCCCGCAGCGATGCCGGTGGGGCTGGGGACAGCTCTGTGCCCTGGCATGGAGCGAGCTGGGCTGGGCCAGGGAGGCTGGAGGTAAGTGAAAGCTTTTTCCCCTACACTGACAGCACAGGGAGGTGATACCACCTCTGTCCTTGGAGATTTCCAAAGCTTAGCTGGATAAAACCCTGAGCAACCTCATCTGATCTCACAACTGATCCTGCTTGGAGCAGGAGGTTGGTCTAGAGACCTCCCAAGGTCCCTTCCCCTCCCTGCCACTTTTGTTTTATTTTGTTTGTTCTCTTCTTTGCAAGTCTCTGGAGGGTATCATTACATAGATACAGAAGATATGTAACCCTTATCTTCAGGCTGGGGTGGACGTTTATCTTTTGCAAAGACCTTGCTCTTCCAGTGCTTCATCAGATGCTCACAAAGAAAAATAAATTGAGAAAAGAAGCCTCCAAACTGTGGTGGCCTTTCCCATTCAGGTCTGGTTTGCTTTTGAATATCATTGTATTCCAGTACTCCTAGTTCACCTTACATCTGGAAGCAGCTAAAAGCAACAGGCTACACAGATTGAATTCTACCCTTTTTCCAGAAATATGCAAAAAGTTCCACCTATAAGAAAAAAAAAATCCATTTGCTTCTTTGTACAGAAGGTCTTTAAAAGCTGCGTCTGGACTTCTGTAGCATTGATGAATAGTTCTTTTCTCCAAGAGAATACTGTTACCTTCACCTTTCTATTTAAAATTAAAATTCCCTTTGCATTGTCTCCCTTACGATTTTCTGCCTCCCTGGAAGTGTCCAAGGCCAGGTTGGATGGGACTTTGAGCAACCTGGCCTAGCGGAAGGTGTCCCTCCCCATGGCAGGGGGGGTTGGAACAAGATGATCTTTAAGGTCCCTTCCAACCCAAACCACGGTGCTATGATGATTTTATGCAGAAAATCCATCTTGCTGTAAACCCACTCCTATACACACGATTTTTTGCACAACTGCTAAAGATGCAACAGCAAGTTACTGGCATTCTGCAAGTATGGTGAGATTATTTTCAGGACGTGATCACACTGTTATCATGGCTTCTGTCTGAGGGGTCTTTGGGGGTTTTCAGAGCTTTATTCAAAGGGGGAGAATATCCCAACCTGCTGTTACCCTGGCAGCTGCTCTTCCCATCTGAAAAGCAGTAAGCAGTTCTTTTTCTGTTCTGTTTTGGTTTGGGTTTTGTTTTGTTTTGTTTTGTTTTTTTGTTGTTGTTTTTTTTTTTTTTTTAAGGAGTTTGTTTTGCATAGCTCAGAGGCTGAATCAGCAAAAAGTAAAAGACCAGGGTATGTTTCTGTCTGGCCATGGGGAGTATCTCCACTGCTACATCAGTTTCCAAAGTGTATCTCCTGCCTGGATGGCAGGGGCAAAACCATCGTTATCTTCCAGGAATGCAGATACTTTGCAGCCACCAAGACACAGTGACTTTGACCCTGATGTGGGTGCTCAGAGCTGCCTGTGCCCTCTCGTGAAATATTTAGCAACATTACCATGAGTGCACTCACCAGTGCGCTGCCCAGGTTCACTTCTCCTTAGTAGCTTCTACAAGTCACAGCATTTACTCCCGAGATGAGTGCATGCCAGTCCCCAAACAGTAAAATGTGATCAAGCTAAAAATGTATATGCAGTTTGTGTCAGAAGGAGGGAAAAATTGAAGTGACAGACCAAAGCTAGAAATCTGGAGAAAATCAGCTGGGAACTAGCTGAGTTAGTTAGCCAACATCTTCTGTGCTGCCAGGCACTGGAAATAACACTGCTGAAATAAACCCATCCATTGGATCAGCTGGTGTAAGATGGAAGCAGACAACGACTACAATAACAGGATGCACCACTGTAAGGCAAGTTGTTGAGCCAACACTTTTCAAAGGTGCAGCCATCACAATCTTGTCTTCATGTCGGGAAACGAAAAAGAAAAGACTGTTTAAAGTCGAAGCATCAAAAATGCTGAGCCAGCTTGCTCCCCTGCCTGCAGGAAGCAATAGCAGCAGCACTGAGACGCTGGTGGGACACAGGAATGTGGGAAGTCACGGGAAAGCCAGAGAGGCAAACCCAAAATCCTCTCTCCAAACCTAGGCTCTTCCTAGGTTAACAGCTCTCATGCCATGACTGCACACTGCTGCTGAACTGGCGCTGAATAGCTATTACATTAAATATACGCTTTGGGACATCATCCTGCCAGGAACACGAGAGTGTCTTCAGCCAACGAGCTGGGTGTTGACGGCACACAGCTGTTGTTCAAGGGCTGCTAAGCCGCTGCCAACATTGCTGCCTGGCCATATGTACAAGTCTTTTTGTTCTTACACAGTGTAATACAAAGAAATGAAGGTTAAACAGCGGATCTGCTGACTCTCCCCTTCAGCCAGTTCAACGAAATAGGAAACCATGGATGTTTTTCAGCTATTTACAAAGCTGAAATCTCATAGTCTTCACAGATGCTCCACAAGGTAAATTAGATACCTCACATATTTTATGCTAATGCTTGGTCTGCTGACTGGTAT
>JANXJC010000078.1:10654661-10664844 GCA_027564655.1 Leptodon cayanensis | reverse complement strand
AAAACATTGCTCTATAATTGTTTAAATCTGTCTGCAGAGAACAGCCTGCAGGCATACTGAAAGAGTTTAGATAACAAGCAGATCTGTGAACACTGGGCTCAACCAAGCCTGCTTTTCCTTGGATTTATATCTTGTGATTGATCTGAATTTCTAACATAACTTGAGCGTTGTTGTTAAATGAGCTCAGCTCTTAGCAGGCACAGGAGACTAATCACATACTAAGCAGCTCAAGATTTTCATTGCTGTTTGCATGCAAGCAACAGAGAGAATTGACTGTGCAATGGATTATTCTGTATTGCATGTTGCCTAAAGCATGGACAGAGCATTTGTAACATAATTTACTTGTGCAGTGGATTCTCTGGTGCCTGACAAGAAAAGAGGCTGGATTCTTTCTAGTCGTTCTCAACTGCCTGCTTTCACCAAACTCACAACACAACTGTTGCTCTTGAATGTGCCTATGGGCAAAGACATTATTATGGGGAAATAAGAGAGATTTTGTAACAGACTTGTTTCTTTAGAAAACAGTAAAACTGTGAAACAGTTACTTACAGTAAGTAAGGCAGAAGGAACATTCAACTAACACAAACGAACTTGGACAAACTGATCCCAAGCACACAAATGAGGGCAGCAAGAGGCAGCGGAGGGGGAGGTGCTGATCTCCTCTCTCTGGTGACCAGCGATAGGACATGAGGAAATAGAATGAAGCTGCATCAGGGGAAGTTCAGACTGGACATTAGGAAAAGGTTCTTCACTGAGAGGGTGGCCAGTCATTGCAACAGGCTCCCCAGCAAAGGCATCTAGCCTGTCAGAGTTCAAGGAGCATCTGGACATCTGCTTTTAGTCATATGGCTTAGTTTTAGGTAGTCCTGCAAGGAGCAGGGAGTTGGACTTGATGATTCTTATGGGCCCCTTCCAACCTGAGCTGTCCTATGATTCTAAATCTTGACTCATATGCCACTCACAGTAAAGCATACCTTAACAATGGAAAGAGATATAGAAGTGAAGTTCAGGTTAAGTGCTCCAGGTTCTTAGAGACTGCATACCTAAGATTTTCAAAAGGGACTGGAAATCTTAAAACAAAAAGAAAGAAAAAAAAGCACTTGATATCCAGAGAGTGGGTGGACAGTGTTGTGAAATAATGTCTCTTTTAGGTATTGCAGTTTCTACCGCTGTACCAAAGTACTTAAAACAATTTTCACCAGGCCATTATTCCTACAGAGAAGCATAATCTGACTGCAGAGACTTTACCCATACAGAAAGAGCATTTTAGGATGTGACTGAACACAGGAAGCAATTATTCAATACCCAAGCCAGACTTATGTGGAAGACACCTGAGAAGGGAAATTCCAGGTACCAGATAAAAAGCCTGGAGGAAAATGTATTTCACTATCATACTGATTTACTGTCATCTGCTGGGACATGTTTATGGATAAATGCAAAACAGAGTGACATACTATTAAGGTAGTATTTTTGCTTGCTGATACTCTACGAAGTATTCTGGGTTCATCACTCCTGTGATTACAAAATCACTGTCATTTAAGCCTTAGTTTGTCACTCTAAATGCAATCCCTTTCTGATGCATGAACTCTGCCTTTTGTTTTGGAGGGTGAACCTGGGCAAAGCCAGAACTGGTGCTTGCATTAAGTCACGTTATTGGATACGAAATACTTGTTATACCTTCTCAAAGATGGCATGGCTTTTCATTGCAAAATGCCCAAAGCCAGTACATGAAAATGCGTTCAAACAGTCTGGTCTGATTGAAAAATATGAATCAGTCCTGCTGGGGTAATTATCAGGATGTGGGATGAAAAAACAAACTCCCAGGAGTCTCAGCAGAAAGCAGAACAAATCAACAGGATCCTAAACTAACTCAAACAATCCTATTTAATCTCAAATGCTGTCGGACTGACCAACAGAAAAATCTTTTAAGAAGCAAAAAATAAATAGGATGAAATTACATCTTCGAACAAGAAAGGGAATCGCCACAAAGGCAATGTGCAGCTGGAAATTCCCATCTACCTTGCTTCACACTGACCTCCTGTATAGACAAACAGTGCTTAAATAATAGTACTGCTGAAGAGTCTTTGGATACTGCTGTGGCCATACTAGGAAACATCCTTACAGCTACTGCTTCCAATCTCCTCACAAAAATGCACAATGTATTCGTCTCTCTGTTCTCCTCTTTCTCTCAAGTTAAAACATAAGAGCAGATTCTAAACCAATGTAAATATATACCACTGCTCTAAATTTAGAAAGAACAATGTTCAGTGGCACAGGGTGCGAACCTGCATAAATCCCTAATTTCAAGGGAATTTCATGAAAAACTGGAGCAGAAAGTTGAATTCCTCAGAATATCTGGATGTACACCCAATTTTGAGCCTGTTTCATTGTAATAAAAATGAACATCTGGCAGATTAAAGCCAAGAAGAATAAAGGGAGTAAGGTAGTATTTAACACAACTGGAAGGAGCCAGATTTCATTTAGCTACAAAACACTCAAATCACCATTCTGAAACATGCTGCATAATCACATAATAATCATTTTATTCATCTGCCACTAAGAGACTGGTATACTGCAAAAATGCAGAACTGCTGTTGAAACACTGTTTCCCTGCCTCTCAGCAGATATTTACAATTGCTACTCATTTGACATTCCACATTCACCTGGCTCTGGTTTTGTGTGCCTCAATGAATACTCCAGGTTATAGAAAAGGACTGGCCAATTGTAGACATGGAAATAAAATTTCTAGAACGGGTCAGAATTCACAGAAATGCAAAACAAAGTGGAACTTTCTAATATCTTCATTAGCCAAGAGCCAAACTGAGTAGGTCATTTTACACAGCTAAAAGGGAAAGCTGAGAACTGGCTTATTCCAACCCTAATGTTCTGGTTATGTTAGGCTTTATCCAATGTATTGGCATGGATGATTTGTGCCCATTAACTTTAAACATCTTCACCAGACTACTCCAATCCATTTTGCTCCCTTTTCACTTCTTCCAGGATGGCTGCAGGAGAGACTTTTATATGAACTGTTGTCAAAGTCAAGCTAAAACGTTCCAGGCTAAAAGCTGCTCACTAAAATCTGGGCCTTTGGAAATTACCTTCCATTAAGAACTGACTTTATTTCTAGAATCCTTTCTCTGTTGCTCCCCAGTCTATTAATACTTTTTACACTCCTTGGGGCAGAAACTGAACTTTCCCACCCTTGCTGTGAAATTCTGACTATATCTTCAGTTACATCTTAAGTGAAATGGAAGAAACAGAACAAACTACATATATATATATACATATATGTTATAAATATATATGTATACAGTTTTTCACAACGTGGTGATCCAACAAGCACATGAAGGAACATAAAACATGAACTGCAACTGAAATAGATCAATTGTCCTGCCTCAAGGTGGGAAAACACCAATAAAAGGTCACTCTTCCTTATTCAGCTGTGAGACTGCAGGAACAAAACCAGTATTTCTGGAAAAAATACACACAAACATTTGGGGAAGCTGGGGAGGATTAAAAACAGAACTTCAGAGCAAGTCCCCCTTTTTTGTGACCATAAAAGTGCCATTTTTGTTAATCTCAAAACGGAAATAGTTCTGTAATAGCCATACCACAAATACTGTCATCGCCCTCTGCCTCATCAGACCTCACCTCACTCAAAGCCAAAAAGAACAAGTGTCTGTGCTGTCCACAGAGTCACTGCTCCCGCTGCCAGCAACTGCAGTTGTGGAGGTGCTTTTGCAACGCTGACACTTGTTCCTTTCCACTAGAGAGAGCTCAGCACTGAGACCACCAACTAATTTCACAGAGTCTCCTCAGAATGTCATCCAAAGGCACCAGCTCTGTCCTTGAAAGCAATGCAACAGTTAGATTTTTCAGAGACTTCCCTAACTTCCTAGCAATGCTGTCACTAGGAACAGAAATGCTTCCATCTGAGCTACAGATCATGGATCTGCCAGCTCACACTGGACTCTTGGCTGAATTCTGCTGAGTATGAAATGGCACTGCAAAACAGTGCCAGACCTGGGAAACAGGGGTGACTGAGAACAGTTAAATCTGAGACCACACATAGAAACAAGGAGCATACTGGCCCACATATCTGGCCCTCTACTTACAATTGATTGAGACTGAAACAAACAAACAAGCCTGAATGGCTTCTGGCTGTCTCTATCATGCCCAGAACAAAGAAATCTCGTCTAAAGATTTAAAGCACCCATCAGTGACATGCAGTAGGAAGTGTGTTTTACAATAAAAGGTTTTTCATTTGACACACCATCACAATTACGTGCATAAGTGCTGGATTTTTATAGTAACCTGCATGTTATCTCACTATTACAGAATAAAAGAGAAAAAATACTTTAACTTAAGCTTACACAGAATTGTTTATCCAGGGCTAAAACTTTCCCTTTTCCACTACAGATGAAAACACTTCAGAGATAATACAGACATTGGTATGTATCTAAACCAGTTTCTCAATATAGCATATCTCAATATAGCACCATGAATGGGTATAGATCAGCAGTAAAAGCAGAGCAGCTTCAGTTGTGTTTACCTTACTTGGCCTGGGTGTGGAACACATATCCAAGGATGCAGAGCAAAAAACATTGGAAGAAAAAGGAGAATTTCAGTGTTAACTGAAGGAACAGCAGTGAAGGATCACTAGAAATGTCTCTAGAATTTCTTGAACCATGAGGGTGTGATTACGTCAATGTTGCAATTAGTGTGGCAGGATGCTACATCTAAAATACAGAGCCGCTACACCACTCCATGAACTTGAGTGTAAGGATCATAAATCTGAGTAACAAAAGTACCCCTACAGACACACACTTCTAAATCCAAAGCCCCATTAAAGGTGGCACCTTCGAGGACTAGCTTCTCCTACCTAAGAAGTATCTTTGTAAATCAGTTACCTGATCTGGAGTCTAAAAGTTCATATTTTCAGTGAAACTCTTTCTAGCATAATGGCATATTTCCTTCAATGAAATGTCAGAGAACTGGCATTCATTAGCAGTACTCTTAAACCAGATTAATTTCACTATACAAACTTGTTTCTGTAACAGACAAAAGTAAGTACAGCCACTATAATTTCACATTGTTCTTTTTGTCCAGTCCTCTAATAGTTGTTCTCACTAGAACTTTTAAGAACCTTCTTCTATTCTAGCTACTTCTTAATTTCCTACTGTTTAAACCTTTTTACTTTCCCTAAAAAAAAATTTTAAAAATATAATTGTAAAGCTTGGGAGCAATAGAGCAATGTTTCTGAAAGAGAGAGGCTCTAACGAATGAACTGTTAACATTTGCACAATTATCTGAAGAGGCCAAAGCTAAATTATTTCTCTGTGCTTCCCACATTAAACTGAAACAGACAGAGATGGAAGGTAAGTACATGACAGATGAAGACAGGCTCACAGCCAGACGTAGGTCTGACAAGAGTGACAAAAAAAGCAGAGGGAAAGAGGGGAACTTGCAGGACTGTAGCTGTTTTGGAGAACTTAAGATGGCAGTGAGTCCTGCCTCATCGCTTCTCCCTTACCGGTCCATTCCTGGGTATTAATATGCTGCACCGCTCTGCTGTGCCTTGCTCTGAAAACTTTACATTATGAAAAGACAAGCTAGGTAAACAAGAGGCACACAGAAAAGAAATTACCTGTTGAAGGTTACATGAAGACCTCCAATTTTCCAACTATACCCACTGACAAGATAGACTTTATGTTCCTGGTCCTGCATAACGTACTGGAATGCTGCTGGTCTCAGCAAAAGGTGAAAGAAGTTTTATTTAACAGAGGATGGCATGTCTGTCTCTCTAAATCATTTCCTGCCTCTCCAGCTCTCCCTTATTCAGGAACAGCTGCTCATGAACTCTCTCACAGGACCAGAGCAGCAGAAGCATGAACCAGAATAAAGTGGTGCAGTTTGTACCGCTATGCCAAACCTTGGCAACCTATTCCATTGAGAAAGGGAATATGAGCAGAATGTGTGAGAATGAATTCCACAGGAGAAACTGAAAAATAAGTAACAGTAGTCCAGTACGAACAGTTAAGTCATTCGTTCTCAATCAGTAAAGCAAAATGTTACCAACTCTTAATCACTAATGTAGACAAAGGCATTCTTACTCAACTACTAACTACTGAAAACTTACTAACTTGAAGGGCAGATTTAGTAAGCAGTGGAAATGCTGGATAACAGAAATTTTATCTGCCCAGATCTGAAAAAAGCACCCCCAGTTAGATGCAGTTAAAAGCTCTTTCATGTAACTTTGATTGTCATTCCTCCTTGCTACCAACTACGAAGTCTGCTGTTACACTTTAAAATACCCTTTTTAAACACCAAAAAAGGAATTACACTACCTAGAGAGACAGAACATCTAAAATTATAAAGCCAGTAGGAATCAGAAACATTTAGAATTCCAAAACCAAGTATCATATATTCAAAGTGGTAAAACACAAAACATAACTTGGAAAAAATGACAAAACTTGAGCAAAACCCAAAATTCTTGCTTCTTTATTTCACCAGTTAACAGAATGATTTTGCTAATATATCTCAAAGCAACTTCTGAACAGGAGTGGAAGTAATCACAAGCACTTGATTCTTTCTTACAGAAGGAAAAAATATTAACTGGGTGTATGCCATAGGAAATTGGTTAATTGTACTTTATTAAGTAACTCTAACCAGATGGTACACACCAGCTCATTAATCAGATAACGATTTAATGGCTTTACTCAGCTGTAATTATAGATCAGAGATTAACAAAACTGCACTTAACACAGGTAGCTCCTTATTTAAATTAGTTTCACATGCCATTAAAGCTACTCAGCTTTTTGGCAAACTGCAGTTTTATAGATTGGTATATTATTTGGAATTATTGCTAATTGCTATGAGCAATGATTGCAGTATCTCTGGAACACCTCTGTTGCTGACACTACTTAAATGTGACAATTTTATGGCTAACAACTCTGTACTTGTTATTGAAGTACCATTACCCATAAGGGACCGATGAAAGTCTTCTACCTTTATACTTGGAAGTACAATAGGCACTTTACCTGATATAAGGGTTGATCTATATTTTCTCTCATAATGGGCCAGTTTGTGCCCTAAGGTATCCAAAATAGCAGTTGATCCTCAGACAGTCTCAACTGCATCCGGGGATTATTCATGCAATAAAGTACAATACAGACACTCATTATCAGGCATTCGTGTGGCTGGAATAGCTGAAGGCCTGTGGCCAACACATGGAATGCATGTTAATGTCTCTGACACAAACCTGTTTGTGAGGGAAGGTTCTCCTTTACATATACCACCATCTGGAAACAAGGGGAGACAATAAGCATCTCACTTCCAGTAACAAACACGTTTCAACTGCCCCTGCTATAGCACATACGTGCTGTGCAGATATGTCCATACCCGACAGATGCTGGCTTTGGTAAGAAGAGTGCATTTTCTCTATACTGACTTTAGTGGGTAACACATCAGAGAAGAGAGACATTTTCAGTCTCTAGGAATGATGATGTAATCCCTGTTTGTGCCACATCCATCGGAGCAGATAAATGTACAGCCTCACAGGCTAAAGCAGCAGGCGGGGAGTGCACTGTGCTGTGGAGAGAAGAGCTGGGGAAAGAGAAAAAATTCCAGTTAAAAAAAAATACTTGAAAACCATTCAAGACTCAAGCATGCACCTGACAGAGAACTTGCATCACTCATATTCATGGGAAAAATGACAGAGTTTCTGAAGTGTTTTGAAGACCTAAGGTGCTGGTATAAATTCTGAACATTACAGCCAGTGTGAGATGGGTAGTAAGCATTCCCATAGGGTCTGATGACTACCTGACCTATGTTTACCTTGGCATGGACAACACTCATGCCCAATGCAGATCTTCAGAAACCTGAAGTTTTGGCACTGTCCTTATGCATCTGAATAGGCATCACATAAAAAATGAAGCAAAGGATTAGGAGGAATGAAGCAAGGTGAATGTGTGACAAGGCACCTTAATAACTACGGGCTAATGCATTTTTTAAATGAAAAAAAAAACCAATATCCAAGGACATCAGCAGTCAGACTGTGTGCTTTGTGAATCCAGTGTCAGACTTTTACTCACTGAGGAACAGTTAAAACTGCTGTCAGCAACCATGCTAGTGGGAATTCACAATCTGTCCCACTGCAGTAATATAATCCCTGAGGCAGCAGGCATGTGGCAAGCTGGCGAGCACTTGAATACAGTGGTTCTTTGTGACAGAAGCTGCAGAACAGAAAAGCTTACAAGGACTCCAAGAAATAAGCCAAGACCATTCACCTGATACCATGGCAAGATCAGCTGTAGTTGTGCCATTCCTGACAAATGTTTATTTAAACTCCTGCAGACCACTCAGAAGCCATGGTTCCACAGCATTCACAGTGGTCTGTTCCCATGCATCCCTTTCCTATCATTCAGAAGCACACAGGTATACTGCCTGTGAATGGTACATGTACCATGGGCCCTGTGGACACGAGGAAGTTGGTCCCTCTATAATGGCTGTTTGTTTAATTGTGTATCATGATGTTTCTTGGCAGTCTCTTCTCTGCCAGGCTAAGCAACCTACTAGTAGATTACCCTACTCACAGCTGGATCAGATATATCTCATGCCTCTCTTGTCAAGTTCCTCTGTCTCTCTCTCCTGATGGGCCACATCTTTCTTGGAGTACAGTGCCTAAAGAGGACTGTGGCTTTACAACTAGACAAGGTGGAAGGCTGACTTCACATGTTTTTTCAAATTACATTCACCCTCAGAAATGCATTAGATTGATGCTTATTTAAAACTAAAAGAGTATTTGTTATTTAAGAACATTACAGCTACTTCTTGTGAGCATTGTGAAGGGTCTTATCACAACTGACAACTGCATTTTCTCTTCTCTGCCTCCTACTGGGATGGAGCAGCTTTAATTTCTGCCAAGGATTCTGTCTGATGTACTCTAAAACAGAAGAATGGATTCAAGAATTTTTCTGTACATGGGATCAAGGGCCTAAAAGATACTTGTTGAATTACCAAGTCCTGGCCCCCAACGTTACACCACATTACAGCATGACCCCTGTCAAATGCACTCAATCTACTCAGCTCCCTAAGGACGTCACCTGAGTTTTTTTTGCTCTCACTCCTTTTAAAAGAAGACTGAAATGGAAGTTCAGGACCCAATCTTCTCTACACTTATTCACAACTCGTTCATACTCATACATGATTCTTCCAGTACTATCTATTATCTTAAATAGCTCTTCTATCACTGTGATGCTAATTGATTTGACATAGTTTTAAGAAGTATTTATAAGCCTCTGTCACATTTTCACCAGAGAAACTGAAATAACCGAGGAGCCTTTCACACCACAACAGCCCAGGGACACCCTTCCTCCTGCAATAAGCCCTCTGCCAGGAGTGCTAGTTTAGACACCAAGACAGTTACAGCCCGTTCTACCTCAAATGTCAAAGCTGACTCTGACAATGTTTTTCAAAAAACCCCAAAACAATCAAGACTGTAAGCTCAAGTTTACTACTGCATCCTATTGCCAAGGGAATGCTGAGATCCCTTTCTTTACTTACTTAAAGACACCGTGGAACCTTCATTTTGGAATTTAGATGGTAAGAACTGATTTGAAATTTAGACAACTATAAATAATCCAGTTAATCCTACTTTCTCCAGTCCTGTATAAGACTAGCTTTTTCTATTTCTGAATGCCAAATAAGCAGCTTAACCAATCAATGCTCTATACTTCACAGGCCCCAGGCTGGAGGCTCCTGACCTTTCAAGAGACGGAAGTCAGAAGACTATTCTTAGAGATAAACATATTAAAACAACAGATGTATTTTTTAGTCAAGAGATTTTACACATACATAGACATTCACAATTACTTAAAGGCACATATTTGTTTTACCTTTGAAAGTGAGACAGTTATAAAGTTACTGCCCCTGCATGAAGGATCACGAAACAGAAAGAAATAAATTTCTTAAAAATTTCTAACATGCTTTTATTGTGGCCTTTAGCTAAAGATCAAGTGCTACTGAAAAACAATCCTCTTAGGCCTTTTGAATAAAGTTCAGAAGACTGGAAATTGGCATCTTAAATAAGAAAAGTACATCAACATTTCTGTCAGTATGACTTCACTTTTTAAGTAGCACAGCATATAAACTTCATATATTTAGTTAACATTAAATCAAA
>JANXJC010000078.1:10640745-10653545 GCA_027564655.1 Leptodon cayanensis | reverse complement strand
GTGCGCGGGGGCAGCGCTTTAAACATAAAAGGATGATTGCGTCTTCTTTCATCTGAGCAACAGGGCTGCGGTCTTAGAGTCCGCAACGAGAATCCAAGTGCCTGAACATCAGAAAAGCAGCTTCTGTTACTTAAATTGAACTCTTTGGGGGCTCCTCTGAACGTACAGGCACAAAGCTGGCTGGGCATTCATCCGAACACCCTCTGAAGCACAAAAAATCATACAGAGCCATAAGCAGAACCTGATCAGTCTACCATCTTTGCCTAACACTGCTCAGTGAAGCAAGGCTTGTATCTGTCCAGCACCCCATGAGTCTGGCATAATAAAGAATTTCAGACAGGGACCCTAAAAGGAAAATCTGTTCAATCTACAAGCATGTTCAGTTTTGGTAAAAGTTATCCCTGTCCTTGTATCACTGTAACACCAGTTTCCATAAGCAAGTTATGCATCTCTAGAGCAGATGTCAGCTCTCCATAAAAGCGACAAAACTGTCTCCCTTATACACTGTGGAGTATATTTGGTGAAAAACCCTCAAAATTCCTTTTACTCATTTGTGACAGAAAGAAGTGTGCTTTTAACAGCTTTCTACCACTTTTTATTACAGCGATTTAACATACAATGTGTAGCTTTGTCTAGACAGCATCTGTAACAGTCCCATTTGGTTTAGATTTAATTTACGAATTTGCCTCCCACACAAGTTGAATTAAGAAATACTCCTCAAAGGATTCAGTGAGCCAAAAATACTCTCAGCCTCTCCAGCTGCAGAAGTACATTAGACCAAGGACACCATTTGGCTAGAAGTCCATGCGATATAAAGGCAAACGGATTTACAACAAAAAGCCAAAGGCCTGACCTGTCCTACCCCCATCTTCCAATGCCCATTCTTTTCACCCCCAATATGTAAAATAGCCTCTGATGATGCTCTATAAACTGATAAATGACAAATTTAGAAAAGGACAGTTCTCTGTCTTTCCAGAGTTATTTTACAGCTCTTGCCTATACAGCTCTAGCAATAGAGCCCTCAAACCTAGGGAACTGTTGATGTTAGCCAAGTCTCCATGACCACAAACTGCCTAAATTATATTCTAAGCATGGCGGTAAATGAACTAGGTCACGAGAGTAAACAACAAAAGGCAACCTAGGAATAAACACACAGTTGTCACCAGAAGATCAGTAATAGCAATAGTCAGACCTGGGTTTTGTGAGCAGTGGAGGAAATGCACCTCAAGCACTGCATGTACCACATGATTTATTATCATTCCAAAGTACTGTCTCACTCTCCACTGTCACTGCATTTCCTAATTCCACTTCATGAGCCTTTCAACTGAAAAGCAGAATTTAGTTTGTAGGGGACTCCAGTGGTGCCAGTTTCTTTGTCAGGAGAGGCAAATATTTGCTTTTTGCTGAAACATGGTGAAATGGGTGAAGAGAGTACTTTCTACCATGGGTGGAAGGGAGGGAAACTTGATGTCTAGTGGATTCCAAACTCCTCTGAGGTAAACTCATTCACTGGAAACATTTTATAGACAAAAAGTAACACAAAGATAAAACTATGATGAGAAATTCACTGGCTTTTAAAATTATGCCATTATATTTTTAAGAAACTGTACTTACAAGTACAAAAATTAGCCATATTTTTCATTTTTGCACGGTCTTTTTTTTTCCTAAGTTCATAATAGGACTCAACTCTCCAAGGACCACCTGAACATACAAAAATAATGTAGCTTCTGAAAGCTAGAAAATGTTTTGTTTTTTTAAAATATTTAAGCCAACTGTTATCTTAAAACAGATTTCAAAAATTTCACATCTTCTGTGCTTCAAATCCTTTGTGCACAAAAATTGCTGTAAAGATTTAGATGTGATGCATAGAAAGAATAATAATGAAAACCAGGGAGAAACCAGGGAATCCATTTTAGAATGGACTACTGAATCCATTAGAATGGAATACCGAAGTGCAAGGCAAATTTTCTGCCTCTAACCCTTCCAATCCTCAAAGTCACCCAACCATTAATGGCAAATGAAGAAACAGGCACAGCAAATATTAGTTTATGCCGCCAAGCAAAGCCATGACAACTTCTGTTTTCTCACTGAAGGAAAAATTGACTTACTTTTAATTTGTGCCCAAACAGCACAGGACTGTGTTCTCACCTGAAAATGAAAACATAAAAATCACTGGTTTTCATGAGAGAAATTTATTATCACTAACACCCTCTGCAAGAGCAGCCATCCACAACATACTGTATTTTATTACTATTGGGAATAGAGTTTGTTATTCCCCTGGTAGCAGCCTCTAGCTTGTCCAAAAAGATTATAAACTATAAAGATAAGATTAGAGAGAGAGCTTGATGAAAGGCTGGCTCTAGTCTTTTAGATCATCACTCTTCCTTTCTTTCTACAACCTAGGCATGCAAGTAACATAGAAGGATCTTTGAAGCTGCATGGATAAGAATTCAGAATTTATGAAATGCTAAGATACGGCTGAATATGCTGTATTAACTCTATGCCCATGTAGTATATATATATTAAAATATGGTACTTAATACCATGTTTTTCAAATACTAGATGTAAGTTTTTTTCCAGTTATGACAACTTGCTTGGTAATTTTTAACAACTTTTATAGAATACTTATAGTAGTTAATGTTCACAGTGGTTGAATAAATGTTTATCAGGCATCTCCTTTTGTAGACTTGTTTAACAAATTTTGTTTTTTTACAGTAAGCTTTGGTCCCTGTAGAGTTTTCTTCCCCTAGCACACACTCATACATAGACAAGAAGTTCTACTCTGAGTTCTATTGTCTACTGCATAATTACTGTGAAGCCTATTTTTGTCGTGCTTCTATATGTACTTTCCTGCTAAATGACTTTCACAGAACACATACACATATATTTTTCATGGCAAACTGTTTATTATGTTGCTCTGGATAACAGTATGTTTCTATGAAATTGAAGGCTACATTTTGCAGCATTTGCACAAAAGGACAAAGGCGCATTTGTATGCTTAATCTTACTTTTGTATGTCTGCATGCAGAATTGTAGAATCTCAGTGTTTCTTAAACTCATTTTTATAAGGAATTTTCTGGTTATTTAAAAAGACAAAACACTGACAAAGAAAATCCTCTTAGGAGAGGAAGAATAAAGAACAAGGGGTGGATTTAAAAACTCAACCAAATGCCAGATTCTGGAGGCACTGGTGTGACTACCATCATAAAATAGCTACCTCTGTGACATACTCTACTTTGCAGGAGATCAGTCATCTCCTGCCTATCAGAGAAGTTACAGAACTCCCAGGAATCTCAGCAGCGAAGTTCACTGATCCACACTTCATACTAAATCAAATTATAAACCCCTTCCTCTTATGAATTAGCACCTTTCCAGAAAATTATCAGTGAAATTACTCCTCCAAATACTTGAGTATCCATGGATCCCGAAGTCCATAGTTCAACCTGGATATTCACAGGTAGCTAAACTGGAGATAGAAACCCCTTCCACAGCTGCACACTTAAAAGAGTTCTGGAGAAAAGAGAAAACATTTTGCTGTGCATATACATTTTTCTCAGATGATTTTTTATTAGGCTAGTTTTAACAGACTTTTCTCACAGTATGGGTCATTTTGATTCCGACTTTCCAGAAAGCTCATAGCTTTTTTCATGAAAAGACTGCGTGCCATCTTCACCTTTCACAGTCCTGCTCTTACTTCTGTTACATGCACAAACCATTTGGTCCAAAAAAGCTGATGTTGACACTGAACAAAAGCCATGCTAAAGAAATTAATCTCAGGTAAATTTAAACTCCAAACACCTTTTTTAGTTCTTGCCCTTCACTATGAGCCTTGGCTCTCTGCACAGCATGGAATCCATAAAGTAATCACTGGAGATTAAAATCGGTACCAGACGGGTTTCAGTTATTTTATTAGCAGTATCCCTCATGTAGAAGGACACTTCCAAGGGTGGACAATTCATTCAACTTAAGTAAGGTTTTCATGACAATGACAGCAAATTCTTATTTGTTCCCAAATCCTCCCTTTGTCTCCATCATCCCTATATTCCAATTGCCAAATTCATCAATATGAAAAATGGTAATTTCCACTATCTCTGATTTCGTAACTGCTTTCCTTGTACATCCCTCAGATCATCTGACCAGCATTTTAACACACCTGAATGTCCTGCACAAATGAAATATGCTTTTTAAATCCTCCACCTTGAAAAATAAACAGAAAGTAAAAACTACACAGCAGACACCTTTCTCAGGACCTCCAAATCTGAGCAAGGCATAAATAAACGTGGACTCAATAAAACGGAAGAGCTTACTTGTCTTAACTGTGTCCACACAATTTTATTTGAACTTATTTTTGCACCATTACCACAAAGAAAATATGTCAGGTATATTGAGGAATAACGGCAATAAAAAGTCACAACCGAGCCATGATTTTGCAGCATGTATGATACGTATTGTACCCTTCTCAGCATGAAGGGGTCTGGAGCCAGAAGGGACTCTGGAAGATGCCAGAACATAAAAGTACAATAATGAGAAGATTAGTTAGGAGTCTATGACATGTATTTCTAATGTGTCTGTATTCAGATGGAAATGTGTTCACAAGTAAAGACACTACAGAAATGCTGATTTCACATGTATTAATAATTGAGGGCCAATTAAAGAGCAGATTTTTTAAAAAGCAGACTTTTAAATACTAACTCTTGAATCCCCATTCAGTTACTTAAGTAATCAGATTTTTAGAAATTCTCAAAACCCAACAACCCTCAATTTATAGTTCTGAATTTCTTTAACTTCTTAATACCAGCAATTGCACAAAATACGAGGGCATGGTAATTGAAGATAAACCAGTACTTTTGAGCCACAGGTCTAAGTTCCATCTCAAAGAAGCAGAGCTGGGAACCAAAGCTGTTCGGCATTTGCAATCTTAATAATGATTCATAAATATTGTATGCAACTTTATGTACTTCATCAATTAATAAAATCCATACAGGAAAGTGTATATCAAGGAGCTGATGCATTCTAAACGGAAGGAAGCAAAGAGTGACTTCTACATATAACAGTAATAATATTCCATTAAATCAGCGGCCTAGAAAATACAACTGGCAATGCTAGAGATGAAACATCAAAAAATAATCTGTATGAAAGAGAAAGAATAATGTAACTTAGAAGCAGTTTAGCTGCTGGCAGAGATGCATAAGCAATCTGCACTGTTCTGTGCAAGAAAAACCTCAACACAAGTAACAACAGGAAATGTTCCCCAGTATCAGAAAAATTTGAAGGGAAAGAGCTAGGGAAACCAATGCATGAAACCCAAGGATACATAAATTGAGCTCAAGGATGTATTTAGGAGTGCTTAAAGAGGCTAAACTTGTATACATTTGACTCATTAACAATCCTGCTACACAGAATAAATTTTTCTAAAAAATACAGTTCGTTGTCCAAATTCCAAAATATTTTGGCCTAACTTAACATTATTTTTGAACTGAATGCCTTCAGATGTCATCTCCCTACTTATTCCCTCACATAATTAATTAAAAATTTATGACAAACAACAGACTTGTATCAGGACCAGAAACCACTTTATCTGTGCTATAAAAACTTCCTAGACTATTGTTAAAAGTAGATGCTACACAATACTTACGTTGTACAGATTACTAGATAACAGTAACAGCTATTACATGTATTTGTTTTATTTCACTCGCTTTGGACTGAGGCAGAGTTACATTTCTTAATAGAAGCTGTTTCAACTTACTGAGATTTGGGTGTAGGCTTCCAAAATTGTAGAGAATTATTTACAAGTGACTCACAGATCAGTTTTTGTGTGTCTCCTTGCTTCATGCTGTATACGCAAAGCCCTAAAACTCTATTTTATTTTTTTAGGGGGGCAGGGTGAGGCACCGTTTAGGTGTTTCTTTCTTCAGCAGGGGTTGCTCTGTTCTGGTTTTACATTTGACATTCAGGAACTGTATGCACATGAAAAGTTTATCACCTGGCCCATATGAGAAAAAATTCCTACTGCTGAGACTTACATTATGAAAAAATTACAAGCTGTTGACCCCTGAGATAGATGACTGGAAAACTAGTGACATAATGACATCGTGGGAGGCAAGACACTGGAGAATGAAACAGCTGAGATGTATATTTTAGAAGCTTCTTGTTTTTAATTAAAATACATATTTACCTTAAAATGACAAAAAAATAATACTAGTAATATACTTTTTTCCACAAGGCTTTCCTAAGGGAGCTGGAGTTGACATCCATTGCTACGTGGAAGGTAACACACATGATAAAATGTATTTTTCCTTGTCATTTGGAGAACTGGAATACTTTGCTATAAAACATCCAATAAAAAAATTAAAATGGGTGAATTTTTCATTGCTAAGGTGTAATTTTCAGATACTCATACTAATCTCTTTCACTAAATTCTGGCCCAATAAAGACACCCTCAATTACTGAGGGCAGTGATGGCCCTTCATTTTTAGTTTCTTCCATTGTTCGCCTTTTGGCATTGAGAGTTGCTCCAACATTACAAAGACATAAATATCTGTAAGAAATTACAAGAGTTATTTGAAGAGCTTCAGATCGAATCTAAATCTGTCAGCTAACAGACCCTTGCAACACCATAACACAAAGCTAATATTTTCCTCTTTTTTCCCCAGCAATATTTCATTCAACAGGTGTAAAGAAAAGGTTTTAAAACATCCATTACCTTATTCCACTCACTTATTACTCTCAAAAAAACACAATACTCTTCTCCCAGGTTTAGTGGAGCATTATAAAATTTCCCGTAGTAATGTCTGTCTCCAAGAGCAACTGACATGTTATCAGTAACATCCACGGCCCGAAATTCAGCTGCCACATATCCTTTAACGTCAGTGGTGTTACTAAAGAAAGTTGCAGCAGCAAAGGAGGCACAAATAAAAGTGCTTTGCAAACCCAGAGGAAGCACAATCACTTGATAGAGACTGGAGTGAAACAAAAAAAGTAAACATTAGCCCACACTTCAACGTACTAAGCATCAGACATTCATTAATTCACATTGTCTTTTCTATCTGTAGCCTCTTAACTGCTTTTTATTATCAACGTCCAATACAAACACTTCTCATACTAAAATATTTTCGTCTGTGTGTGTTCCATTGTGTTCTGAACCAAAAGCACTGCATGCACAGCTTAGAGTTGGTTCTCCGCATCACATGCACTTTAACTTTATATGTTTATTCATGTTCAGAAGAGCATCAAACTGAGTAGGCTATCTCTTGCTCCTCTCATCTAACACGTAAGTTCACCTATGAAACAATACATCATTGGCCTCTAAAAATGATTCATACTATCCCAGAAATGTGACTTCTTCTGTTTAAAGAAGAAGAGGACAGATATCATTTGTAAAAAAATTAATCAAATCTGTCTTCAGATCTCTCAAAACAATGTTTAGTCTATGGTATTCAACCATAGGAAGACTATTAGGGCTGTTACACTAGTTATATCCTGAAATATTATAGCTTTCAAATATTTTCTGCTTTAGTGTCGAGTTACAATTACCTTTTCCACCACAAACAGCACTTAGCAAGGTGTAAATCCTTTTTCTCTAGAAATATATTTCGGTAGTAATACACTAATATTAAAACACTACTTCAGAATATGCATAAATACAGACGTTGTTCACCATTTCCTCTGGCTTCTAGAAAAAAAACAACGTACTGGCTCTATGAGTTCGTTGGAAAAGAAAAATCACACGGGTAGAACTGTGCTTGAATCCAGCAATAAAAATCTACTGTGACTTCACTGTGGATAAAGGAAAAAAAAAAACCAACAAAACCAACAGTGAAAACTTGGGATTATCAAAACCAGAATTTTTTTCCAGAAAACAGGGAAGAGTCTGAAGCCAAATACTACTCCGCTAAGGGAGGAGAAACTGGGAGTTACAGCTTAAGTTTTCTCCCATTGCTAACAAAAATAATCTAACACCCACAAACAGTTCCAGTATGTAAGCAACATAAATCCGCAGAATGTTTTTTGAAAGGGTGAAGAGTGCACAGAGACAAACCTGATCGGTCCATTTCGATCTTCTGCTTTCCGGAGTCTGAGCAAAGGTACAGAACCTCTTACTGCAACAAATTCTACATCTGGGAAAGGGGGATCTGAAAAGTAAACGAATACCAGTGATTTAGAGAGGTTTTAGAAATATTTCAGGCATTAGTGTTCCTTGCTATTTTTTCCCCAAAACTTCCTCTGTTAACTAAGCCTCAACCCCCTGATGGCTAAAGTCTGCAGGCAACGTAAACAGTCTGGCCAAGAAAAAGACAGAGCAAATATGAGCATGATGGTAGGGCAGCCCCAGCTCAAACCCCTGTATTAAATTATTTCTGCTAGCTGGGAAAAACAAAGATGCCAAAAAATGACGGTAGACTACAGAGAAACGAGACAGGAAAGATTTGTTGGAAGCAGAAGTATTATTTATTAGACTAACTGAAATGGCCAAGGAGAAGAAAAAGATGAAACTCTGGGCATACAGCCTACTACAAGAAATAAAATGGTATGAATAAAGGGGAATCTGTTAGCACCAAAAGCACTTTCAAGCAGGCAACTTCCTTAGTTACTGCTCACAGTCAGCTAGCAATATCCAGCCCCTTAAATTGGATTTCAATATGGGTACAGAGCTCTAATTTGTTTTAGTGGGAATTTGCATCAAGGCCAAAACTGAACAAACACTTCTTCTAATTTCAACGGCAATGATGACAGCTGCACACTGACAGAGACTGGTGCTATGATAATGGAAATGACCACTATCACTCTGGAAGCAAAAACAAAAAGAGCTTCAGTGTGCACAACCAAGGGGGCAGAGTGTGAAGCATGGATACTATCTACCCCAGAAGTCCAAAAGAACAAGCACAGATATTTACAGGTATGGCTAGGCTGTTTGAAAACTGGTCTATCAAGCTGCTGATGTGGTATCTTACTAAAGAGTAACAAATGCAGTGCCTATATATATAAAATCAAGGCTTTAGTTAGAAAAAATAACAAATGTCATGGAGACAAACAAAAGAAAACCAATGCGTATTTGCCAAAGTTAAATCACATCAGGCAAAAATCTTGCTGAGATGCATGGATTTTTCAAACAGCTGGAATACAGACAGCTGCACATACATGTTGAAATGTACAAAATCATTAATTCAGCAGTAGAAAAAACGAGGCTTGGTAGAAAAACTGTAAAGTGGATAAATAACTAGTAAACAGGGAGCTAGCAAAATACAACATGTTGGAAGCAGAAGTGCTGGGGTGCGGGAAAGTTATTAGAGGAGTTCCTCCAAGACTAAACAAAGTAAGTACTAAGTCTAGCATTTTGTTAACAACCATGGTGCAAAATCCAGGTGCATACAGATTAATTTTGCTGCTCAATGTTAGTCATTGTAAAACAAAAGCAGTATGGAGACATTATGCAAGAAGAACTGAATCACCTTTACAGCTATTGTTTTGCAGAAATGAGATGAAATTCACCAGTATAAAGTAAAAGGTGATACACTTGGGGCTACTAACAAGAATTTTTTGCTATATATTCTAAGTTCCTTTGAGTGTAGGAAGAGCATATTAGTACATCTCAGAATGAGTGTTAGTCACCAAAATGGTAACAGGAAAAAAAAAAAAAAAAGAAAAGGCCGCTCTAAAAAGCATAAGAAACTATAACACTAGAATAGTACCACCAGAGGTACAGAAGGCCCAGGTGTGATCATTTCACCGTGTCTGAAGTTCCAATCATCAATCCAACAGAGTTAAGTGAAACTAGTGCAGAGGATGACTACAAATAAAGGAGAAGTTGTCTTATATGAGAGAACCAAAAACTTGTCTTTGTAACCTATGAAAAAGAAATTTGAAAGCCTACATGACCTCTGCTTTAGACAGATGAAACATGGGAAACGAACAACTTAAGCACAGTTTGCCCAAAATAAAGACAACAGGCCACATAGGCACCCCTAGCAAAAAAAACTACCTTGCCCTTGGCAAAAATCATCCTCAAGAGAACCTCCCAAAAGCTTACCTAGCCAAAGAATTGCTCTGGTAGTTCCCTTTATCAGGTCCTCTTCAAAACCAGGTTATGGGTAACCAGTGAAGAAACCAACTACGAATGTTTAGGCTTGAAATGAGACTAAGATTTACATCTAGCAAAGCCTTAATGTTCCACAGCAGCTTCCCTCTAGCAGAGACAGGGCAGAAAACCGTTTCAGATAGTTTTCTGAGTTAATGAAGTGTATTGCTGCCTACAAGAACAGGAAATGGTCCTTACTTCAGAGGGTCTTTTCAATACTTCTGCAATTGCAGATATTGTAAAATGTATAGACAGTATTTCTATCTGAACAAAATAAATGAACAAACAATATTTGACAGCCAACCTTTATGTCCTTTGCACCCTGCAAACCTAAGCAAACAGAACTTAAGAACTGTAAACCCTTCCTTAACTTCAACGGTTCCTCAGCACAGACATTGCCAGTGGACAGTGACAGGAAAACATATCTGTCAAGGTAGATGCATCTGGTGCATTTCTCCTATCTTCCTTTCCTTTAGCATCCAATACCACCAGGAGACACTATTATTAATTTCTCTTGAGAGTTTTCCAATTTCCAGGAAAAACGTGGGTATTTCTTCTTTAGTGCCAGCCAGAATGAGCAGTGAATGCAAGAGTTCTGCATCTTTTTTAAAGAGAAGCAGTGCAAGAGGTAACAGGGGACGACAAAAAGACTGCTGACTAAGATCATAGCAATTAATTTTTGTTTTCTATAATTTGACAGGAAAAATGCAAAACATGAAAATAAATAGCCATCCAGCACTGACAGGCCTAGTAAGTGGGCAAAAGAGAGCAAAATCTGAAAAAACACACAGGGCTTTTAAAGCTTGGAGTCTTTGATTTTTTTAGTTGCTGGTTAGAAATACTAATTACTACAAACATCAAGGACATCAAAGACAATCTGCCTATTTTAATAAGAAAAGTGAACAACTTGCAACAATGCAACAATGAAGTAATAACAACAACAATAATAATAATAATAAATGAAAGGAATGGATTTCATTTTTGCTTCAGTGACCAGAAAGAAAAGTCTGAAGAAGTTATTCCATATGCAGTATTTGGCCACTAAGAACTTTTAATAACAGGAGCATCTTTCCAGAAATTTAACATTAAAAAAAAAAAAAAAGTCTGCTGCAAGGACATCATAATTTCCAGATTTAAAGATTGACATGGTAAAAATACTGACTTAACACTATCTACAACAGGTGGAGGGAAAGGGGGAACGCTATGGAGAGATGAGGACTTGCACTAGGTGGGCTGTGAGAAGAAAGCAAGATCCTCCAGTCTGTTCAGGTGTTGTTAGTACCTTGCCTTTGTTAAAGGTTTTGGAGGCTTTTTAACTCTTCACCGGCAGAACAAACTAACATACTTGTAGCAGCACCAGGAAAACGCAGAAGAGCATAGCAAGAAATGCAAGTATATCCAGAGACAGTCCCACTCTAAGCACTTCCTTGTCATAGCAGTGCTACATTGCTAATGCTTGGACATTTCATATACAGGCTCATTTTCTACAATGAGAATACCTCCGCCGAGCCTCCCTCTGATCATGAAGACAGGCTACAGGAAAGAAGTGCATGCCAGGAAGCGCGTACCGTTGCAACAGCACAGGGAAACAGCACATGCCTCAATGCTGAAGCAAAAGCCTGCTTGGTGTTATGCTGTAATCATGCTCTTCAGAAAAAGCTAGCATTAGCATGTTGGAAGCAGTTCCCTATCAGTTATCATGAAAGCATTCCACAGTGGAACAGCTACATTTCTTTCTTTAATCCTGGAAACGAGCTGTTTACTTTTTGTTTTAAAGCCCTGGTTATTGCCAATACTGTTTACAGCTGCAGACCGAGGGCTTCACAGCCAAACGGCCGCAATACAAGGAACATGGGCACTTTTACGACATTCTCCTGTGGTGGTAACAGGAATGTTTAATGCCTTTCCTGTCATCTGACCTTTTGTACAGCTCTGAAGCTGTAACTCTGGGACAACACTGTGCTACTTACATTTGCATATATAATACAGGCAAGAAAAGTTGTAAGTTTCCTATACACAGACACGTCAAAATAAATGAGCAAATCAATTTCTATGCCACCGTATATATGGATATGCAAACCCCTGTTAAACTGAATGATTTGCACCTTATTAAAAAACCTTTGTTTGGTGCCAGCATCGCCCTCTTTACAACATTTCTTCATCATTTTGTGCTAATGATAAAGCTTTAAAAATAGTAGTGGAATTGAACCACAAAGTCCAAAAACAGCTGGCAACTCTTTCCAAGTTCAGGGAAGTCAAATCAAAGATTCCTCCATAAAGCCAAGTTCTAACTGAAACAACCCTTTGCTGAAATACCATTTGTGTAATCTTTATTTCATGGGCTATATTTGAGGGCTTTGTGTCCAAAAAGTTTTTTACTGATTTTTAAAGCAAAGAAGACAGAAACACTAATAAACTGTAAAATTTTTAAAAAGTAGAGATGTTGATACAAAAGAAAAGGTTTTCTACCGCTGTATCACTGTCTGAAAAGTAATTAACTTTACTGTACGTATTACAGTGTAATTGCTTTAACAAAGAGTGAGATTTTTAAATTGGAGAAAGACATTACTTAAAGAAGGGAGGGAAGGAAGGAGGTTGAATAAATTGACACCACATCTACAGAAAAAGATCATTTAAATCTTCCTTAAAGAACTGGTCATCTCTGGAAATCCCACTCATGTGATTCCCTCTGCTGACTGCGGCTTTTGTTCTCCTGATCTGTGGC
>JANXJC010000078.1:10618796-10636513 GCA_027564655.1 Leptodon cayanensis | reverse complement strand
CCCATGTGAACCTCATGAGGTGCAACAAGGGCAAGGGCAAGGTCCTGCACATGGGTTGGGGCAACCCCCGGCATCAATACGTTTTTCACATACTGTGATGGAAGTAACGGGCTCTAGAATAGTATACTTGGTATGGGATGGAATTCATTCTTCTAATTCAAGTCACTTTCTAGACTCCCTGCTTGTGAGTCTACTTTCTGACTTACATGTTCATATGAAGAGAGAGATAATATACACACAAGAATATGTGGCCTGCAGGTATATCCTGGACTAAAACAAAAAGAACAGCAGCTGAGAAACATAGGAACTACTACAACTGTCTGAGGTACACAGGCTCGAGGTCAAACCTACCCTAACCCACTGGAAAGTGAATGTACAAGTATGTAAGAAATGGCAGTATCTGTGAACAGTAAGCACAGAACAAACTCAAAATACACCTTGATTCTAAGCAAAAAATGGGAGAGGAGGAAGAGCAATGAGAAATCATCATTGAATCTAATATGAATTATTTTACAAGAAGGAAATGAAATCCAGTAATTCAGGCACAAGAGATCTATTTCTAGTGTCCAGAAAATTTTCTGTCTTATGTCGTCTTAGGTCACAGTGGTCTGCTCTGAACTAAAAAAAGCTAACCAGACGCTATAAATAATTAGGTATTCATGAACTTCCCAAAGACCACAATTTTGTGACATCCATCATAAAGAATCTATCCCAAATCAAAGCTTGCAGATTCAAATATCAGTAGTATTTTAATGCAGCCCAACTGAAGAAGTTACTCTTATTTAGGATATTAGAAGCAAAACTGAAAGCATTAGCTCTTTCTCTATTATTCTGTTTTTCAAACCCTTGAAAGTGGTTACAAAATTCAGTTATCTTAAACTCCTGTGTGAAAACAGATAATCAAATTAAGAACAATGCCTTGTCTGAGCATGCATTAATAAATGATCTTCAAAAAGGAAAAGGAACAGAGCCATGTGTAAGTAGCATAATCCCAACAGAAATAATGAATGAGAACGTACACCCACAAGACACTCCTTTCCTTCCTTGGAAACAGACACAAATTCCCTTCTTGCTTAAAAGACAATCTTGCTACCATCGTTTTATAACTACAATATAATTACTGCCTAATCATTTTTCATATCTGACCCCATTTCCCATCTCAAGTAGACAGGTGCTGAGAGCCTTTCTAAAATAAGCTAAGAAGGCAGAGAAGACTGTGCAAGATGCCTATTACTGGAAATATGAAAGGAGCAGAATTTCAATGATCCATGAAGCATTTGCTAGACTATATTTACCATCCACAAGATGATGGGCAAAACCAACTTTGTGCTCAGCACAGAACTATTTTTAAAGGATGCTACTTCCCAGGGAGAGAAGCAGGCTTTTAAGTCCCAAGTTCTTGCTTTTTTTCTTTAGAAATACTAGGGATATAATATATCCTCATTCAGGACATATATAGATATAAATATACAGATATTCAGGATACAGAATTAGCTTTCTTAACATGCATTTACAAATCTTCCTTTTTGAAAAAAGGCACAAACTTATTGCAAGCATTTACATGCTTATTGTATTCTGCAACAGTCTTTTAAGAATTTACACAGATGACTATCCTTGTCACGAAATTAAGTCTGTTAGGCAGTGTTCATCCAATTATTTGGGACATGTCTCTTCACACTGGTTGAAACTCCACAGTTAAGATTTCCCGAACTCTCAAAATGTGGGCGGTGTGTGGAAGTCAAGGAGATATAACATTAGGATTCGCCCCCAGCTGAGGCAACAGACCAACTGACTCTGCATTTGTTAAAGCATGCCATACGAAACCTTAGACAACAAATGAGGCCACCTCTGGTACACTAACAGTAAAACACTTCTGTAAGTCTCACTTGCCTTAGAGCCTCTGTGCTTAAGTCATATCTTGCATTTATACAGTACCATTTAGCCAGAAAACCACCAGAGCCAAAAAAAACCTCTTTAGACTTAAGCTGGCAGATAAACTGAGATCATCCCACCCACCATGGAAACACAATCATCTGGTTTAACAACATACATGATCACAAAATAACTGGACAAATGAAGGAGCAAATTATACACCTACCCTAAAATTATAAATAGTTTTTATATAAATTAAGTTGCTTGTACAGATAATGCAATTCCCAAAACATAAAGCACAGAAGTCAAAGGGACACTGCCAGAAGAATTATTTTAACTGTAACATTTTCATCTTGGATAAGCTGAAATAGCAACAGATTTAACATCTTATTTAAATCTCATTATTTGGTGAGCTTTGCAGCATCATCACTGTTGGGTTTTTAATTTTCACTTTAATTTCAACTGCAAAAAGACCTACTTTTATTTTTTGGCTTCTATTAAAAAAAGCATAATATGGAGTGTGTGCATGGCAAGTTTTGGATGAAGATTGCTAATGACAGAGCAACACCTACCTTTTACTGCTCACTGAAAAAACTAAGTACCAGATATAAAATGGTTTGTGTAGCAGGATCTTCTTTCAAAACTGAAATGACCTAACTTTTACCAAAGACCTTTTCCGGGGCTATGCATGTGCATTTGTTAAGCACTAACTCAGCAGAGAGGAAAATATGCCAGCTGCCAAGGCACAAATACCACTCCACACAGCACCTGCTGCAAAGCGTTCTCTAGAGCTCTGCTGAGTAAGTGACCTGATGCAATCTTGCAGAGTTCAGGAAATATCACAGGATGACAAAGTAAAGAGCTATGCCTTTACTCTGAGTATATATTCAAAAATTACCTCAGTCAACCAAATTCTGAGACAGCTTGTTAGTTTTTACAAAGCTACATGTACTCATGAACTCATGGATGCTACTTTGAGTGACAGCTAGGAAACTTCTGAAAATGAATTATCAAATCATTACTGTAATTTCATTAAAACAAAAAAATCCACGTCATTTTTTATCCTAAGCAGTAGCTTTAAGAAACAGATATTTGGCCTTTCATGAAGCTGAAAAACCTTAGATTTACTATTAAAAATATTGTAATACTATAAATTGCAAATCCACCACAAATCCCGTTCTTCATAAGCAGTCAGAAGAGAATTGTTTCCATCTAGTGGCTGAACAGAGTTATAGACGCTCAAACAGCTTTCATGTCTCTTATCTATTCCAATTTGTGGCCCCAACGGGAAGAACGATACCAGCACCAAACACTGTACTTCACAGTGTAACAGTAATAGCCTAACACAGAAAGTCTGACAGTATAGGGATGGTGCAAAACTGTTCTAAACGAAAAATGAGCTAAAAAATGGCAGATGTTTTTCCACACAGCATTTTAGTGCCATATAAATATCTTGCTAAATAGTGAAGCTGAGACTCTCCCTACCTTATTTGCTCAAATGCCTTTTATGTTCTGTACTCTACCAATTAAAGATGAAGGTATCTGTCTGAGGTACCTGCAGGACTCTCTGTGCTTTGGATCCCTGCAGACTTCAGTGATACCTGTTGTCACAAATACCCATATACAAAGTGCAGTTGTGCTATTACCTCCACTTCACAGTGGAGAGGACTCATACTGAAAAACTGACTTTGCCTCTAATAGGGCAGGGAACTTAACCGAGCTCACCCAGATACTAATATTGTGTCTAACTCACCAAACTATCTTTTCCCTGCTGTGCCAAAATGACACTTCAAAACACCATAACCCCATTTCTCTCCCCGTTTTGCTGCTGGACTGTCAACCCTATGCAATCTGTGAAAACAAACAACAATGAACAATTTTGAGCATGGAAAGAGCACTTTGACAACCCACCATACAACACTTGAGATCAACAATGCTGTTTCACTTGAGCCTCTTGCACCCAATAGGTGCTTTTGTAAATACACAAAATAAATGGCAGGACCTACCTGTGATTTGTGTTGTCATGGTAACGAGCAGTGAAAAATTCAAAGCTACCATGGAAATATTAATAGAGTAATTGGTGCCTGGCTGCAAATCAAAACAAACTTCTGGAGCCTGCTTGTGTGTGGTAAGGTTGAAGGTCATTTCATGAAAGAACTCCTTCTGATACCAACGATGGCCTTGCACGTGAAACTGTAACCAAACAATCACGGCATGGAAATTGCAAAGTTTTAATATATCACTTGCATTCAGTCATGTCATGCTCTAAATTAGAAGAAATAGCAGAAAAACACATCACCACATACAGAACACCAAAAACGTTGGCGCTGACAGTTATTCAAATTCAAATGCTTCCAAAACTTGAGAGGAGTTGCAGTCCCTCTTGATCAGCTCTGACATTGCCCTAGTTCTTCCACTTCTCTTCCTCCTAGTCTATCATGTCTTTTAGTAGTACTGTAATATCCCCCAGTCTTGATTTCCTACTAACATATAGGCTTCCAGCAATAGTGCACTTTCACTGTAGTATACCCTCATGGTGCAAAATTATGACATATAAAAGTAAGCTCACATGAACTCCTCTCATTTGACCCCAAGGATCAAGTCAAAATCAAGTCATTTTGATGTATGTCAAAATGCCAAGTACCATCCAGGATCTGCCTACAGACAGCTATGCTTCGAGGCAAATTTAAAGACCCATGGGGTTTTTTTTGTTTCAGTTGGATTTTTTGTGTGGTTTTCTTGTTGTTGTTGATGTCCCAAATGGTCATGAAGTCATTAACTTAAGGCCTCTCCTGATCATTTTGCTATTAATGAAAACTAAAATGCTTGCTGGATTTTAATCACATGCTAATTTTCCTTTAAAGAGCTCCTATGCTTTTAGATAATCTTTGAGCACCTCTTAGCACACAGAGATTTGAGACAACAGCAGGTGGTCAAGAGTGCTGGCAGAGACCGTTCAAGCAGAAGTGCCCTGCTGGGACAAGGGAAGACTGAAGCCGTATCACAAGGCAGAGTAGACTGACTTCATGGAATTGGAACAGAGTTCTCTGAGGCCTGAACATGACAAAGTTGAAAGTACAGATAGGGAAGGCAAAACAGACAGGAGACTACAAAAGAGCATGGTAGTTTCTTTCTTTTTTGAGCTTACTCCCTGGGTTTTTATGAGAGAAGTTATTACAATGAGGAACACCGCTAGCAGTGAGTGTTTGAAAAGTTACAGTTTTTTTCACATAGATGATTGATATAAATTGTTTTCTAGATTCAAAATACAGGTTGTCACTTACTGAGTATCTGTCTTCCACACCAGTTCCCCTGAAATTTCTCCGCCATTTCACGCAGGTATCATTAAAAATTAATACATTATTGAAAGCTTCCTTTACTGTAGAGACAATAAAAAAAGGGAACAACTTATTACAAAAACTTCACCTTTGACTTAATTGAAAGCAGCTGAAAATAAAAAAAAAGGGGGTTATTTTTATTCTCTTCTGAGAAGGAGGTAGAATCTAATTTCTTTTTGAATGAACACACACAGTAAATAAAGCATGAACATTTTCCAGAGAAAATGGCCTTCAGAAAAACCCAAGCACGCTACTCAGGAAATCAAGACAGGATTTATTTGCCCAGACTTAAGGAGGTTATAATGACAGAAAGATCCAGGGGTTCAGATCTTCTGATGGAAATAAAGTTATCATAGAACAATTTGTCACAGTTGATGCCCTTTAGGAAAAAGCACATGAGAAAAAGCATTTTTGTGGATTCAAAGGCAATTATTTCTCAAGGTCTGTCTCACCAGAATTAGTATGTCAGAAGGCAAGCTTAAAGTTTCCATGACCATACTACTACAGAAGCCTGCTGGTGGAACATGCCTTCTCTACAATTACTGAAAAACTGCTAGAACACTGCTCATCACTGCTAAACATAGGAACATTATCTATAATGCTCACATCACTCAGATTAGTATCACACAGCTCAGCAATAGGGAATTCTCCCACAGGCAGAGAATCAGTTTTCAAGGCAAGGAATGGAAACCAGTAAGTACTGTACCATGGACTGGAACTCCAGCATGTAGCCAGGAATTCCACTGCACCAACCCTACCTCAGCCAGAAGAAAAATCCTGAAGCAGCAAGTTTGCCAAATCTTCCTGAAGGGCACTTACTGCCACTCTTGTGTTTCCTCATAGATTCAATGGCCACAGTGAGCAGAAAGAAAAACGTCTTGCAGGAAAAGAGGATGCTGATGGTTGCTACGTGTAGTCACCGTAAAGAATGACAGAGTCTAGGAGACAGCCTGTTATTCTGTCTGTTAGACTCAAAACTGTCAACTCTGCAGCACAGTAAGTTCTTCTACAAGCACAGAGAATACAAAACACAACCTACCCTTTGTTTGAACTGCTACTGTCACTGAGACAGTGATGTTTGTGGAAGAGATGGTAGTAATATTCACCACGTAGTTACTGCCAGAGTTGAGATCTAAACACACCTTTGGATTATCTTCACTTGTAGTGATGTTAAATATTGCATCTTCTGAGAACGTCTTCTCATCCCATCTTTGGCCCAGTATGTGAAACTATTGAAGGATTAACAAAAACAATGGTGCAATTGGTTGTGGCTCTCCCAAAATGCAGAATACTAGTTCAATTAAGCCTTGAGAACCTAGGATTACGTCTGCTTTGGAATATAAGCTCAATCAAAAAAATAGGCTTGTGACAAACTGTTCTGGTGCAACAAGATGGTTTAATAAATTAGATCTTTAACTTCTTATGGCTGTTAAAATTATGAGTCTTTTTCATATATTTCTACATTTCTATATATTCCTTCTACAAATAGAAGGAATCTGTAACATGGACACTACAAACACCTCCAACACAAGTAGTAAGGTGTAAGTAAATATTCTTTCTTGTTTACAGCACACAGATGGGAACTACATATGCTTGCTACTTTCTTTTTTCTAGTTTTTACCCCTTGCCCTGCAGAAGCAGTAGTAAGACTGAATGCCAAACAACAGTAAAAGACAAGCTTCCCTAAGATCGTCCCAGTGCAGTGAAAAAGAAACCTGTTGTTTGTACAAGATGAAGGGACAGACAAAATTTATCTAGTTAAACTCATGGCAGTCCAGACTGTGTTCTGAACTTTACTGCATGCACCCTGTGCCTACATAGACTTCAGTTTTGACTATTCTGAAATGTGTTACAGATAGCTGAATTCAGGCAAAAACACATGCACATAGCACATTACACCACAGATCCATGGCTTGCCAGTTACCACTGGGTACACGAAAAGCACTTATTTTAAACTGTTAGGGTAATTGGGAACTTGTTTTTTCCATCTTGGCAGTGCTCAATAAAAGCACTCAAACTAAAAATACATTGGTTTATAACACAGGAGGAGAAAGACAGGTTGTTTTCCAAAATTACCACCCAACCTTGAAATGTATTTTCCACATTAACCTGCCCACCCTGGAGATCCTAAATAATCCCCTTTTTCTTTTTTTCCCTATTTGTACATGCTCAAAAAAACAACCTTTCTTGGGATGTTGTCATTCGCAAAACACGGGAATTCTTACAATGTTGTTTTGGCTTTCAATAACGCTGACTGAACTATTTATTTCTGAGAATTTATATCTTAACTTTTATTCTTATGTTTATAGATGGGGAAAAAAAAAAAGTAGTTACCAAGGTTGCTTTGAATTTCCATGAAAGACAGTTCTAAAATGTTCAAATATAAGATGATTGAATCTCTTGAGCAAGGCACAGTATTTCAATATACCTTGCATTTCTAAAACAAGTTACATCCAGTATCTGCAAGTGATACACTGTTTACTTGACATGGTTGCATCACACAGGGACAGAGCCCAAGTTTTGCAATGTTTTCTATGTCAAGGTGACCTTGAGCTCTGCAATGGAATTTTACTAAAACATAAATTTGTCCTGAAATGCTTCTTATAGTTTCAAGCAGATGTTTAGGTGATTTACTGGAATGGGAACCCCAACAACTTTTGAGTCTTTCACCTAACTTGAGGACAGGGATTTGTTTCTTTCCTAACCCAGCCACCTTTAGGTTTCTAGGCAGTTCACTGGGAAGAAGGAGTCAAATTACCATACAAACAAAACACACAAGGCAAATCTCCATTGCTGACTCACCAGAATTAACCAGGACAAGCTACTCCCAATCTCAAATGCTGCCCCACTTACTGTGTACGTTTCCCTCATTCCCAGTCTTCCAGTTTTCCTTTGCCACTTCACACACGTTTCATTGAATATGGACAGATTACTGAATAATTCCTCCTCTGTGAGCAAAAACATGGACACAGAATGAAAACAGGTATTATTTCTCGTGCGAATCTTAATCTGTTTGGAGCGATTTTTTACTTCTTTTTTTTTTTTTTTTTCTTTTCCAAATGGGAAAAATACAACAAGGTAGGCAGAAGGAAGTTAGTAGTTCCCCTTAACCATGTTGGCTCCTAAAATTAAAATACAAGCTAACTGAAGAAGCATGTTCTAAGCTAATGACTGTGCACAGCCAGCATTACGTAAACTACCATGACTAATGAAAAAATACTTTGCTAGGCCTGCATTTTAACGTAGAACAATTTCAATTCTAATGACTTTACAGATCTTGAAGAAGACATTAAAACTACATTACAGCTTTCTGACAGCAAACGCACAAGCTCATTAACTCCATCAGACTGCTGATGTGTCCCTATATATAAAAGCATACATATACAACAGCATTGTTTCTTACACAAGGATCTTCAGTATATACTGTACTAAAGACCAGAATCTTTCATACTGGGTGACCAATCCAGACAAAACAGCCAATAAGAAAAGACATTTTGCTCTGCTTTGGATGCTTCTCCAGGTCATAATACATTAAACTTGTACCATGTATAGGCATTCCTGTATTCCTGGTCAAAGTCTTTCATTAAAGGGTGCTTATGACAATATTACACCACCAAAAATGAAGAGCAATAAACAGTGCCCCAATTCCACTACTTTTGCCATCATTCTACACTCTTCTTGAACTTGGGTGCGCCAGCATCTGGATCTTGCGACATGCAGTGGTCTGCCTTCTAAAGAATGAGCCACTCACAAATCACCTTGAAGAACTTGTAGACCATTGGATTTCATTGATTATAAGTCTCATTAAACTGCAAATAAAAAAGTGAAGGAGATTTAAAAGAGCTGTCTGTAAGAAAAAGAGGCTACCAATAAGCCAACAAACTTAGGAAAAAATGCTCTTCTGAATACAGCAGCCTGCATGAAAGCATTTTAGGAAAGCTTCTGTGTTAGACTGGAAAAGAGCTTTTTCGTAGCCGAATGTCTTGGCTATTTGTTTGGGTTTTTAAAAGGTGTCAACATTTTTTCTTTGTTTTATAGAAAATAAAATTAAGTAACACAGCCACAGTAAAACATTTTCCAGAACAAACCCTAGACTAAAAGAATGAAGCCCACAGAACTAAGCATGTAGGGAGTACAGTTGTAGCAACCAGCAATACATCCCTCAACATAGCTGTGTTAATTTACACACTTTTAAAAGTTGGCTTATGCCTCAGAGAAAAAGCCCAGCCAGGAAGATCAACTCATCTGTTCTTTTTTTAAGCAGTTCTCTCACTGCTGTCATCAGACACTGAGCAGTTGCCTTCACATGACAAGATAATCAAGTATCCTCCCAGAGCTAAGAACAAAGCTCCTTCTAGTCACAACTCAGATTGACAGTGAACATATTTGCTCTTCTTTCCTTCACCAGCCTTCAGATAGTCATTCCTTTGTCCTACTACCGTATTTTCTTATTACATTCACTACATGACCAAGGTCATACAAATCCATGCTCATATAGATTCTAAGCTGAAAAGCCCTTAGTAACTGTTGAAAAAATGAAGGGGATTTATATGACAGCCTTGGTAGATATTTCAGAAATATTCACACAATAGTTGGTGCAATGCCCTGCTGTAAAAGCAAGCATAGCTCAGACCACTCCTCATCCGCATGTAAACTTCATTACCATTTCACAGGGGCCCCCTTGTAGCACACTGACATGAAGCTGTTGCTGAAATAAATGAATACATCGATAGTCTCTAAAATTCCTGTATGTAGGCAATTATTTAGAACTAAAGTGTAACTGCTTATGTATTTTGCAGCACTTCATTTTTCCTTTCCTTTTTTTTGATTATTAAAACCGTCATAAAACTGTCTTCTAATGGTATCTCCCTCTCCACATATTCAACATAGATGCCTCCCACTAGACCAGTTTACCTCCCAACTAATTTTAATTCCCCCATTCCAAGCTGTTGTTAAACATGAAAACGCTGCTGAAAGCTTCTTCTACAGAACAGAATGAGATTAGTCTGCATGTCCTCTAAAACAAATTTCCTTACAAATGGCTGTATGTGATTAATTGTATTTAAGTGATGCTTATTATTATGTTTCACAGTAATGTCTAGAAACTCCTCAGTATTAAGAGTTCTGTACCAACACAGAGCAAAAGACTATGTTCAGTTGTTGTATTCTTTAAATCAGATACATTTTTATTAAAAGACCAGATGGCAAATATGACTCATTAGAGCACAGCCAAAGGGAAAATGTTTGCATATCCATGAGATCTGAATTAAAATGTGTAACAAGAAAAAAAAAAAAAAGTAATGGCCGAGATTGCTCAGCAAGAAAATCAGGCACTTGATTTGTAAGTTTATAAAATCCACAGTAAAAAAATAAAGCAAAATAAAGCAGCAAACAACAAAAAAGTGATTATGGCATGTATTCAGGCAAGGAAAGAAATCTTACACAGTGGCCTCCTTGTAAGGAAGAAGGCAGAAATAGTAGCAATTTTTTCTGTAACTAGATCAATTTTTCTGTCATGCTTTCTGAACTTTCAGAAGGACAAGGCCACCATGCAATTACCATACATCCACAGAATACTTGGTGGACTTTTTCTCAAGTTTCCACTCTAAATGGGTAGGAGTGAAAGAGGATGAAAAGCTGTAACATGCACAGAGCGAACACCACAACAAAGTCCTGGGCTTTCTGAGGAGACTGCTTTTCCTCCCTTACTTAGTGATCACATGCTCTTTGTTTGGATAACCAAATGTACAGTAAGTGCTTGGTTTAACACTAATCCCAGTAGCCTAAACGCAGTATCCAGTATCAGCACAAAGGTATCTCTGAAAAAACTATTCTCACACCCAGAGAGAAACAGGATCCCTGACAGGTAAGTTCTCCTGTGAAATCTAACAGTGCTAGTGACCTCCAGACCTTGGGAACTCCCAACATGAAACATGGTATATATGCCTGGCCTCAGTGTGATGTCTTAGCAGTGACATCCAGGTCTTCAACATCTGATTTTGATCAACACCTTTCACTCAGACTCACAAATGAGATGGGAGAAGTGAAGACCCTCAACCTCCCCATCCTTAAGCACGAGAAATTTCAACTTGTGATTAACTGACAAAGCCACTGGATGCCACTGCTGCTCCACTGACCTCCAGGTTACCCTTCCCATCTCATTCCCAGTCCAAGGTAAAGGGTCCTACAAACGACATGCATATACCTGGAAACCTGGAAAAGAAGGGTGGAAAAGGATCCTGGAGGAGTCAAATACTGAAAGGCAAATCTGGGAGAGGGTAGAGGTATGCAAATAACACCCAGCTGTTAGCAGCCAGGAAAGACAGGTGCTGGTAAACAGAACACAAATGGCACAATGCAAAAAGTGAGCAACAAAGTGATTCAACAGTGCCAGTGAGCAACAGAGGGGGAGAAATCATGCAAGAAAGCCAAAGAAACTAATTCTAAGAAGGAAAACACGGAGTGAAGGTCTCAGTCTTCTTTACTCCCCTTTTAAAAACTCTGCTAGGGAAGAGGGCCTCTCTTTGTGCTTGAGTGTGTGGGAAAATCTTCACAGTAATTACAGCCAGTGCATAAGTGCTTGTACTGTCATGGTCTTCTGCCTTAACCATGTGCTGGGATGAGCAACCTTAATCCTTCGCTTATCAGCCTCTGTGAGTTCAGGTCCCAGCACTCAGTGTTATTATTTGCTGATTTCAAAAAAAAACCAAAACCAACCTAACACGCAGACAACTCGTATGTCTAAACAGTCACTAAAACCACGACTTCTTCTACATACACAATCCACTAGTTCTCCATTGAAAGAGCACTTGACTACCACTGACCTCAGCTCAAGATACATCTTATCAGTGTTTTTGAACTTCCATGAAAAAACAGTATTTACCAGAAAGCAGATAGAACCAGCTCCAATCTAACATTTCATCTTCTACAAGTAGCTACAAGACCATCCACATGTGCAAATTCACTTAGAGCTCTTCCCACCAATCCTCACACATACATGCAATTTAGGGGAAAGAAAAAAAATCCAAATACTAGCTTTTTTTTTTATGTTTTGCCTGTTCACTTCTGTGAAAACTGAACGGTACTGCAAATGCCATCTGCTGCTAACATGCACCACACATACGTTCAGACAGAGAAACTAAATAGCAAACAACATTTCAAAGAGAACTTCTCCTCAATCTGTTTCAAGGCACCTGTTCCACAGTGTACATGCAAACTCCTCTTGCACAGTAGCTTTCACAAGTATACATGGAATTTATTTTACAAAGACATATTATACCTTTTAGGGCAGCATGGTAAGTTTTTATGAGTTTTTCACATTTTGAGTAACACACTTGCTTCCAGTTTAACTACAATTGCAAAATTTCAGCAGGCTTTCACCTTCAGCCCCAAACTTTCCACAGAGGGAATTCACAAAGAAACAGCAAAGCTGTAGGCACAGTCATGCAGGAAGGAGCAGGCAGATAGCTAATGATTTACCACTTCCTTTGGTCTAAAAATGTTCCCAGGAGACAACCAGGAGCAGAGTAATTCATGTATTGAACCAGACTGACAAGAACATAAGAGACACAATAGTGAACGCACTTACAAAAGAAAGATGTATCAATCAAGGATGTCAGACTAGACAGGATTAGATGGGCTGGGATTAGAAATGCACATGATCTACTTCCCAGCTGAAAGAGCTCCTGAGACTGGAGCCTGGTATTTGCCATCACAAACTGGGTAATTACTAATTCAGTTTCAAACAAACAAAGAAAAGCCTAAACAGCCCTCCAAAAAGTGACACTTTTAATTGTCACTGGGTTGCATCGCTTTGATCTAAGTAGCACCACCCATAACACATATCCACCTGTGTTTCTCCAGATAATTAAAGAAATTACCACATTACCAGATGTCTGAATTTAACATATCAAATTAGGCCTTTAGAAGAACTTGGGCCAATCAGATCCTTTTCATTGATGACTGTAATTATCCTAATTATTTGATGGGGTTCTTATTCCTACAGAACCATGGGGTTTAAATCAATGCCCACAGATGTGAGTGACACCTTTTCTATCAAGCTCATAACTGTTGACATGAATTATTTACACATGGCTGGGAATACAAATTAGAAGAGTGACAGTTAACCCATTCATCATTGTGTGGAAATCACTGATGCTGCCATGACAGAAATATTCCATCTGCCTTTCTGTATCATCTTTTATTGTACAGGTGATGAAGTAAAAACTGAGATCCCAGAGAATTCTAGCTAGAGGGGAAATCAGTCATGGTAATGGGGATAAAGCATAGGAGAAGAAGGGAAAATGAAGGCAAAGGGATTAAAAAGAGTGTAACTAGACCCTCTCAGTTGCACGGAAATTATCTTTGCTATAGTTCTACAGCTAAATGATCCCTGCAGGATGATCCTGCTCTGTTTATTCCAGACTGGCTTCAGATTTCGCTTTTGATTTGTTTCAGGGTTTTTCTGCATTATGAAAGTATTATTTTCCTCTCCTGCAGCGTTTTAAAGTCCAGTGCGGCCAGTCTGCTATGCCTTCATTGGACTGATTCACCAAACTGCTCTTCCCTCTAAACCTTCAAATCTCTGAAGCATGTATTTAGCAAGCATCCTCCATCCTCTTCAGCTGTTAGGATTTTCAGTGTTGGTGTACAACACCCATTTTCTGGGAAATGACTCGAAAACAACTAATACCTTATTGTCTTGATGCTTTGAAAGTACTCCTTACTACCATAATACCCAAGTTCCACATGATTATCTCAAAATCTCCAGAGGTCAAGGCATGCAGCTAAACTCCATTTGTGGATGGGGAGTCACAACACATTAAAAATGAAGCATTCTGAAACAGAAAAATCAACTTTTAGTCAAAGATGGATGGTTCACGTTGCATTTAGTAAGAGGTAACGTAAAAAAGAGCATGCACACAAAAGGTTATGACACAGAAGCTCCAATCTCAGGATCAGATGGAATGTGCACTGGTGTGAAGACTGATTTTTTTCCCCATTTGAGCTGCAGGTTCACAATCCATTGGGACTGGATCATCTTTTCCTCTATACACCATGCACGCAAAGCCTACAATCTGCTGACAGCCATTACTGCCTAACACTACTTTGGAAGGCTCTCACAACTGACCAGTAAGATTGCTGTGCTGTCAGACTCAGCATTAAAGGGAAACAGAGGCCAATTTTCCCTTTTGGCTACAACAGCTATTTCCCACTGCCCGGGTTTTGGAATGCTTTACCAATAATGAGCATTACCTTTCCATGCAGGTCAGATTCACTCCCTCCTCCAGCCTTTTTACATATCCACGGACTCTTCCTACCCATGTGCAGCAGCTGTTTCTTTTGCAAGGACAGCATTTCACTTAATACATCAAAAAACACTTTAATAAATGCATTTCTGATAATATAGTGAATAGTGGTACTGGAGACTTATTTAAATACTGAGAATTTATTCTTTAATGCAGGCTTGTATTTTCTTTTCCTTGGATAAAAATAAGAAAATTGGACAAACTGTCTGTCTTAAGACACCGTATTGTTGCTACCCACACCAACAGATGCTAAACACACTGAATGCTAACAATCTCCAAAGAAAGGAGACATGGAGAAGTTTTCTAGAGAAGGAGTTTCCAGGATCAGAATAACAAGCAGCAGCCAACCCAGCCTACATGCTTATAGCTGGGGCTACAGACAATTGTTACAAAAAGGATAGATCAGATACTGTGAAAAAGCTCTCCGTGACAAGGATATTTCTAGGACTTGGGACTGGGAAATTGGAAAACACTTCATAAATAGTACAAGGGAGTACTCTGCAAACAGGACAAAGAGAACTGCAGTAAGTAAAGGGACTATCTCCCTCCAAAATATCCCTAACAATTGTCCAAGCAACATAGAAAACTGCATCACACGCTGCCCCTTTTGTGCATGAACTGACCCCTTCATAACCGTGAAGAATATCAGAAAAAGTACTAAAAAAATTTTTAGAGATGCACATGGTATTAAGAGCTAGGCAACCCCATAAGCAATCTATTCATCATAACTCATCTTAACTTTCCCTGGATGCCCAAGAAACAAGTACTCAAAAGTTAACCTCTGTGTGTGTGTATGTGTGTACATGCATGCACATACACAATCTACACATATTGTAAGGGGAAAAGATTTTAATTCAGCATCTATGTTAGCCCTTCCTGACCTTTTACTATTAAACATTTGTGTCCAAGCTCAGTGAAAGACAAAACCAACTCATTTACAGATTTTCATTTCAGACACCCCCCAGTTCCTCTTCCTGCCCTTCATGGACTCATTAAGGGCACATGACACACATTGCACGCTGTGCAATTTGCAAGCACAGATTTAGGAACAAGCATCTCGGACAGATAGCCAAGGCACAAATGACCTTTTTTCTGGCCTTCTTATGGCCACAATAAATAAAAAAAAAACCCTTACTTGTGCAATCCACTCAAAAAGAAAAACATGAGTGGGCAGGCTTCATTTTATAATCTTCACTTTAAGAAAAAATGCAACTACAATTCTTACGAATTCTTAAGATCACATACATCTAAAAGGCATCATTACTGAAACAGAAATTTCATTTCCTTTGAAAGTCATTTGTTACCTCTAATAAGTGTGAAAAATGTGGAAGTTAAGAAGCTGAAGACCTTTGTACTAACTTCCTATTCTTTTTTTTTTTTTTTCCTCCCCCAAAGGAGCCTGGACTAGTTAGGCTATTTTTTAAAGGGTTTTTTTTTTTCCATTCTACTTGACCATAACTCTAACTTTTTTGGCCCTCTGTTCCAACAGCTAGAGATAGCGTCTGCATTTTTGCCTCTGGCAAAACTCTTGCTGAAATCCACGGTAATCCTGTGAGTGCAGTCCGCAGGTTCAGGCCCTTCAAAGCTTCAGAGTGCTCAAGACAGTACTCTCGGCATTGCAAAGAGTGGCACACCTGATTAACTTAGCCACTCTACACAATGCTGGCTTCAAAACCAATTCAGAAAGTACAGCTAAACAAATTGCCTAAATGAAATGTAAATTATGACTTCTAATAATAACAGCAGTTCCATTTTTATTAGCGCACCATAAAAAGTGAGAGAACTGCTTTTCTGCATGCTCATTTTATTTGATGTCACGAGCATTCACTGCGAATATAAAATGTGACATCAAGTGAGGCAAGAAAGGCATCAAGTGGCAACTCTTTGTGTAAAGGTTTGGTCCATGAAGTGGTAGCAGCCAAAGACACATTTCCAATCCTTTGAAAAACATATGGATGTCACAAAGCTAGAGGAACATTACCATCTGCAAAAGACAGCACTGCGATTTAAGAACAAGAGACGGACAGTCGTAGAGCTATCTTGTGACACCTCTTTCTAAGGACATGGAAGAATACTAAGGAGCACAACAGCCACGGTCCAAAACATCTGCTACTTTTTTTGCTATTATTAAAATGTCAGTACATCCTGACTCCAAGCGCACAGTACGACACCATCTTCGTTACAAATCTCCTCAGGACTCATCCTTTTATAAGAAAATCCTTCTGGACTGAAATTCAGACAACTAGATTGTAACAGTCTTTCAGGATAGGAGAGATGGTGTGTAGTGTTGGGCTGTTGCATGCTGCCTCTGGAGCTTGCAGCTGGTATATTTGGTGCAACCCACACCCTTGGTCTGCAGGTTGAAGGTGTTGGTCTTGAGGAAATCGCTGGGTGCCAGTTCAAGTTCCATCACTGTTGCACTTGGCTCAGTTTCAAAGTCCATCCTTCTGTCATTTGGGTAATTCTTACGGTAATACCCCTGATATGGCATATAGACACTATAGATGTAATGACATACATAGGCAGGTTATTTAGCAGTTAACATCACACAGCCTAATTCACTGCCTATTCTCTCCCAAAAATCAAATCTCCTTGAAGTACACATCGAACTTCCCCATCCTTCTGCATCACCCACCAAGTGCAGCCAGGTCCTTGAGCAAAAGCAATCCCTTGGATGGGTTTGTTTCTGCCTGAGGCAGGACTAACCCAGATTGTGTTTCCTAACATACTCTTCATGTGCACTACAGGGACTTTACCTCCTTCTACAGTATGTGGAAGTCTTGGTTGGGTGGGGCCAGCCCGACTGACAGATCCTCTAGTATTGACTAACAAGGTGGCTTTTGCTAAATGTGTATCCCATGTTTGAAAGTCCCACCCCACATTGCTCCCAGTGTAGTTTTCAGCAGTCAATTGTATCGTTTGATTTTTCTGGAGGCCAGTGCATGATAGGGCATGTGATACACCCACTCAATGCCATGCTCTTTGGCCCAGGTGTCTATGAGGTTGTTTCGGAACTGAGTCCTGTTGTCTGACTCAATTCTTTCTGGGGTGCCGTGTCACCATAAAACTTTCTCTTCAAGGCCCAGGATAGCGTTCTGGGCTGTGGCGTGGGACACAGGATATGTTTCCAGCCATCCAGTGGTTGTTTCCACCATTGTAAGCACATGGCACTTGCCTTGGCGGGTTCGTGGGAGTGTGA
>JANXJC010000078.1:10587183-10607639 GCA_027564655.1 Leptodon cayanensis | reverse complement strand
ATTTTACTTCAATTAAACATGATAGATGTGCTCAGAAACTCTGACCTGACCTACTGGTTTGACTGTAGAAATTAAAAAAAAAAAACCACACATGAAAAAACAATCACTGAAAAAATATTAATAAAAAACAATCACTGAAAAACATTAATAAAAAACAAATGTACCAACAACTCACAAGGACTGCATTCTACAAGCTTTCTGTAGGGAGCTCTTGAGAATTTGGGCACTTCCTTTTTGTTTTCAAGTTCATTGTCCTTTATTTATTTTGGGGGGGAAATGTTATTTCAAATGGGTTTTTTTTATGGCAGTAATTTAGTATTAGATTGTTTTATCTTTTCTTTCTTATGAATTTTCTAGTGATATTTAGTATTTCACTTTTCCTAGCCACACTGATTCAGCATCCTTATTCTAATTTATTCACTTCCCATAGACACACATACAAACATTACATTTCTATCCACTCTCAAAGGAAAAAATAAAAAAGAAGAAAAAAAGAAAAAAAGAAACCAGGAAAGAATTAGAAACTGAGAGGGCTTTTCTGTTTTCAGAGAGAGAACTCTCGTCACTAAGTGGTAACTTCCAGGATGACAATTCTCCCTGTAGAATTGTTATACACAGTGTAGTTTCTGTTAGCTAGGTCTTCAAGTGTTATTTAACTAATACACGGACTTTCTAACTATTCACAGGAACACAAAATGCTGCACTTGTAAGCAGTAATATTTCAACAGAATTGGCGGTAAGAACACCCAAGCAAGTGGAAGTTTTAAAGATGCTCACAGGAAACTTAACATTTCAGAGACGTGAAAGTGTTTGCTCATGCACAAATGCTCTTAAAATCATGAAGGTTATCCAGAGATGAGAGGTGGTATGCCTCTCTTTGGCATCTACAGTCAATCTTTGGAAAAAACTCCAGAAGCTGTCAGAAAAATGGTTCTTTTCACGAGAGGTCACTGATGCCTTCCAACTACTGAGTTGGAAGTTCCCATGAAATGCTACAGAAGTCTAGCTGTTTTCTAGGCCTTGGTTCACAGGCAGAAGGACACATTGCAGTGTCTCTAAAAATGCAAGGACCAGCATCAAGAAAGTCACTACATGAACAGGAAGAGGTGGCACAATTCTATAACCTGTCCTTCTCTTTTCTTCTTTTTTTGCAAATAGCCAGATCTTGAAAAATTATCCTTCGGATTGAGGAAACTGTCCACCATCTTTCACAAACACACTTCCCCATGCATAAACCCCGCCAATGAAGAATTTAAGAAACATTTAAGACTCTTTTCACCTTTGCAGCTTAAAGTGGCAGGTTCCCAAGTTTCATTTGCAGTGCAATATGAGAACTTTCCCTCGTTGCTGTAAAACCCTTCTTCACACTCATAATGAACCGCACTTCCTGGTAGCAAGCTGTAGTTCCCCACAATGTAGCCATGCTTCATTTCAGGAGGGGAACCACATCCAATTTCTGCAAAAAGACTGGGTTAAAAGATCTCACAGTACAAAAATCACAACACACGACCACTTTAAAATGAGCTGAACTGGATGGTCACATCACCAAATACACCCAACCTGATAAATCTGGGGGGTCACCAAAGGTGTAGAAGATCAGAGTTGAAGAGTTATAGCGGCCACAATCAGAAGAACACAGTGATCCAGGTATTGAGCTACATCTTTACTAACATACAGCTGGAGCCATTCATAACACCAAAGAGGAGACACTGCAATGTGATGGTGCTTCGCATGTGCCAGTCTTGTTACACGAATGGCTGAATGATCCTTTAACACCAGAAGAAAATTTCAGGCCCCAATGCACAGCTTTATTTCCCTGCACATGGGAAAGGTGAAGCACAGCAGACAGGCTGAGATGAAATGGTCTGCCCCTCAATTCCTCCATCTCACTGAACCAGCCTGCATACAAAAGCTACATTGCTCCAGCACAGCTGCTTGACTGGGCCCCCTTGTCAGACTCCACAAGTGACACAGACACACTACTTTACCACAGCATGGGGAGGGGGAAGTCAGTGAGATAAGCAGGGTTACCAGCAATTCTGGCAAAATGAAGCAGAACACTCCAGTTGGAAAAACTGGACAAACTACAGGTAGTGAGCTTTACTGACGGTTCTTGCAATAATTCAGAAATGAGAGCTGGACATAATCGAGGCAGTACCTTTCACCTGGGATGCCTGGGTTCACTACATACTCTGACAGCTACAGCTTACACTGCTAGCGCTTTGCATCTGTGAAAACCTACACTAGAGAGGAAAGGAGGAACGGTTTCAGATTGAATTTTTTATCTTGCCATAACAATAACAGAACAGAACAGTTTTTTATCCAGGTGGCACAATATGTAATAAATAGCTAAACTATTATTTTATTATTCCTCTCCCCTAGGCTCGTTTCATTCATCTGACCTCTCTTACCAGCTATTTAGCCTCTCTTCTCTTCCCCTTCATGCAATGTGATTATGTAAGCAAGTGGATTATGCCAGACTTCCTTCCTATTCAGAAACTAACTACATCACCTTCATGGCATTATTAAGCTTCTCTGACCCTGAACACCTGAACCACTGCTGAGAGCCTGTAGAAATCATATCTGGCGTCAACTCTACCATCCAGACACCACTGGAGCAAACTGAAACCAAGAAGAAAAAAATCATACAGCAGGCAAAGTCCACAGAGGGGGGCTTCTGCCCTGCAGACTTAAAAGCACAGGTCAGAGCAGATACTACTATATCACGTAAGATCTGATTTTATGTGCTAGCAAAAACAGCATCCAAAGACTCTCACCTTTGCATGAAACTGTGTTCCCATCTGGATGAAAAGAATGCTCTCCATTTTCTAATTTATAACCATCATTGCAGTAACATTTGTAGCTTCCTTCAGTATTCATGCACCTTGCATTTCGACCACAGAGCCCAGACTCCTCACATTCATCGATATCTAAAAATTCAGAGAAAAATATATGCACTTCGTAATAGGGTTTTTTTAATTAGTTAACGTAGAACCCAAGCTTAAAACAAATACAGCATTCCGTGAAGGGTTCTGTGTAGCTTCTGATGGGTCTTCTGGGAAATAAAGGAGCTTATCATTGCCTGGTGTTCAAGCATCTGGAAGAAGGACACTCTCAATTTTGTAGCAAGCAATCTTCTAAATTGTTTCCGTTTTACCTGACAAACAGTCTCCAATGTTATCTCCTGCTACAACAATCCCAGAAAAATCCCCATCTGCAAATATATTCATGAGTTACAACAGTTCATTGCTGTAACAAAGAACTGGCTAATATTCTAAACTAAACACAAATATGACATTTTGGGGGAAAGGTAAGTATCACCTTATTTTCTTTAATCTAGCTGCTGCTTCTGGAAAGATTATTGCTTGAATGTGACTGTGAAGCAATGATTTGTAACATAGCAAAGAATGCAAAATGGAACTAATTTGTAGCTGTTAGAACCTAGACGTCAAGTAAGTGTTTGCACCCACAGCAGAAAGTGCTCTGATATAGTTTTAGAAAGTAAGTGCTAAAGTGACAGGAAAAAAGATTTGTGGAGTAGAAAACCAAGTTCTGGATTCCTGCTGCTCAAGATTCTTTGTGATGTCTACCTGTACAGTTTGTGCCATCATTGGGAATAAACGTCTTGTTGTTGTTGGAGGCTCGGTATCCATGAAGGCAAACACAGTAAAAACTTCCGTGGGTATTATGACACAACGTATGATTTCCACAAATCTTGCTGGCTCCAATCTGACATTCATCTTTATCTGTCAGCACATTTAAAACGCATCAGAGAGAGATTAGGAAAAGCAGAGTATCCTCCCCTCCTCACTCATTCTTGCGTAACCAGACTTCCCCTTACTGTTTTTCTTTCTAAGTTATTTGGGATGTAAACACTGCTAGTAAGATGGAGTATTTAGACCAACGGAGGTTGTTGTCCCTGGATGAAACTGTGAATAAAAGTTCATGACACAGCTTGAGTTGATCTAACAGCTGCTGAAACCAGAGGGCCCTCTCTCCGCTTCTGCTCTTCCTTACAGCATGCACCAGCTGCAGCATTTGATGGAGCTTGTGCTGATCTTACCCAACTCATTCAACTTGCAGAGAATTAACATGGCAAAATAGGCAGCTTGTCTTCTCCCACAATAATAAGATAATTGAACTCTGTGCAGGGCCCAGCGGGTACCAGTGCTCGTGAAGGAAGGGGAAGAGATGAAGTGGAAGAGATCAGAGGTGCAGGACCTTCCCCTTTAAGCAACGGTAAGCTATTACATACACTCAGACACAGCATTTCACATCATCCTTTCATTCATGTATTGATTTGTCGTGTATGAGATAGTATTAAAAGGACACTATCAACAACAGTAACAAAACAATGCTTAACAACACTTTTCATGTAACAGACATTTGCACTTAAGAAATCTGTATATATGCACACTGTTATTAAGAACAGACCTTCAACTTATGAAATTGGTTTTTAGTTATCCAGTAATCTGAGACAACTGAAAAATCAGCAAAAATGCACTAATTTTATTCGTTAGTTTTATTGTCTAGTTTTCAGTTCAACGGCACATAGGTTGAAAAGAATAATAAAGTGAAGCCCAGCATATTTAATTATTTTTTTGCTGAGGCTAGGATAAAAAATATTAAATAAACCATTCCAATACATTATATTTTAAAAGTAAATGTTTGACAAAACCTTACATTTTCTAAGACAAAGTTAATTTAAATCCATCACTACAGAGCAGAAACTGAATAAAATGATTAAGTAACTAAGTACAACACAATATTTACATCAAGCACAAGTAAAGTACAGCTCATGGCTAGCCATTAGGAGGAAAAAACAAAACAAAACAAAACAAAACAAAAAACCAAGCCACACGTATTCTATGTTTTGGAAATTCTGCCAGGAAATGACAAAGCTTGTACCATGTTTTGAAGAATTCGGTAATATTACTCAAGAAAGAACATTTTAGGAATGTCTACAGTTTCTTACCATTTTACAAACAGCCAGCCTACCTTGACAATGGGTTCTTCCATTGCCTACAAATCCATAGTTACAGATGCAGACGCTTTTTCCTTCAATTTGATGACATGTAGCATGAATGTGGCAAGTTGCACAGACATCTGGAACTGATCTGTTCACAATTGCTTCAAGAACAAAAAGACACAATTACTTTTTTTTGGTTCTTTTAAAGGACCATAAAGGTGGTCTGGTATGGGTAACTAGCACAAAGTGTAGATAAAATCCAGATTAAAACACATAGAATAAAATCCCATCTCCTCCCACCTCATTTTCAAACTTGCAGGAAAACCACAGCCATAATATTCAGAGACCAAAGATAAAAAAATAAACAGAAAGGATTAAACAAAATAAATACACTGAACAGTTTTCTCCATCCATCTATTCTTTGACAACAAGCAAAACAGTTTTTCAGCAGTTAGTAAGGCTTACAAGACATATAACAAATAGCTCTATCCAATATTATTAATCTGTCCTCCATATTTATTTTCTTTCCATTTTGTCTTGATTTCTGTTTCCTCATTTATTCTATTATTTTTTTTCTATTATTTACACATAGACATTTGGGTTATTTATCAACCTGTTTGTATCTTGTATCATCAACATGTATATGGTATAAATGCTATTCATAAAAACAATGTTGAGAATGCTGCCAGGAGGAAAATGACTTATGGTAAAGTAATTTTAGAAGTTAATTTATATTAGAAGTAGTTTAGCGGCATATGACACACGACCTCATTTACTGTAATTTGACAGGGCTATAAATATACATGAAACTAGAATACAATATGAACTTATTTCCTTATTTGTATTCATACTTTTAGTGCATTATGTACATTTCTCTTCATTTTCTGTAAGCTCTTTTTGTTATCTTCACACATGCACTGGCTTTCCAAATGATAAACCTCAGAACGGATGGCTTGAAAGCAGACAAAGCAGGTATATACTTACACCCCTTTTAAAGGAATAACTAATACTGCACAAGCTGATGTTGTCTCATGATGCTGGACAGAGCAGCATGGAATTTTTTACTCTTCTAAGACAGCTAAGATTGGCAAAGATGGTGTGGTTCTTACAGAATGCAAGTCTTACTACGTATATCGCAGCTCTGGCAAAATTTTGCCTGCCTTAACACGGTGTTTACATACGTAACTGTAACTGGAAGGCGAAGGCAGCTGAACACTCTAGCCAGCTTTTTTTTTTAACGCACCAAATTTATCAGTGTGATAAAACCACCCTTCCACACACGCAGTGTTTCAGTTTTACTGACGGTGGATTTCTCAGTGCCTTACGACTGACGGGAAGCATCACAGCTTCCTACTCCTAATTCTCAACGCTTTTATATACTTCTGCGTGTGCGTGTGTTCCTCGTAACGTCAGAAAACAAAAACCGCCAGCACGCAATGGTAGCCAGTGTAGGTCAGAAAATTAAATTTAACAACAGCCAGGGCCCTAACTTTCTCATGATACCTCAATCTTCTGATAAGACATGGGAGTGTCCTCCTCAGATTGCTGCTCCGGCAGATAAAAAACGGTTCCCCTCCACCACCGCCACCTACTACAGATGCAGCTGTACGACTTGTTTCTCCCCGGTGACACACCATTTTGCACTGCGGCACTGAAGTCCCCTCACGCTTTCAGTCCCACCCAGGCGCTCCCTCAGGCGCGGCTCCCGCCCAGCCCAGGCCCTCTCGCCCGGCCGGCCCGCTGCCAAACGTGGCGCCCGCTGGGCCGCCTCCGCCGCCCCTTCGACGTCCCGCTGGGGCGGGCGCCCAGCGACAGCGCCGCAACCCCCCCGCCGCCGCCGCCGCTCCCCTCGGCCCGCGGCCTCCCCCGCCTTCGCGCCTCTCCCGCCTTCGCGCCTTCCCCGCCTCGGCCGAAGGGCGCCGCCCTCACGGCGCCGCCACCGCCCGGGGCCAGCGGAGCGGGGCCGGGCCGGGCCGAGGGAGCCGGGGAGGAGCGGCACTTACCCCGCCGCCGCCCCGCGCACTGCAGCAGCGCCGGCAGCAGCAGCAGCAGCAGCAGCGGCCGCAGCGCCCGGCCGCCCTCCGGGATCATGTCCCCGCCGCCGCCGCCTCCGCGCCCCTAGGTGCTGCGCAGCCCCGCCGCCTCCGCATCCTCCCCGCGGCGAGCAGGGTGGGAGGGCAGCCCGAGGGGAGGGCGAAAGGCCGCGGCCCCGGGGCCGAGGGCGTCGCGCTGCCCCGAGCGCCTGCCTCCCGGCGGGGCGGGGGCACCCGCGGGCGGCCCTTATCGCCGCCGCGCCCTCGGCCCCCCGCCTCCGGCTTTCCCCTCAGCGAGGCCCCTTTCCTCCCTCGGCCCGAGAGCCCTTGCCCGCAAAACCCTCTCGCTTTTCTTCCTTTTATTTTATTTTTATTTTTTTTTCTCCTCCCTTCCCTGGCACAACGCCTTTCCTTCCCCAGGACACCGCCTCGGCCCCGGCCAGGCGGGTGGCAGAGCTGATAAGGGCCGCTGCCGCCTGTAGCGGCCGGCCCTCACCCCGGCGCGGGGGAGGGGCAGGGATGGAGGGAAGGGTTGTTTTATGAGTCCTGGGAAAGACGGCTGGAGAGTTACACCTAGTTGTAGGTGGCAGCTGCGCTGCTCCCTGCCCGGCAGCGGTCGTTGGGTCCGAGGGGCCCCTCCTGGCTGATGGCGCTGGGTCCGAGGGGCACCTCCTGGCTGATGGCACTGGGTCCGAGGGGCACCTCCTGGCTGATGGCGCTGGGTCCGAGGGGCACCTCCTGGCTGATGGCGTTGAGGGAAGGTGGCCACCGGCAGGTCGTCGGGCCCGCTGGGGCAACACCGCAGCTCTGCGGCTGGAAGGGCCCCGCGTCCCCCTGCGCGCAAGAGGGAGCTGGGCGACGGCTCTGCCGGCCCTGACAGCGAGCTTACCTGAAGTGGGCACATCAGTTCTACAAGCGTATGAAAATTGTAACGGTACGCCACCAGCCCTTGGTGCTTGAAATTAAGCAACGCTTTCTCGTTGTAGGCCTTCGCCACAGTACAGGTGGATCCCAGAATTTCAGTTTTCGTCGGTACCAGGACCGCTGCCTGAGGAGTTTTCTGCTGCAGAAGAATTGTAATCCTCCTGAAGCTCACGGTCCTCATCCAGGTCTGCGAGTCTGAATTTTAGAAAGCTGCATAAACTTGTATTTATCTAGAAATGCGGTTGCCACAACTACAGTAGAGGACTGCCAAGGAGATGAATGGGGGAAGCCTAACACAAAGGTAGATTTAGACATCTTTGATGGGCTCTAATGAACTTCCTGAAGAAGTTTTGCTCGTGTGCTATATATTGGCTTTACATTAATGCCCTTTAATGCTAACACAGTCAAGTCCTCCACCACGACTACATTTAAGTGCCATAAACTGATCTTCTTCTGCTGTGGTGTAATGACAAAGACCAAACAACCTGTGTCTGATTTCAATGGAAACAAAACTCAGTTTCATAAGACTATCAGCTTTATTGATTTACTTTTATTTATGTAAGTTGATCTGTTCCAGTATTTTTAATTACCCTTCTGCCTACTTAACCACGTATACATTTTTAACCAGCTTCTGCTACCCTTATTCATCTTGACTGGGTCAAAAAGTGGCCTGAATCTTCAACAGTGGCCAGTTACATCACAGGTGACCCTGCTTTTGCAATAACACACTGCAGATGTCAGTACTGCAAATTTCTATCTTAAATTACTGAAATTGGAAGCATGCATTCTCAATGGTGGTAAGTAGTTCGTCACTATAAGGAATGATTCAGAGAGGAATTGTGCTGCACAACATATTAAAAATTATTTGGAAATCTTTTCTCTCCCTTAGTAGGCCACCAAGTTGCACCTCTGCGATTTCTGCTGTTCCTTTCATAAAAAGCTGTTTATAAACACCTCACACAGCAAACAGGAAAGTATTTTTGGCAGCAAGCCTGAAGAAATAAATCATTATATTTATAAAGAGAACAAGTTAAAAAATGTAATATAAACATGCTTTAAAGAAAGTAACAAGGAAGTGTATCAGTTGAAGAAAATACAGGACCTAGACTGGAACAAACCTCCTTGTTTTGTTCCAGTCTAGTATGTCTTAAACAGCCGATTAGCTGCTGTTGAAGACTTACTTCAGGACTGAGTAATTAAGCTACACACAAAGGCTACTTCAAACTGCATATGTGTTGTTTGCACATCTAAATTCAAAGCATATCCATAGGAAAGTGTCAAAACAATGTTGAGAGGTCATCTATTCTGTTTTTCTGCTCTATGACAAGATCGACTACGTAAATGATTCCTGACATACTTGCTTTTTATAGTGGCAGTGATGTAGAATTCACAGCATTCCCAAGCAATCTGTTCCAGTACTTCACTCTCTTTGTAACCTGAAAATAGTACTCTGAGGTTCAACCTAACTTCTCATTAAATTGTTAAGTCTTTTTTTCAGTTCACAAGAGACTCTCAACAGCCTTCATGATCTGGAACCAGGTTTGAATCGGCCACTGAAATGAGTCACGGATCACCTGCCTCTGAGGCCACCTGCACAAGTCCTGAGCTAATTTATGCAGAAAGACAATTAAAGATTCAGGAGGATAGGACAGATCAGTGTCCCAACATGCTTATCCTTACAGCTTAGGCAAATTTAGCTTATTTCCTACAAAATTCTGTCTAATGAAAATACAGGATAATATCCACATAGATTTTCTGTTGTGGATAGGATAAGGTTTTTAATCTTTTCACTGTCAAACTTAAAGGACCTAGTTTGTAATTACAATGTTTCCTTTGCCCCTAATAGCGGTAAATCTCACTACCCAGAAGGCATCTGTACCAGTATTTGCTTCCATTTCTCTTCTCTGTAATAAGAAAACAGTTGTGATGGTCAAAGTAATTGAATTCATCCAGAGACACTTGGAAGTTTCCTGTGCAGTTTTTCCTTGCAGCTGTCTAAATGGAGATAATTGAAAATCAGAAAGGCAAGCAGGATTAAACATCTCTTCAGTAGTCTGTATTTGTTCTGTCTCCTTTGCAGACAGTGAATGTCACTATGTCATCTAAATCACATTCTTTTTGTAAGGATGCTTGGCATAGATTACACTACTTATTCTGACATATAAAGACAAAATATTTGATACTAATGGCTCTTTCGGCAAACAGATTTTTAAAAACACAGCAAACATCTTCAGCCAGACTGAATAAATGTAATTCATCCTTGTTAACAGATCACACAGCTATTGATAATGCAGTTGCATTCTCAAACAGCTTGCTATCAAGCACTTCTTTCCAGCTAGCAATGAAAAGAGTAACTGTAACTGGATGGAAGGTTCCTTCCATCTGAATTCTGCCTCTCTTGCCTATTTAAAATGAATCAGACTAATAACTGGTTTCTGCTTATCCACTTAATTTCCAGAATAAGCAACAGTAATTGTTGAAGCAGAAATAACTGAAAAATTGGCTGACCCTCTTCAGCTTCTAATGAAAATGCTTCAGTAAATATTCTGCAGAAGAAAAGCATTCTCTTGTACTGAATTTTGCTACAAAGGAAATATTACCACTCAAGTTGTTGGCAGCATTTCTGCCCGTACGCTCGGGTGCCCCTATGCCACCATCTCAACTCCTGACAAGCAGAGTCAAGATGAAAAAAAGAAATGGGATTTCTGCAAAAGAATTAGAGACACCTGAGTTTAAACCTTAAATATTGAATGCTTCTATACAATTTCCCTGGAGGATAGGCCTTGGATGTAACAGACGTCAGAACATGCCAGAGCATGGTAGATGATAAAGCCTGCTGACAGTTGCTGCTAATCAGAAAAGCAGTTCTACAGAGTAAAAGGGCTGCTATCTGTGGGTTTTAGCATAGGAGTAGGAGCCCAAACTGAGCTTTGCCATAAACTCACTGTGACCTTCGATAAGATAACCCCTTTCTGCCTCTCTTCACTTCTCCCTCCCACTTAGTTATGAAACAGGGATAATATTCCTACAATGGTGTGTTGAGGCTTAATACCATAAAAGTGGGTCTGAGATGATGCGTGTAAACTTCTGATAGAAGCTTTGATGTCACTACAATCTGTCTCAGTTTTTAAACCACAAGGAAGTAGCGTCAATCAGTTTATGGGGCAGCATCCTAATATTTCTGGATCTTGGAATGTCATGCAAGAAGACTGATGAGTAGTCGCTGCTTCTGGTTGTTCCATGCTGTTATATACAAGCTGTGCCATTATTTTGAGGGCTATGCTGACTGAAGGCAATAGTTAAGAGGAGTGAGGCAGAGAGTCACAAGGGAAAAGTGAAGAAAAATAAAGAATAACAGAACACCATTCATAGATTATTAAAAAAAAATAGTGTTGTGATTTTCTTAACTCCCAATAGAGGAACAGACATCTTTTCCTTTCTTATCCTAGAATACCTGCTAAAATCAGCAGAGAAAGAACTCAGCAACGAGCTTAATCCTTCCTTCTCTGCCAGACTCCCTGAGCTCATCCACAGGGATGCTGGCCTTACTATTGCAGCTGCACAAAACTCAATAACTTATAGCTAAGGCAACAGTTAATGATAATTTCTTTGATAGGTACAGGAAGAAAACCAAATCCCACTGACTGTATTATCCTTCTCTCTCACCATTAGGTTTGCTAGATTTTGGGGAAACATCAGTCTAGAAGTGCTATCATTAAATGGGAAATAAGGCAACTTTTCAAACTATGTTATCTATGAAAATAAAAAATTCCATACACACATCTTATGAGAAGAGAAAACCAAATATTGACTACAGACTATGAACCAAACAGTTCTCCTCAAACTGTTCAGGCAGCTGGTGATTCTTTTCCCTATGGCTTCTTTCCCTACAGACCAACCATATTTTGTCACCTAGCAATCTCGTATTTGCATCAACACTTTGTAGCGGGAAAGAAGAGGGAAAGAATCTAATAACCAAACCTATCATAGTAAATACCTTTACCTTCACTCCCTGGGTTGTTTTGTATGCAATTCAGCTTTCACATGCTGTTTATCCAGTTTGAGGAAACCATTTTTACCTCAATTAGAAAGCACCTCAAGTTACTGTATTTTTAGACTCTGGGAACACAAAGCCAGAAGGATGAGTTGGATTTCAGATTTCTATCATCATGCATTCATTTTTGGTATATGGAGAGAGTGCTTTTGTTTTATTACAAAAACAGCACGAGCTCTGCTCTTTAGTCTTTAAAAATTCAGTTAGATATAACTCTATTATTTCTACATTTACTGGCAATCAGAAGAGAAAGAGACCCTGGGTGATGACATTCGTATGGTGTCATAAATTGTCATGAAGATATAAGATGGACGTTTCTAGGGAAATAAAAGGTCACCTAGTCTTTTTTTTTATTATTATTTACAAAGCTGACAGCCCTGTTTATCTTCAAACAGTTTAAAATATTCCCACAAGACTCTTCAAGACTATCTGTAATGCAGCTATCCAGAAATTGATTGGCAATAAGAAACTACTTGCCACAGTAATTAAAGGTTGAATTCTGTCTAGGACTGAACATTTGTTATTGCACCACAGAAATACAGTAGCTAAATGACAAAATCATTGACCTTTACTGGGATTTTGTCTACTACCTGCTTCTTCCCACCAGGAACAGAGTATGTGTTAGTCAATAGGACCTAAATAAAAATTAGGGATCAGAGATGCTTAAAGATGACAGAAACTTCTCTATAAAAGCAAAAGAAAGTATTTTGGGGATAGGTGTTCGCATTCTAAAGGGTCCTAAAATTTTGGAGGAAAAGACACAATTAGACTAGTCAATTGTTCCATTTTATATAGGCCCAAAATTAGGAAGGTTACTGTACATCTCTGATAAAGGGCCTGTGCATGAAAGTGCATTTTTATATGTACTGGCTTTGGGACACTGCTTGTCAAACCATAAAACCACAAATATTTGATACAAATGTTTGTTGGCTTCTGGAGAGTTTTTTTAAGCACTGTCTAGGATAAAAATATTTCCAAATATTAAATAATTTCCAAATTAAGATATTTCCAAAATGAAACTGTTCTTTAAATTTAATCATCCCTACTTTAATCTGAAAATTTAGGCAGAGAAGTGTCACTGTAGATGGCACAATAGCTAGGAAACAGGGAAAATGTATTTGAACCTAAGCTGTTGCTTAACTACAATCACTGTTTTGGTAAAATTCTTGAAAAATCAAAGCACAGCTGGCAGAAAAGCACTCAGAGACATCTCTGTATTAGAAGTGCAGAAACATCTATAGGCATTATTAACTTACCTTGTGCCTATGGAAAAATAGCTACGTCTTGGAAATCATGAAATTTAGAAATAAGCTGCTCTGCTTTTATAGTTCTTTCTTTTTTCCTCTTTGTATAGAAAAAAAGCCCCCTTAACGACAACCTGAGTGTTTCATTGCAGGGTATCATGAAATTAAAATATAGTGCATGTTAACTGTGCCTTTCTGATGGTCTCTGAATGATAGATTTGTCCATCACAGCCTTTCTCAAACAGCACCTTTTCCAAATCTTGGGAACCCAGATTTCTAAACATATTTTTTACTCAAAACAGTTCAGCTTTCACTTACACTTAGTGATCCTTCTACACTTATGATTCTAAAGATAATTATGCATAAAGTGAACACTTGGACCTATATTAAATATTTAAGACCCAGAATCAAAATTTTGGGCATGTTTTAAATTTGTTGTAGCTTATCTTCCTGAGGAATGCATGGCCAACTTGCATTCTAGAATATTGCCCCCAAATTAACCTGGACAAGGCAGTCAATAAGCACATGATGCATCAGTAACTGCTTTTCTGAGACTACTTTTCTGACCTTGCAATTAAAATACACTTTAGCGTTGCAGAAGAGGCATTGCAATTGTTTTCGGTCATGTGCAATATTCCTCTCAAAACTCCTGTGATAGTATTACAAAGATGGAAACTGAGACAAATGATACTTGTCTAAACCCACAAAATACCCATAGATTAATCTGAGCAAGAAATTGAAGTTTGCCTTACAAGTCACTGTCAGTTGTAACCTTTAAATCTGTAGGCAAAAAAAAAGTCCATACAAAACCAGAAACCTTACCTAGAAAAATGTATAGAAAACCAGTAAACCTAAAAAAACCCTGCCTCTCCCCACACAAACCTTGATGTAGGTAACATGTGGCTACTATGCATCTCTAATGAGTAGTTAATGAGCTACTCCCACAATTAATCCTCTCTTTGCCTTCTTGGAGAACTTTCTATACACCAGAATAACTTGATATTCAAATAATGTAAGTCTGTGGGAACTAAATGACAATTGCCTATTTAGTCCTGCAGTACGCTGAGTATTTTTGTTTTCTTGCTATGTACTACATCAACTGACTGTCTAATTACAATTACAGAATTTTTTTATTTTAGTTGAAGTACAACTATTTCATCTGTGACGTTATACAGCTACCTAAATCAAATATCCCAATTTACGACTGTCTTAATAATATAATACTGTGTATTAACATAGCATTAAGATCCAGGTAAGCGATTTTACACTTCCTTCCAGCCTTTGAAACACCAGGGGTGTTTTAAAGTTAGGCTCCCATCATTGGGAGAGTAAGTGAAAAGATATATATATGTAAGCTTAGCAGGATAGTTGTTTAGATCGGATCCCAGATTTGACAGGGAAAAAAAAAATCAAGATCAATCACCAGGATTTCTCAGCTTGCATTCAGCATCTTAATCAACACCATTGCTTCTATGCAATTGATCTGCAAAGTTATCAGCAATTTTCCTGTTAGATTACGTGAGCTAGTAAGTGATTGAGATATCCCAGGCAAGTCAGGATGTTGTTGCTAACACCTTATGGTTGTGTCAGACCCTTCAGAAGTAATTTCTTCCTTATCTATTTTCCTGCTGATGAGTGGCAATAATGACTCTGAAAATATTTTTTTCAAGGGTCTTGATTAAAATCTGATGCATCAAAATAAAAAATAAGTGAAAAGTGTAATCTTCCCGTATTACAAAGTTGGGAGAATCTAAGCCCCACAGAATAAGCAGCTTGTGTAGCAGCTAAAGATAAAGATACACAGTAACTGAGCACCTTCCTCAAAGAAAAACAATTTAGACAAGCAGCAGTCATAGTCCTGCGCTGAGTGCTGAATAAAGGGCTCCATAAAGAGTTCCAGGAAGTTCTTCAGGAATCTTACAAGCATATATAGCATGCCTTGAAGGTGAAGTTAGCCCAGGCCATCTTGTGGCAGGCAGGCTGTAACCAACAGTGCCAACCCAGGGCAGAAAGAGAGAAAAAGACATTTATGCCCTAAGGCATCAAGAAGCATAGTGTTGTGTATTAACTTTTATATCCCTGTGATTGAATGATCTTATCCTGGGAGGTGTTTAAACTTAAGAACTCAAATAGCATAATTGCATTGTCGTTTACTGTTGAAACAGAGGGCACACAACAATTGGGGTAAGTCTCCTATCAAAATTTCAACCAGTTCAGTATCTGATAGACCAATGAACGCTCTGAGAGAGAGAGTAAGCTTCTTGAAACACATACAGGACCAGCAGGAACCCTTTATGCTTTTGACAAGATAATTAAAGCCTCAGCACGAGGGAATTTGAAGCTATCCAGTCACTCTGAGAACATACACACAAAAAGGAAAAGAGTATGTAACACAATCAAACTTCATACATGAAGGAAGGGGTAGAAACAACTTTCAGCTAATAGACATGACAGAAGAGAGTACTTAGGTGGAAAACCCTTTTCAGAAACTTACTGTGCTCTTAAATAGAAAAACTATTTTCACAGCTTTGTAAAATGATGAACCTTAGTTACACAATTCTCAAGATATTTCCAAATCTGTTGAGCAGATGAGTCAAATTCTGCATATACATGAATGACATTTTGCTGAATGCACTGTATTGCTGCTGTTAAATCTCATACTGCTCTGGGGCAATTTGGCCACAGGAGCAAACTGGATATAAGAGGGGAGGGAAGGAAAGAACACATTAGAAATGCTGAAAAATCAGCTAGTCACATTGCCATGTTCTTTGGCAAGAACTAAACTTGATAATTTCAATCTTTTGTCCATTCTTAACTGAAAGTTTTTAATTAGAAAAGAACCCACAACCCTCCCTCTAAGCACCCACCCACACTGCCATGACTAAAATAGTTTATGGAGCTACAGGCTGTTCTTCCCAGACTATCAGCAGAATTCATAGTACTGAACAGAATAGTTATCCTAATTTCTTCAGCACTTGAGATAGCCTTAAGTGTCTTTTTTAAGATCATATTTTTTGAAAAAACTTCATTTTAATTTTTATAGGCAGTGATACTTACACCAAACATTGTTCCCAAATACGTTCTCTAGGTGTGTGCTATGTACCGTCATAGCAGGGTAGAAATAGAAACTATATATCCAACCACAGAGCTGCAAACCTGCAGCATTATGCAGTATTCTTCAGTCAGTCCTCTTTTTAAGTTTCCAAGCATGGAATAAAGTGGCTTTTCCAACTGATATGGGCTCTGGATGGCAAAAAACCCCACACAAAACCCTCAATAAAAACTATTCTATACCTTTCATCATACAAGCAATATGTACACACAAGAGAACGTGTTAAACCATAGCTGGAAAAACACTTTACACAGTTCTTTTAATGCAGGTACTAGAGAAGGCATGCCTTTGCTTTTCAACCAAATTATTTCTAATGCTTGCGTTAAAAGCTAAGATTCTCTCAGATGGATGCTGACTAGCTCTACTTGAAGCAGATTGGAAATAAAAAACAGGACCTAGAATTGTTACCCTGATGAACTGACTTAGTCTATGCAGCAAATACTAAGGAGTGGGAATGATCACTAACTTGAGACTGAAGTATCTCCTTATAAAAGCTCTTTTGGAGTCAGGCAACTCAAGTTGCTACCCTACACTACCCTTAAGAGGTTTGTTCTCATTTTTAAAGGACAATTTCTCTCGTTTTTTTTGCAGCACCTGAGCTGAGTTTCTGGTTAACGGCAAAGGCATTGGTCTGGGAAGATTCAGTTATCTGATGTCCCTTTGTCCCTTTGCCTCTACCTCCTATGCTTCTTCTCACCTAGGTGTTCTACCACATTACTTCTACTTTCATATCTTTTGTTTAGACATCCCTGTACTCACCTGCTACACTCTGAAGAACTCAAGTCCAAGTATCCAAGCGCACTTAAGAAATGCAAGAGGGGATTTTTATTTTGTTTTTAAAACATACATTACCTTGTTTCCAGCTCTGTAAATGGGTGAGTCCTGGGCCTGTAGAATAATCTTTTTGGGACTGATCCAAACCATATGAGATCTTACCTGTTGGCAAATTCACCAGTTACTGCCCTTTCTGTTTCAGCTTGCAAGTAACAGAACAAACTCTGGTATCAAAATTTTATATCCATGCTACTTAAAAGTGATTTTTAATTTTCTGAGATGGACACTTATATTATCTACTTAGGGAAAAATAATTACTTGTGATTATTTTACAGCGGTACAACAACAGCAGATAAGAATTTGAGACGGGATTTATTTGTTGGTTAAGGAGGCAGAAAATGGGTAGGAATTCCACTCTCCTACCACACTTCTTCAAGGAAACTTGGCCAAAAAACCCCCCAAAACCCCCCAAAACCCAGCCAGATTTTGGCCACCAAAAGCTAGCATTTTGTCCAGAATGCTCATCAAATATTTAAGTATCAACAACAAAATCAAGAGTTACACTTGGGGACTACATATCTAGCCTTCAGAGAATAAGCATTTTGCTGAAAGCTACAACTCAGTCTAAACTGAATTTTATTTTTCTCCCTACAAAAGCATCTACATTCAGAGATTGGTAATAGCATAGTTTACACTAGATTTGCTCAGTGCTCTAGTCCTAGCCTTGAGACACCAGCACTCACTAAGTACATGTATAAGACTTCAGATTCTTCAAGATCTGCTAGGCTTGGACTCAGTGTCAGACAGTTAAATTCTTGGCAGATTGGCTGAGAATTTTAGCTCAGAAAGAGGCACTGTACTCCCAATGTCACCCACATACTTGCATCTGTTGCTTTAGACTACTGCCTGTTTACTATCAGTCCTGAATTTTGGAGGCAAGAATAAAAAGGTCTAAATTAGTGTTGTGCAACACACAAAAGGAAAGCGGAAGAGTATGAAAGAAAAGCAATCAACAAGAAAGCTGAGAAAGAGGAAGCTGAAAGCAGACCATGTTTTTCAGCTACTATTTACTTTTTTTTAAATCTTTGTGCAAATGTTATGAACTTGAATCCTAAGGCTAGAAAAGAGTACAGCATGGTAAAAGAGAAAAGAATTCTCATTAATGAGGCCCCGAGGCTTGAAGTTTCTCTCTCATCCCTGTCTCAAAGAATGAGGCAGTTGTCAAATGCTGTTATTGGCTCAAGGTTGTAGGATAGATTTCCATCCTACTGAAAATGAGAATTTCTATGCTGCTCAGGGGAAAGTTTAGGTGCTGTTGTTGTTGAAGATCTGCATTAGTCCCCTTAAAATATTTTTGACATAAAAAGCTTTAGCTTGGATGGCCATGTATGCTAAAGAAAAAAAACAACAACAGAAAATAAGACTCTATTAGCTGCATAATTGTAAGACAAGAAAAAACCCAAAGCAATAGACAAGAACACAGGAAAATTTAACAGAATACAGCTGTAATCACATTTATTAAAATGCATGTTACAACAACTAGAGTTAAGAAGAGTTAGGTATAGATACAAAGTAATCATCAAATACACTAACCTAAAAGAAACAGAATACATTGAAGCATAAACAAAATCAAATTAACCGTGCACTGCACAGTCAGTAAATAGGTTTCTTTAATATTACATCTTCTTTTCAGTTTTAGGTCATCTCAACAGACATGGAATCCTTTTTCTGCAATGCCACGAGATGTTTACAAATGAAAGCTGTTGCTTACTAAAATATACAAGACAATTGGTTTTTCACATAAAAACATTTTACACTTCCATTTGTTCCCCAAAACACTTTTTGCCAGGTTTAAAAAAATCAAAGCATGATGTTACAAATACTTACAGCATTTTCTCGTGCTAGATGAACATTTTTTATAAACTGAAAGGGAACTTTTTTGAACAGATCGTGTAAAATGAGGGAATGTCAGCAATTCTTAGCTATGCTTTGTGTGTCTTGAATACAGCACTAAAAGTTGTCCATTAATCTTCTGCATTATCTCACACCATTTGGTTCACATTACGATCTCATTTTGCACTGTTTTTTATCCACCAATAGTAGTCTCAAGTAAAGGCCACTTTGCATTGGGTCTTCCCATCAGAAAGGAGCATGAGAGAAAACAGGTTTTCCACAAAATGCCTCGGTAAAACCAGAACAGTCTTTGGTCAGAGAGTGAGGTGACATTCTGATGCACGAATCTGCTTGGTTAGCAACCTTTGTCTTGTGCTGATGCAGTTCAAGGGTGAACATTTGCAGAAAGTGGATAACACATCAAAAAGAATTGGAAAGTGCTTTAAATTAAATGAGTACAATGGTGGTAGCTTCCTACTCATAAATAATGCACAGTTTCCAAGAACTGAAAAACTGCTTACAGTGATTACATTAGTCTGCTAAGATAAAAGCTTTCTAGATCTATCAACAGACCTTCAACTATGTCAGCATTTTTTTTCTTTGGGGCTGCTCCAGGTGCAACATGTTATTACTATTCAAAGTTAGAAATATGCGAGTTATGGTTGGATTTCTGCATATTACAGTACAAAAGAAAAAAAACTGCAGTGGTAAAACCAGAGAAATAATTAAATCTGTATTGAAACAGCTGTAATTCTCTTCTTGTATAGTCAGTGGACAACATTAATTTTTAACAATATAAATATACAATATCCAGGGGAAAAAAATTAATTTTTATACTTAAGACAGAATAGATAAGAAAAAACCCTACATGTAAAACTACTGAAGGCACATAAACTTTGGTCCAATTTTATTCCCGCTCCCCATCCTCCCCTCAATAAAACCCTGAAGTTAAATACTTCAGAATTTTTCCATGCTTTCTTGAAATAACTCACAGTTCCTTACTGTTAGAATTCGCTTTGAAAAGAGCAGGCAAACAGCCTTGTATATAGCAAGTAAATCTTCAGAAGATGGTTAGAAGATAAAGTTAATTTGAAGAAAAAATTCTGTGCAGTCTGACCAGTACACAATCCTTTCAGCACAATGGTAACAACACTAAGTCTGGTAGTCCTGCTCTAGTTAACAACATACCAGGGCAAAAGGTAAAGGCAAAACAATGTTTTTTGTAAGCAATTGACCTCTGATTTGAAAAACAGCAGTATGACCTAATGGTATACAATGCCAAGTAGTAAGTCCACATCCCTTATAAAAAAACAAAACAAAACAAAACCCCAAACCAAAACAAAAAAAGCCCCAAACAAAACAAAAAACCCCAAACAAAACAAAAAACCCCAAACAAAACAAAAAACCCCAAACAAAACAAAAAACCCCAAACAAAACAAAAAAAAACCCAAAC
>JANXJC010000078.1:10567628-10580377 GCA_027564655.1 Leptodon cayanensis | reverse complement strand
AGCAGTTGATTATTCCTAAATAGCTATATACAGGATAAACTATAGGAAAATCGCATGATGTATTATTAAGATAAACTACAGGAAAATTGTATGATGTTTTAATTCTAACATTTACTGGATTGAGATTCACAGGATTTTTTTAAATCACTATAGGAAAATAATTTGTTTACATGAAAGGAAACAGATCATAATCAACATATACAAGGAAGGGTTTGTATGTAGTAGTAAAGCATCACAAATAATGGATTTAATTTGTTTATGCTTGTCACTGACAGATGGCAAATTCCTCACCTATATCACACTCATGCTAGTCTGAAGCACAACTGTGCCTTAAAAATCAGTACCTAATTGAGCCTGAAATGCATCTGCCATCTGAATCAAAGCATTTTCTTTATTGTTAAACATGATCTTCACACGATGCACATCACCATACACACCTGTGGAAATCCAGAAAAGAAATTTGTCCAGAGCATTACTGCAAACAGCACAAAGGCAAGTCTGTTTCTTTAGATGAACATTACTATTACAAAGAATAATCAACTCATTAAACAGTTTGGTTAGAATATTAGTATGAAAGAGACCTTTAAAGTTTGTGTATTATTTTCTGAGGGGAAAAAAGCCCAGGATCTTAGTCATAAAACTGCATGTTCATGTTCAGCTTTTAAATAGTGCAACAGTGTTAAAGTCCTCTTAAGAGGCATGTTAAAATACTACTATGACAACAAACATTGTCCTCTGCAACTAACATACTTGCCAATTCTGTACTCCATTTCCTCTGATGCAATCTTTGGTTTTTTTTATCTTACTTTGCTTTTCCATTCTTTGTAGTAAACAAATCGGACCACACACTGAAATTCTTTTGACACTGTAACGATTTTGCCTTTTCGGTACCTGTGGGCTACAGCTACTGACTCAAATTACTATCGGTTTGAAACCAGCAAATTCTCTTGTGTGTTTTCTGGACAAGGACAGAACAACTGAGCTTGCATTAACCAGCATATGTCAAATAAATAAAAAGAATGCTAGCCATGTAGTTTCTCAAGGTATATTTGACATATCTTACCAAACAGGATGAAAAGTCCATATGGCGTGATGGCCTGTTTAAATAATAAAATGAGTATATTATTTTTAAAGCCATGGAAATAAAGAAATCTATTCCATAAGTGCATGGTAAACAAAAAGAGTGGAAGAGATACTGCACACCAATATATAAGCCTGTCTCTCCAAAAGCCATTCCCTGCAATAACTACAGTGTTTAGTGCTCTTGTTAATGTATATTTGCTATGCACGTATAAAATATTTAAACAAGCTAACACTTCAGCTCATGCATTTTCATCAGTCAAGACTCGGTCTGTCATGCTGAAGAAGTTATTAATATTTTAAGTGACTTAATTATTTGAACTTCAGTCTTTCCAGGCTGACAGTTCATTCCATGAAAAATAAAAAACATTTGCTAAACTAGAAACAGGAAAGAGCATTCAAGAACTCCTTTGCATTTTCTAAACAGCAGACAACACCTACAAAACTAAAAACAGTTGGTTCAAAATGTGTTTGCTTTGTCTTCACTTTTGTCCCCATCTCTGTAGGTGACCATAACATGCTAAAGTGATACATGTAACATTTAACTGTTTACATATGAAGCATATAGAAAGTTGTATTTAAATTGTGTTCAATTAGAAGCTGTGAACAGAAAGCTACATATTGAAAGAAATAATTTTTCTTCAGTGATTTTTTATTAAATCCTTGTGTACCAAGATCCCCAAGTACCAAAGAATATAATTTACACCCTAATGCAGCCAGATCTGATTCAACTGAGGCAAAGGTTTTGCCAGTAATGAGTACTAAAAATACCCGGATATCAGAAGCACTCTCAGACTCTCTAGCCCTATTCCTTCTCAACTCACAACATTTGAAATATGTACCAAACATATCTAAATTATTTTAAAACAGAAGATACTGCAGCCTAAGTGTAAGCCTGTATCTTTTATCATCAGCATTGAGTAATAAGGAACAATTACTATCAATGTAAAATTTAAATGTTTCTATAGTTTATCCTTCTGGCCCAAATGTTTTAATTCAGCAGTTTATTTAAAGAAATTTCTTAACCAAATTAGACTGTAATATTTCTACTAAAAAAATGTTCTTTGGAAGGCAAAACCAGCTAATTTAAAAGTCATGAGGGAATGTTCAAATGCACACTGAAATATAAATCGAAATAAGATCAACCAGATTTCCTATACACAGAAAGTGACAGGGCTCAGAGAACCGCTACCGAAGAACAAGTGTTACAGAGTTGCCAAGAAATATATTTACAACAATTTATATTTCCAACAGTTAATGTTGTTGTACATTCTTATTTTTTACCTTTTTAGAAGTTGAGCATTATTTAATGCATTTATGTTGTATCATGCACTGCAGCACAAAGTTCTACATGACAACTTCTTAGATACGATTAGCATTTAAGTAAAGCAGCAATGTCCTAAAAATAGCTTTGACCTATGCTTCACATACCCCTATTCTTAAAAAACACTCTCTTTTAAGACTCGGAGAATCATCTTGAATAATCAGCCGCACAAAGCACATCCACAGCAGTCATCAGGAATTAACTGATAAGATACATTGACAAATCAAAGAAAAAGTGACTTGTCCTAGAGTCCTAATCTGCAGCTGTTTCTTTTGAAGCTTACTGTGGAATTCAGCTGTTAGTACAAATAAATGGAAACACAGCAATTACTTAAAGTAACTGGTCAACAGATTTTTAAATCTCAGTAATATGAGGATAACTTCCATTTTGCGAATAAATCCTAATTTTATCAGTTTTATGGTGGAGTGAATCTAATGAGTGTGTAAAACAGACAAGAATTTTACATGACTGTAATAGAACTGCTTATCAACAGTCAAGTAGAATTGTGTTTTAAGCCATGGCCTTGGTAAAGCTTGATTTTTATAAGAGATGTACGTTGCTTTCAATTAAGCACAGATCAAATGTGTAATATTTGAGTAACAGGAGTAAGCTTATAGAACAGTCTATGTAATTTCCAGTGCAAAAATAACTATCCAAGTTGTCCTTGGCAATTTTACTGCCAACACGTGAAAAAAATCTGTGTGGTACTATGAAAAGTGAACATGTATTTATTAACTTTTAAAAATGGTTTTACAGTGATGTCAAGAGCAAAGTGCACCTGTGTTCTTCCTCTCCAACCTGGGAAAAGTCACAAAACTAGAAAGATCCTACCTTTCTTTGAACTGTACTTGATTCGGCATGCTTTTATCTCCTTTTCTCTTCCCTCCTGTTTCTCTAACTCCTCATGATTTGTAAGAAATGAAAAATTCTTTGGCTTCTCTAGTGATAAAATAGCACACAGAGGAGTCACTGACAGAGATATCAGTAAGTTTAGTCTTAATATATGTTGTTTACCTCTTCAAACACTTCTCACATCTGACCATAGACTTTTCTCTAATTACTAGCTACACTGCTAACATAGGTTTCCTAAAGTAAATTGTTTTAGGAAGCTTTTCACTGCTGACTGGAGTTTTTAAACCTCATCAATATTGCAAACTATCTATCTCATAAAAAACAGGACAGCTCTATTCTTGTTTATTATCAGCATAGAGATTTCCTCTCTCACTCCTTCAGCTAACGTGAATTTGCAAGAAGGATTCTGGCAGTTGATACAAGTTGATATTTGCATCAGTGCCACCAATGAAACTTACTTCAGGGTTGAGGTTGCTGACTAGTAAAACAGAATTTCCTGGAACACCAAAAAGACCAGGAGGAGTCATCTGTCCAGGTGTGATGACTGCGAGAGAACCAAGTGCTCCAGGAATACTTGGAACCGAAACACCTGGAAGGGTATTAATAGCATCGCTTGACATCTCAAATTGGAAAAGACATTTTAGAAGACAAAAGCAGGTTATGTTTGGCAAAAACATCCATTTTCAATTAAAAAAATGCTTTTAAGGAATTTAGTTATTCCTAGTATCTGAGCAATAAAGAAGAAAGCACTTCCACTCCAGAGATTAAGAAATACTCAGCTACACCAACAGACCCAAACAAAAGGGGACATAAATCGCAGCTCAAGAAAGAAGAAAAATAATTTAGCACAAAAGTTTATCCTGTGCTAGAAAGGAAAAGATCACTGATTCTAGAAGACTCTATATTTCTCATTTTATAGCTAGAGAAGGGGAGACTTCCTCCTTTAGCTTTGAATGCCACCGAAGTCTTCTGATTCTTAGAAAAACAGACACTTAGTTTCTTCTCTTGCAGGTAATCTTTACCATGGCATTTAATTTCTTTGCTTATTAAATAATAAACTACCTCAGCATATCTTTTTAATTACAGAATTTTAGTGAATAATATGAGCAAGAGAATCAGAAAGACTCAAAATCAACATTGTGTTCTGACTGCTATATTTGAAAACAATTTGCTCTGAACACAGGTGTATTCAGATAGACCACTAGCCCCAAATGCAAACACCACATTTTCAGAAAATAGAAACTTACCAGCAGCTTCAGCAAAGCCCATGCCTGGGACAAACTCAACAGGCCTTGCATATGATGAGAAGATAACATTTGGGTTGCCTAGAGAGAGCAGACACACCTAATTAAAAGAGATATAATTTTTTTTATAAAACAGAAGGAACTTCAGAGATGAGAATCAGCTTCCCACGTTGCTACTCTGACTTTGGTCCATGATTATCTCTTTTATAAAACTTCTGGGTTAAAAACTCTCATTGAAATCCAAGATTCTATGTTCTAAAATGACAATTTTCAGCCACTTTTGAAGGCAAATATTCTTATCTGCTTCAATGACCCTCTCTAAAACAAAGGCAGGGCAAAATGTTATTTAGACAAGTTTGAATAGGAAAGCACAACATAGATTAGTATCCTTTAGAAGTTAAGACACCTGTAGTGCAATGTTCAACGGTTTTTATTCACACAACGGAAATGCATTCTAGACATTTTCTGGAAGTAAATACACTCGAAGACATTTTGCAATGGTGAGATACAACTATTTCCCAGACATTTCTAAAACAAGTACATGCTAAAAGATACAAAAAACTACAATGAGTCTGAGGTTCTGAATTTTACTAGCTATTGAGATGCATAAAGTATAAGTATTTTGCTTTTTAAGGAGATGTACTTTCCAAGATTGTATTATTTAATAAATAACCAGTGTCTTTTATGGTTCTCCTGGCAATCACACATTAAACAGATTTGGAACACCAACATATGGAGAGTCCCAGCCTCGAAGATGATTTTCACATTAGTATGTGGAGTTAAGTGCTACCTGGGGCAGCACACAAACTTGTGTTCTAAGAGGCAGTTAGATACAAGCTTGAGTTGTGGATTCTTTCATATGTTAGTACACTAGATTTTTTTAAATGGGGCATATATAATCAGCAAATACATCCTGCAAGACTGGCAATATGTCTGCTTTACTACTCAAACCTCCACCATTGACTAAAATAGCTACATTCACTAACAGATGGTTATTGACAGGGATAATACAACACCAGAAGAAGTATCCGTTATGAATTACAAAATCAACAAATAAAACAGACACCACAGATCAAGCATTCATGAATACCGCATCACATTACACCTCCTCTTATCTGTAGCAACAAAGTGTCTTTCACACAAACAACTGAATACGTTTATCACACCAAAGCAAGTCATTGTGTTCTTGAAATACATGCACCGGTGCATTATACTGACAAGTTCTGGCAATATAGGTATTAATCACTTATTCACAATACAAGAATGGTAGTGCAAACATTAATGAAGAAATAGATAAAGCGCTTTTATTGTGCCAAATAAGACCTGCATGTTGCAAACTGATACCAAAGTCAGGCACGTAAAAACTGTCAAACAGAGCTAATGCAGAAAGATCTGGAATTCTTTGTTGCATTTTTTTATGTGTAAAATAATTTGCTTCATGGCTGGCAGCTAGCTTTCAAATCAAGCTAATTCATGTATCTCTGCTTATGCTGACTAGGTGAGGGAACTCTTTAAATGCAAAACATTCACAAAATCTGTTTGTTTATAGTGCAGTATCTTTTCCACCAAAAACAAGACAAAAGAAAAAAGAAAAAAGAGGAAATAACAAGTTTCAAGAGCAGTTCAGTTTTGCTATTAAGATAACTTCAACTCTACAGGAAAAAATGGATGTATTATTCTGATAGATACCTGCTTTATCTTAGAATTCTCCATCAAAACTACATCCACTAGTAATAACATAGGAAGTGTAAGTGCTGACATGACCAACGTCTTTTCCTCATGTCATGCAACTGAGGACTATCAGGACATGCTATGGCAACATATGCATGTTGTTACCACTGACAGAAAGGCTAGAAGCATGCTTCTCGCAGTCTACAGCTATTTTTTTTAAAAGGAAAATACCTACGCAGCTGCTTCACTATGACTGCACTACAAATTTTGATACAGGCATCAGACTCTTCTTTACGCCAGCACCTCTGCTGTTCTTACTATTAGAGTAAATTTTCACACTGAAAATGAGATTGCTATCAATGACAAGCTTGGTAGAGTGAGGCGGGAGGAAATGGGTAAATGTTCATGTGTTACCCTCCAAAAGCATGTGTACAATGTTATCTCTACCCTACAAGCAAGTTTGTCCTTAATCTACTCTAATTGTACTTTCCCCTTTTATTGACATATCAAAGTCTAATTAATGAGAACATATCAGACCTATAACAGCACACTTCCATGATGCTGTATGGAAAATACTCAAAAAAATTATAAAAATGGTTGTACATTACGTAAAGATCCAAGGCCTACCTTTAAGAGGACCAGCAAAAACAATCAAGAAAGTAGTGAGTGCAACAAAGCCAACTGTCTAAAAAAACCAAACCAAACCCAGTATCTGCCCTAGCAATTGCAAAAAACTGAAGGAAAAAAGGGAACTCTTCCCCAGCCCTTGCTAATGTTCTAACCAACTGGACGGCACTTAGATACCTATTCAACAGCTGAGATAGTTCTTAGCTGTGTATTATTGCTAATGGTTGTCATCAGAGAGAAAGAAAAGTAGCTAAAATCACTCAAATTGCATTGTGAGCACTTCTGTCAGGTCACATTAATCTGTTTGGTGATTCGCATTATTACCAAAGTTGATTAAATGAGCATGCCTGAGCTATTTAACCCAAAAAGGCTTCTCCAGTGTGGCTTTAAGCAGACACTGTCTCCTCTATGCCACAGAAGTGACTTCTAAAATTCAAGAAAATTTCTAAAATTTTATCTTTTAGAAGGTGACTACAAAACATACATAAATAAGTGTAGCATTTCTAAGTTTCTTACAGTTTCGTTTGTTACAGCTGGCAGTTATCCTAAAATACCAACAAACAAGAGCTAACATCCTTAAAACACTTCTTTTCAAGCAGCTTTAGGGAACCAGCATCAATTTTGAATGACTGACATTGACCATTCTGGTATGTAACGTTTATTATACTACCCATATGAATGATATTTCACAGCATTTTACAAATGTAGCTTTTTGACAACACTTTGACTTTGCCCAAGAGCATTCCTCACGTTATAATTTCAGATACTCATTTATCTTGAGGAGGACTTTCTGCTTTCCATACAAACTTTACTGGACCTAACAACCCAAAATGTATGCAAAACGTACCCTTCTATGAATCTAATATGAAGCCAGAGCATAAATGCAACATAAAAAGCATAATGACCTTATTGTGTATTTATCACTAAAACTGAAGGTATCTTACCAAAGGCAGGAGCTATGCATGGCTCCAGGGGCAGTTGGCTATCACCAGAAGGAAGGTCAAGGCGCGTGAAATCTCTGCTTTTCTCATTGTTGTACTTTACCTTAAGGTTAGCTAACTTGGAGAAACCAATACGCAGAGTGCAGCATGCAGTGTAAATACTTTGGCCATCCAGAGCCTGAAGAAAAATAAGTAAGCTTTCAGAGACAAAACACATAGTGGGTAAGCTTATTTTATTTTCACCCTGCAATTGTATCCAAACAGAAACTCATCTTCTGTTTGTAAGGTGCTGCTTTTAAACACCAAGTAGGCAATTATACTGCCTCTATCCTTACCTAAACATCCTGTGTAGAGTACTAGTGTAGTCCATTAATTAGTAAGTATTGTCACCTTGTGGCAATGCACAAAACATAGCTTTGAGTACGACTTGTCTTTCCAGCTGTGCTTCTAACCTTGTCTCCCACTCAACTCAACACATGATATCAGATGCTAGTAGCGATACTAATTTGAAGATTTTTATTGTACAGAACTGTCCCTTACATATGAAGGGTCTAGAGCACAAGGCTTATGAGGAGCGGCTGAGGGAACTGGGGTTGTTTAGCCTGGAGAAAAGGAGGCTGAGGGGAGACCTTATAGCTCTTTAAAACTACCTGAAAGGAGGTTGTAGTGAGGTGGGGGTCAGTCTCTTCTCCCAAGTAACAGGTGATAGGACGAGAGCAAATGGCCTCAAGTTGTACCAGGGGAGGTTTAGATCAGATATTAGGAAAAATTTCTTCACCAAAAGGGTTGTCAAGCACTGGAATAGGCTGCCCAGGGAAGTGGTTGAGTCACCGTCCCTGGAGGTGTTTAAAAGACCTGTGGATGTGGCACTGAGGGACACGGTTTATTGGTGGACTCAGCAGTGTAGGTTTACAATTGGACTTGATGATCTTAAGGATCTTTTCCAACCTAAACAATTCTATAAAATCCATCTTTTTAAGAGCAGCTATGCTCAGAGAAATCACTGAAGTAGTATTTTCTGCCTATACCAGTCATAAAAGAATCATGATGGATGAAGGCAGAAAAAACAGCCAGAAGATACTAGTTTGTTATAATTATTTAATATAATATAGACAGAAATTATAATTTCTGTGAAATAAGGTATAATTTATTATTAATACTGTTCTTTAAGAAAAGATGCTATTGCTAACAAACAGGCTATAATCCCAACTACCTTTACTAATTTCCAATATATACTTAATCTCCAAAACACATAGTGAATTTACTAACCGGACTACAGTGCAAATAGCAGTAGATAAATATTCTGTGCCTTTAATTTTGAAGCTAAGAATAAAGTCACCTTCAATAACAAAAGTAGGGTAAAAGTTCCATTCACTCTAGTCATTCGGTAATTTTTTGAAAAAAATGAATGCTAAATACCACTTAATACTTAGCGGAATCTATTCTTCTATATACATTCTATGGGAACTTTCAAATTGATTTTATTTATTTACTAATATTGAGGTGTCCACATAGGTTAAAGTGAAATAAAAAGTGTCTCAGGCTTGGTTTCAAGTAAGTGAACCATTTTATTTCTGTCTTTATTTTTTACTTCACAGTTCAAGTATTATAATGTGAGGATTTGTAACACTGCTGTCCCTTCTGCAAAAATCTTTGAGGTCTCAGCCCTCAATATTTAACTATCAAACTACTCCCCATCAAGGAAATCAACAATATTTTCTAGAAATTAAAATATTTCGCTATTGTAAGGAAACTAATTCTGAAAGCTGTTTTGAAAAAAAAACGTACTGGGTTTATGTAGGAAGGTTTTGGTAGTGGGGGGCCTGCTGCCCCTCTGTAGGAAGAGACCAGGGGCTGCCCCGTGCTGGACAGAGTGAGTTCCAGCCAGCTCCAAAACAGATCTGCTGCTGCCCAAAGCAGAGCCAGTCAGAACACTGGTGGCACCTCTGTGATAACGTGTTTAAGAAAAGGTAAAAACCACTGTGCAACAGCTGGAAGAGAGAGGAGTGAGAAAAGCGTGAAAGAAACAACCCTGCAGACACCAAGGTCACAGACAGAGCGGGAGGAGGAGGTGGTCTGGGCACCGGAGCAGGGATTCCTCCGGAGAGGATCCTAGTGAGGCAGGCTGTCCCCCTGCAGCCCCAGGTGGTCCACAGCGGAACAGATATCCACGCTGCAGCCTGTGGGAAGGACCCGTGCTGGAGCAGTTTGTGAAGGGCTGTATCACATGGGGAGGACCCACACTGGAGCAGAGGACAGCGTGAGGAGGAAGGAGAGGCAGAGACAGTGTTACGGAAAGACCACAACCCGCATTCCCTGAGCCCCTGCGCCACTCGAGGGAGGAGGTAGAAGGGTTGGGAGTGAAGCTGAGCCTGGAAAGAAAGAGTAAGGGTGTAGGGAAGGTGTTTTTACTTTTGTTTTCACTCCTTACTATCCTCCTCTATTTTTAATTGGCAATAAATTAAATCAATCTTCCCTAAGTCAAGTCTTGTTATGCCTGAGATGGTAATTGATGAGCAATCTCCCTGCCCTTATCTGGACCTATGAGCTTTTACACCTTATTTTCTCCCCCTGTCCTGCTGAGGAAGGCAAATGAGAGCAGCTTGGTGGGTACCTGGCATCCAGTCAAAGTTAAACCACCACAGGAATTACACTTAACGTAGGTGAGGTTTTCTTCATTACTAAGAATGTGCGTTGTAAAAAAATCAGGATACAGCACGTTTGATATTACAAAGTTTAAAGTGAAAACATGGATTACTATGAATTTCTCACTGAAATTCAAACAAGTAAAACATGGAATATTCAACTAATCTCTGGGCATTTAACTACACTACTCTTGGTATTGAACCTCACTGAAAATATTCCATTTAGTTTGAAAGGCAAAAGACTTTTTGGTCTGATTTTTGTTTTGGTAGACTCAGGCAGGTCTCAGGGTGTGTGCTGTGTATTCATGCTTGCGGTTGATGATAGAGTACTATCCTCTTAACTCATGAGGGATGGCAAAGTTATTCATGTGCAACAAGAGTGTTAGAATGATGAGAAGTCATAAAGTTAATGATCAAGCTATTCCTAATGTTCCCCATTTACCTGGGGGAAAAAAACCAACAAACAAAACAAAAAAAACAAAAGCAAAACCAAAAACAAAACAAAAATCAAGCTGAATATGCTACGCTTACCATTTTGGCATAATATGCATTCCTTGGATCAGCATACTGGATCAAAGCTTGGAACGCACTGTTCTTAGTGAAGGTGATAACCTTCAAGATAGATCCAAATGTAGAGAAAATCTGAGAAGGAAAAAATATGGACTTTCAGAAACAATGAATAATTCATGCACACTAAAAACTAGCATTTAATACTTCATATAAATTTCTGAAAATGATTTCTTTTGTGACAGCTGAACAGAAATTGAGTGAACTCAGAATTTTGTTTCAGGTAAAAAAAAACCAAAACAAAATTTTAAAAGAGGCTACAAAAGATGGGGAAGAAGGAGAAAATTTCCTTAAAGTTTTAGCTATGACTGTTCAACTAAGAGCAGAGAAGGCCAGCCCAAACAGGCATTTGTCCAATGTCTGCAGAGAAATTGTGGATAATCAAAGTTGAGGTTTGAGAAATGGACTTTCACAAGTTAGTTGAGATGGGAACTGCAAAATTCTTTGCAAGGTATCCACCTTTACATTTTGTACTTCAAACAAATTATGCAAATTTGGTGACCAAAAATACATCTTAAATAGTTGATGTGCCTACAAATGAATTACGCAGACCCACTGTACTAACTAGAAGAAAAAGAAGGAAAGAAGAAAGACAAAGACCTAGTTTGGGACCTACCCCTCTAATTTACAACGGAATGGTATTTGATTTATTGCAAATACAAGCATTGCAGAAAAATTTTAAAAGGTTGAAATTAAATATATACACACCCAAAATGAGAGTGTGCACTACATGAAGGTGTCTATACAAAAGCGAAGCCACATAGAATGGGGGAAAAAAAGTATAGCTAGGACGTATCATGCAAGTGCAGAAAAACTATGTCCAAATTAACAGTGGAAGAGGAAAGGTGAGTTTGGGAAGTACTAGCAGTTTTAGAGCAAACTGTTAGAATAGATGCAAAGTCAGGAAAGCAGAACCCCACAGACAAGTATTAAGCCTGAAATGGAAAGAAAGGCCAGAGATAAGGACAAGCATCTCTTGCCAGCCTGTTAGGCCTAGAATCATGGATGCAAGACACACTGTCCTAACCCTTTGTGTCCAGTTTTTCAGTCTCTCAGAAACAAGGTTTTTATGCTGCAGTCATTGTTTTGTGGTAGAAAACAGAACACAAACCTTTTTCACGGCAATTTAAAATTAGCCATTGAGTTCCTGTTCATAAAGCACTTCCCCTTAAGAAAGGCCTAAATACAGCTTCTGAACACATACTTTTCCATGTTTATCCACAAGACTAAAAAGACCTTTATGAGATAATGAAATTCAATGTATTCCTGTTTGGTTTTAAACTTAAAGCCCACTGTATATATCAATTTTATTTCTGCAAAGATAACACTGAATATTCTATTTCTTATAATAAATATTTTATGGTGAATTGTGGTAAAAGAAAGTGCTAGCTTCTTGACAAGCAGTTATAATTTACAAAATATAATTGAAGTTTTGGATGACAGCTTGCCCGCTAGTGTTCCATACGATGCTATACTTATCAGTGAATATTTTCATTTTCATTAACCTTACCACACTTACAAAGTAATGTTACATTGTAACTATCAGGCATAAAATGCTGCTTTAATTAGAGCAGATTGTTCCTTGGTAAGAACCCCAAATAAGCTGCCTTTTCAAAAATTGCTTAATTTTCTAGACCTATTGAAAAAGTAGTTGAATGAAGGTCATTGGGCAATTCAAAGACTGAAAATATAGCTCTGCTGCACTGAAGTAAATGTTAATCAAATTAAAGTAAATTAACATGAATCTCCTCTTCCACTGCCTGCTTAGTTAAAACAAACAAATAAACAAACACCCGCC
>JANXJC010000078.1:10546982-10565256 GCA_027564655.1 Leptodon cayanensis | reverse complement strand
ACTTAGCAACAACTGAAAACATCAGTGTTATCAACATTCTTCTCATACTGAACTCAAAACACAGCACCGTACCAGCTGCTAGGAAGACAATTAACTCTATCACAGCTGAAACCAGGACAGATACACACATCATATTATGTAATCTAATGGCAGGTCAATTGCAATTCATCCAGGAATCAAAAAATCCAAATCCATTCCAACTACAATATGATGGTTTGTATACTTTGATCTTGTCATGCAATGAGTATTTCCTTGTTCAGAGATCAGGATTTAAATCAGTTATCTGCAATGTTCAATTCATATTCTTAAGAAATGAATTTTTAGTACTTCGAAAACACAAGAAAGAAATTAATTCTGGTGTTTGGCATGAAGTTACACAAAAACCTGATGTTTTATCAGTGAAAATATCAATTTCATTGGATCTAGGGTTCTTAGAATAAACAGTCAACATTAAAAAAAGATAGCACTATTAAGAATAAACCTGAACAACTTAAAGATGATGATATGCTATTCCTGAGTTTGGCAAGGCCTTGGAACAGTGCCAACAAAAAAAAAAAATCTTACAAAAGCAGGTTACATGACCCCTCACAATAACATCCATATCTGATAAAGTAAAAAGCCTCAAAAGAGCTGCATTTGGGGCAGAAAGTGGTTCATCATGTGTCAGCTGAGTTTGCTCTTCCATGTGTTCTTCAGATAGCATCTACAGACCCATGGTTAGCAATTGACTAAGAAAACATATAAAATTGAAGTGGTATGTTTTTGTGGTATTACTGCTACTATATCGTGGACACAATAACATGGGGAAAAAAAAATCAGGACTAATTACTCAGAGAAAAGATTTACCAAAGAAGACATGATATTTTCTTCATATTCTGAAGCTATTGAGAACTGTTACCTAATGTTAAAACTTAGGAATGGCAAAAGTTCTTCCAAAACATATCATAAGCAAGTATTTCTAAGTCATGTAAAATATAATAGCAGAGTCACCTACAGGAGGCTGCTTAGGACTGTTTCAAGTCAGGTTTTTAACATATCTGAGGATGGAGACTCCACAACCACTCAGAGCAACCCATTCCAATGTTTGACCACTCTCACAGCAAAAAAGATTTTTCTTAAGTAGATTTTTCTGTATTTGAATTCATGCCTGTTGCCTCTTATCCTGTCACTGCGCACCACTGAAAAGAGTCTGTCTCCACCTGTTTTACTCCCCCTTACCACATGTTTGCAGATGTTGGTAAGATACACCCAAGCCTTCTCTTCTTCAAGCTGAAGAGTCCCAGCTCTCTCTGTCTCTCCTCGTATGACAGATGCTCCAGTTCCTTAACCATCTTCATGGCTTTTTGCTGGATTTGCTCCACTATGTCCATGTCTCTCCTGTACTGAGAAGCCCAGGACTGGACACAGCATTCCAGATGTATCTCATCAGTGTTGAACAGAGGGGAAGGTCACGTCCCCTCAATCTGCCAGCAATGCTCTGCCTTCTGCAGCCCAGGAGGCTGCTGGCCTTCTTTGCCGCAAGAGCATGTGTGTTGTCCACCAGGACCCCCAGGTCCTCCTCTGCTTTCCAGCTGGTTGGCCCGTGTACCGTGGTACCGGGGGTTACTCCTCCTCAGGTGCAGGAGTTGGCATTTCCCTTTGTTGAACTTAAGGAGGTTCTTCCTGTCAGTCCATTTCTCCAGCTTTTCAAGGTCCTTCTGAATGGCAGCACAACCATTTGGGGTGTCAACTACTTCTCCCAGTTCTGTGTTGTCAGTAACTTGCTGAGGATGTTCCCCATCCCATCAGCCAGGACATTAATGAAGATGTTAAACAGTGTTGGACACAGTATCAACCCCTAGGGTACTTCACTAGCAACTGGCCCCCACCTGGCCTTCATGCCATTGGTCACAACCATTTCAGCCTTTCAGATCACTTCCTAGTCTACTTATCTAGACTGTATTTAATCAGTTTGTCTATTGGGATGTTATGGGAGACAATGTTGGAAGTCCTACCCAAGTCAAGATAAACAACATCCACTGCTCTCCTCTCATCCACCAAATCAGTCGTCTCACCATAGAAGGCTATCACATTGGTCAGGCATTACTTCCTTTTCAAAAACCCATGCTGACTTTTCACAACTACCTTCATATCCTTAGAATATTTGGAAATAGTTCCCAGGATTAGTTGCTCCATTACCTTCCCAGGGACTGAGCTAAGGCTAATCAGCCAGTGGTTCCCTGGATCCTCCTTCTCATCCTTAAGATAGGAGAGAGATTTGCTGTCTTCTAGTCCTCAGGAACCTCCTCCAATTGCCATGACCTTTCCAAGACTGTAAGAGTGGCCTTGCAATGACATCAGTCAGTTCCCTCAGCACTCACAAGTGCATCTCATTAGGGCCCCAGTCCTTTGTTTATCCAGTTTGTTTAAATGTTCCCTAACGAGATTCTTCTCTACTTCCTTCATCAAGACTTTCCCACTGATCTCAGTTGCTTGGTATTCCCAAGGGCAAGTCTTAACCATTAAAGACTGAGGAGAAGGCATCCAGTACTTCATCTTTTTCTGTGTCGTTTGTCACCAGGGCCCCTGTCCCATTCAGGAGCAGGCCCACATATTCCCTAAGTCTTCCTTCTGCTGCTGATATACTTTGAGGAACCATTCTTGTTGCTATTCACATCCCTCGCCAGACCCAACTCCTTGTGGCCTTTGGCTTTCCTAACCACATCCCTGCATGTTCAGATAATGCTCCATATTCCTCATGGGTCACCTGTCTATGATTCCACCTTTTCTATGCCTCTTTTTTTTTTATGTTTGAGTTCAGTCAGGAGCTCCTTGTTTATCCAAGCAGCCCTCCTGACACATTCACTTTACTTTCTGATCATCAGGATGAGCCATTCTTGAGCTTGAGCTCCTCCACTGTAATTTTACAGGTATTGAAGTCTCTGAAAGAAGTTACTGCTTAGATAACAATAGAACTAATACCTATCAGAATTTGACTATTGGTGTAGTAGAAAGTAGTCTGTTTATTTACTAATGTTGTGGTTTAACCCTGTTAGGCAGCTAAGTGCCACACAGTTGCTCAGTCACTTCCCCCCAGCAGGAGAGGGGAGAGAATCAGAAAGGTAAAAGTGAGAAAACTTATGGGCTGAGATACAGACAGTTTAAAGCAAAAGCTGCATGTGCAAGCAAGGCAAAATAAGGAATTCCTTTACTACTCCCCATCAGCAGGCAGGTGCTCAGCCACTTCCAGGAAAGTAGGGCTTCGTCACACATAACAGTTACATGGGAAGCAAAACACCATGACTCTGAATGTCCCACCTTCCTCCTCCTTCACCCAGCTTTCATTGCTGAGCACAATGTCATATGGTGTCAGATATCCCTTTGCTCAGTTGGAGTCGCCTGTAGGAGCTGTGTCCCCTCCCAGCTTCTTATGCACTCACACTGGCAGGGCAGTGTGACAAACAGAAAAAGCCTTGACACCATGTAAGGATCACAAGCTGCTATGAAGAAAATTAACTCTATCCTAGACAAAACCAGTACACAACTTATGTGCAATTCTATCCTGCTAAATGGAAATATTATACTTACAGCCTGATCAGGTAGATTGTCAGTCTTAAGTTCTTTGTAGTTGGAATACTGAATATAAACAGGCCGACTGCAGAGGTAAGGTCTAGCAGCAGTATAGTAGTTCACCATAGTAACCGCAGCTTCTTCAGAAGCCATTTCCAAAAATGCCTGCAACAAATACATAGCAGTTTTCAGTGCTGTTTTGTTTACAGGAGGGAACAAAGCATCAAAGCACCATTTATTCCCAATTGCACTCTCACTAGAAAAAGATCGTGTGAAAGTACAGTACTGATTTGTTCAGCATTAAAATGCATTTTTGTGTGCATGTTTATGGGTATATTTGGTTTGATTTGTGGGTTTTCTTAAGAGGTTTTACACTGTAAGTACAAGAAGTCATTAAGAAGAGGTGGAATAAGTATGACATATGGGAAGCAATGCTGCTAAAAATACCACACTGCTAATGTATTCATTAGGTTCCTGAATCCAAGTACTATTACCTAGGTAGCAGATACGTATACTGATTGAAAAAGTAGGAACAGGACACCAACATCTATCAGTTTGTGCATTATATTAACCCAGCTCAGTGCTCTTGACAATTTTCAAATGAATGCCTATTATTTTTAGGATTTCAGTGTTTATTTGTGATGTGAACTAGCCTGTCACATCTAAAAGGATAAAAAAAAAAAACCAAACCCGAGCAATTTATTTCACATTAAAAAATTAACATGCATGTTAATTATTTAATCAGGCAGGTTATTTCAAGACATATGTCAACATCAATAGTGACAATGTAGTTCTTTATTGTCTATATATTCTTACATAAGGTGGATATAATGTTTAGCAATATTATTAACAAGTTACTGGGTCATTATTTAAACCAAAAAGTATATTAAAAATTTAAAATAAGTATCAAGACATCCTTTCACATTTGAAAATATGAAAGTCTTGAGCTATCAATTAAATATTTAGACATTGTTGCAATCATTTCAGCCAAAGGCAACACCAAAAGGGTCATAATATGAACCACATCTTCAGCCTTGCTCTTACAATTGGAACATTGAAAATTACATACCTGATTTTTCCCTTTTAGCATCAAGAAGTTGCTTACTGTGCCAAAAGGGAGGCCTAATGAAATGACATCTGCTTCAGTTGCATCACTTGGAATTTGACTAAGATGAAGGACACGTGAAGCTGAGCGTGATGATCTCTCTTCTTTAAGTTTCTTCTCGTCATTCACATCACCTAAAATATTTTAGGGAGAGGGATGGACAAGCAAACAAGACAAACTTATTGTACAGTATAGATACCAAAACCTAGAAGAGATAGACTGATGTCTCAGCACTGACATTGACTTATCTATAGCTCTTGGTATGCTAAGAAAGGACAAGTCATATAACCAAAGGATAGTTTAAGAAGACCCCTTCAGCTGTTCCAAATCTCCACTGCAAGGGGAGTGTGTGGTATGTTTGTTTTGCTTTGGTTTGGATTAGTCTGTTTATTTTCTTGTAGGGTTTTTTTAGTTGATGGTTTTTGGTTTTTTTTTAAGTCTCACAGACAGAGAGGCCAGTAACATATTTACAAAATGTTAATTACACAGAAGGGCAAGTAGTAATTAGGAAGGTAATACATTAATTTTTTTATTACTAATTTATCTTCCTGCATGGTATGTTTTTTTAGATTCAGTAGCTACCGCAAAGAGTTTTTTTATTTTATTAAAGAAAGCTTGCGGTCCCACATGATTGTAAGTTTTAAAAAGTGTTTGAAAAGGATAGACAGCAATGAGGCGTGAAATCCATACAGATCCTGAAGTTTTCCACTTTGGCAAAATGCACCCTTTTTTTTTTTTTTTTTAAACATATGCCTATTTAGATCCTATAACAGGTAGGTGACCAATGGTTACATTTCAAGGACATGACTTGGAGACCTTGAGAGCACCTTTAAGCAGAATACCACATCTGAAGAGGTAGATTGTTCTAGAAGTTATCACAATGGAGTATTAACTTCAAGTAGTAAAAATGAAACTCATTAGCCTACCTACAGATCCCAGTAAGAGATTCTCATAGAGCAAGCTACAGAGGCTTATGAGACTTGATGGAAAAAATATCCTAAACTGGAGGAAAGACAGCATATTTGATGGAATTTGTATCAAAGTCTAACTGCATACCATTTAACTTAAAAGAAGAAACCGCCTTCTTTTTTTAGTCGTGTGCCACAAACAGCTTCACTCCAGCAAGACTGATAGCCTTAACACCTCATGTGTTACATTATGCCTTCCAAGGAGAATCACAGAAGGTTGGGAAAAAATATCTGTATGAGCTTAGTAAGTAATTACAGATTTTGCTGTAGGTTTTGAGTACAGTCTAAGGCTGAGAAGCAGTTCACACAAGCCGTTCTGTATAAGGATCTTTACAGAGGGGTTTTTTTACTAGTGGAAGTCTGTAAAACTCCAAGTTAGGTGATCTAGGCCCCAACCATGGCACACCCATAAACCAAGTGAACTAATTCCCCCACCTGCAAAACAGGAAAGTCTGTCATGCATTTATTTTTCCATCAAGAAATTTTAAATGGCACCATGTGCTCTTTGCTCAGTCTGAAAAAGGTGAACATGAGGCACACTTGTTGGGCATGAGACTAAGACACACAGAAACATATTAAACACATATCAATACCAAGCCACAATGGGATATATTACTATTAAATACAAATTTATATTCCTTGCCAGTTGGCTTCTTCTCATAAAAATACCATCTACATAGGCCTGAAATACTTCAGCTATTAAATTACTGAGTTATAAGCTAATCCTGTTTCAAGCCAAGCAGAAGACCCTGGATGTCACACTGAGTCGATTAGCAGAAGTATGAACAGTCTGACATGTGCAAGCCAAAGAAATAAAAAAAGAAAAAATCTTCAAGTTAGTTCCTCACACTCTTCATCCCCCTTATTCCCCATCAGAAATACAGCAAGTAAGTCTTAGATGCTTATCAAGAGGTCATCTGCTCTGTCCCTTGCCCCATTATAAAATCAACTATTTGGAAACCACTGCTGACAGGCAATTGTCTCTGTTATGAGTTAGTTAATTTACTTTACTTGAAGTTAACTTATGCAACCATGGACCATTAATATTTCAAGCTCACCTAAGCTGAAAGTACCTCCAAATAAAGCAGTCCCAGCTTTCTCTCTCTTTCAACTTTGTTTGATGTAAAATTACAGGTAACCAAATACACCTACTGCATCTTTCTCAACACAGAGTGGGGCAGATCATAAATTTCTTTGGATGGTAGTACTAGTTTAACACATTTGAAGAAACATGTAATTGTGGTTTCATACTGAGCCATCACATTGCTTAAACAGACCCAGTTTCCCTACCCTGCATGTATCTATCCAATTTCCCACCATCTCCCAAAAAACCATTCTGCTGAACAACAATCCACGCATATATGTAGTGAATGAGATCAAGAAAATATCTGACCGGGCTGGGGGGGGAAGCGAAATCATTTTTCCTACTGCTTCCCTTGCAAAACCACTACCATTCATCTCAACCCATGAAGAGATTGTCTGGTGACAAGAACTGGCAGGAAAACATCTGAAAACAAATCACAGGACTGTCTGTGCTGCTGCCCAAGAAGTTCGGAAAGTAGGGTGGAAAGCAGGAACAAGAACACCCAAGGAAATCAGCTTAACTCTTCAGCACGAATCCACATAATGTGCCCTATGTCCACCAGACTGACACTGGTACAGGATATTCATCTTCTGTCTCTGTAATCCTGACAGCCTTGAAATACACCAAAACAAATTTCTTTCAAATGCACAACTACAGGAAAATTGAGTAGGCACCTGACAATCTGTACGGAATGCTCCTTGCTTGATCATGATTATAGAATTTTTTTTTTTTTTCTCTCATTTCAGCTGGAGTTTTGGAGCTCCTCAATACTGTCATTGAATTGGATAGACTCCAGTGGCTGTACTGTTGGAATCAGATTACAGTTCAGGCATGGTGAGGCTGCTCGTGGTGACAATAAAGAATACAAAAAAAAATACATTTACAGAGAAAACACACACTGTTGATGAACTGTGATAACAACCTTTTTTTATGTATACCTGTAGCTGGAGTAGAATTGTTCATGGTTAAAGGCCTGTTACTGACACCAGAAGAAAGAAGCTTCAGAGGTCCACACTAAAAAAAGAAAAGACAATATTACTAGTAAAAGCTGTTACAGAGAGAGAGCATGATATAAAAGTGCAAAGACTCCTGTAATTTATTCTTCCCAAGAACACCCCCCCTTTCTATACACATTATTCACAATTGCTGTGAACTTATATTTCAGGAAAAAAAAAATGCCAACCACACAACTTTTCCTTCTGTCTCAAGATGTTAACAAGTTCAGCTCTGTTACACTTTTCTTCTCTTATTATTTATCCTACTACAGTGCACATTTTAAAAGACCAAGAATAACAAATGCTTATGAAAAGAAATGAGCTAGCTGCAGGCTCTGAGTCTGCAATACAACATTGCTTCCAGATATAAGTAAACACACAGCTACGCAGATAAGCTCAGCATTTGTGACTGGACACAGTAGACCTTGAGCAAAACTAACTCAAGACATATTTAAATATACCTATGGCACCTTTTTTTTTAACCTAATCCTTGTCCTAGGAACTTGATGGTGGATCATATGCATTTAGAAAAAGTACTGAAAAATCAAATTATATGCTTTAAGAATACTGACAATTTGAGGCTCTAACTACCACCAGAGAAGAGTTTGAGCACTACAGGTTCTTCTTTCAAAAATCAGTGCCTAGCTGCCAATTAAGTCTGTTTACCTTTTAAGACTGCTCTAGTATGCCTGCCAAGCACCAGCTTCAAAATGCCAGCAAGAAACAAGGTACCACAACACCTCTAAAAGGCAATTAAGATTCCTGAAACTTTCACCACATTCTTCCATAAAAGCATTTTAATGAAAAGTTGAGTCTAAGGGAATGGTTCTACAAGACGGAAAAAGCTGATCCAAACAGCTCCTTACCACTTTGGTGGAAGGAGAGGTTCCTATTGCCCTTGCCCCGGTATTCCCACCTGCTCATGGTCATGAGCTGTTTATCTCACACCAGCCCTGGTGCCCAAGAGATTTTCCATGAGATGACTCAATCCTCCAACCCGCCAGCACTCTATGCTGAGTTAGGTTAGTTTATCAGCAGAAAGAGGGGTTGAAAAGTGCCAGGGCAAAGAAAGGGGTAGGGATAATTGAAGAGGAGACAGGACTAAGAAAGCATCCTTTTGGCAGCCATCATGCTGGCTTGTATTGGCTGCGGAGTACTGCTCAGAGAGGACCAGTTTATAAGCTGTTACATAAATATATTTTAAAGATACTCCAATTCTAATTGTTTTCATTTGCCACCAATTAAATCCATTTGCAATAAAAATACAGGCTAATGTAAAGAGAGGCCTATTCAGGTGAGCAATAGAGTACACCATACATCATATAGCCCAAGTTATGCTTCTTTGGGTGGTCACATTTTAAATTAATCTCGTTAAAGCTTGTCAATGAAATGATTACTAGAGGCCTGATACATATCATATGCTATTTGGATGGATACTGGAACATAATTAACATCCAAAAATCAGTACTAATTTTTAGTTATTAGAAGTATCTTCAGTATGCCAGCATCCAGGTATTGAACACCTAAAGAGCATATTTTGATAGTAAAGTGCATATCCTGCTAATTAAACAAAAGCAGCAATACGTGCTACTAGTAAGTGGTAGAAAGTATTAAAGATAGTCTTTTATTAAGCCAACCGTTCCTTTTATTTGCAGGAGGGCAGAAAAAAAGACCCCACTACTGCTGTAACTCCAGTTATGGGGGCTTTTAACTTGTTTTGTAACTTAGCATTTATTCAACAGAAGAAGCATCTGCATTTTTCAAGAAGGCTGTGAAAAACCTTTGTGGTTTAGCACATCCGACTCTGGCAGCCAATGCCTTTTTTGAGCAACTTTTAGTTATTTTGTGGTTTCATCATAAACCCTGGCCCCAAATACATCTATTATTATTTTGACAGATAAGTTAATTTCAAGGACTTAACATGTATTCTCACAATTTCATATTTAATTTTATATGCACTGACTTTAAAAAAAACACAACAGACTTTCTCAGGAAAAAAAAAATTCAAGCCTCTTCTGTTTTTAAAAGTTGTCTTAGCTGATTCAACTCAGGATTCAAATACGCACCTTAGTGCAGAAACCAGAATCTACTATTTTGACAAGCTATACTTGTAGTACTTATAGTACTTATAGTTTTTGCAGAATTTAGGAAAATGTGTAATGGCAAGATTTTTCCAAATTAGTGTAAGTAAGTTGTCTAGGTATTACTCTACAAAAGAGAAAAATCCATAAGTTATGAACTGTTAGACGTACACATTTCATGGAATTTATTCTTATAACAAAAATTACTTGTTTTCAACTGAAATTTTACTGCCTGCATCAATAACTTACAGCATTAGACACTTTGTAGGCTTGGCACATGAAAACGCAACTGCTAAATTTGATGCTGATTTCCGGGCAAAATTCTCAGAGGATGCCACAGAAACTTTGAGTATTTACAACAGAACACCTTGATGGGCAGAGAGATCTTAAAAACAAATTGCAAGGACCAGAACTTACTATCACAGATAATACAGAAACTCTATAAATCAAGCATAATCTGAAAGATAACTCAGCTTTCTCAGAACAAGTTCTAGCATATTCCAAAAGAAAATGTATGTAACCTTCTCAAGAAGTATTCATCCTTTCTAGGCCACCCCATCACTACAGTTTCATCCAGTAATAATATTGTTTGTGGGATTGTGCTGTAAACCAGTGAAGTAATTCAGGTTAAAAAGACACTCGCACAGAGAAAAACAATTCAGATGGCTGCAGCAATTTGTATTACAACTCTCTATAGAACTGCCCTGCATCCATACAACTGAATCTGTAGCTCACTGCAGCACAAAATGAACTGCTCTGGGATGGGGGACTAAACCAGCTTCAACAGGGGAAAATGATACCACAAACTTACAACCTTCAGTCATGACATGTGCCTGTACCTACACTGATACATCATTCAACCACCATCTCCTAAGACAGCTCCCTAGATTTTGCCTTTCCACTGACAACCATTAACCTGGTAATATAGCATCCAAAACACAATGAAAGCTCTTTTAAACCCCAAGCTCATCACTTGTTTTACTGTTTAGACTGTTTTACTCAGTCTAATAAAAGACTAGCAAGGCTTTGAGCCTCTTACAATACAGGGAACCATCATTGTTACAAATGTATAACTGTCTTCATATCTTCAATTTGATACAAGGAGGATTTTTAAATGAATGTACATTTAACTGTGTATATGTTAAAAAACCCCAACCAATAAAACACTAAATCAAGACATCATAGAATAATTGGCCTGCCACAGTCTTGCTAAGTCTAGAGCCCTTATTATAAAACTTAGTGTCTTACAACCATAAGATTTTGACTATACTTTTTGTTATTATTTGAATGGTCCACTGAAACACTATCCCAATTTATAACTTTTGATATTAATACTAAGTTACGTACCTACTTTGAGGTGGATGACCAAGCTATTTCTGAAATACAAGAATACTGTAAAGATGCTTTTCAACATCTCATCATTTATCCAGCAGTATAACTGATAAGCCTTCTCAGTCATTGACTGAAAGCAAAAGCAAACCCAATGCAAAAACATTCTAGAAGAGTGAAAAGATAAATTGACAACATGACAGTTCTCCTGCAAGTGCAATTACAGTGGTCATATGTTGGGGGCATTCTGGGTTAGTAAAGGAGATGACATTTAATTCATCAGTGTCTTCCCACCCCTATTCATACAGAATCCACAAAGAAATTACAGAATTCAAGTTTGTGAAGCCCATTTGTTCAATCTCCCTCTTTTCCAGATAGAGCTGAAAGATATTTTTTAAATACTTTGTAACAGGAAGCATTTAATGTGGTGACAAAGATCTACTACAGACTGCTGGGGTAAAAGGGTTGGCAAGGCCTTGACTGCTGAAAAAGTCCAGACAACAAGTTGGTGTGGCCTAGGAAACGTTACAAAATTCTTACTGAATCTTTCTACAGAGGCTAGAGAGTCCTACCATGCCCCTAGTCTCCCTCTCTATACTAGTTTTCAATTGCCTACTTCTAAGTTATTCACTGCTTAAGTCCAGCTCAGAAACAGTCAGAGCAGCCAAATCCTGCCTACAAAAGCACCTTGACATCCTTACCTGCCTGCAGTTTATAGACACTCGACAAGCACTTCTTTCAGGAGGGATGTCAGCTTACACTGCCCTTCTGCCACCACTACTGCTTCAGTTTTCACAGCACAGCTGTCCAAGATGAGACAGTTACTGAACCCAAGTGAGCTGCTTCCACCAGCTCACTGTGAGGCCCTGCAGGCAAAGGCAAAGAGGCAGGCAGGACAAGTAAGCACGGCTGCCCAACCTTTCGCAAATAAGCACCTTTTCCAGCCCAAAGCTACACTCACAGAAAGCAGCACCATAGTTCTGTTTGAGTGTCAGAAGGACTGTATCAATTACATGATGCATATTCTTTCTTTCGGACTTGTGGGAAATGTAGGTAAGTGGAATTGTCCTACCAGCCCAGTGCTGGAACACCCTCCTCTGGTCCCTTACTCATCCCATCATTCCAAACCCATTAATGATCTCCTAACATGTTAAGACTGCTTTTTCTTAAACCATAATACTTTCCACCTATCCTATTTCATGACAACATTTTTGCATTTCTTTGGGATTATTAAATGGTGACAGGTAAGGTAAGAGCAGTAGAACACCTTACAGCTAGCTCAAGTTTATTCTTTCCTTTAATTATCAAGTAGAAATTAGAAGCCAGTTGCTTGGAAAGCATACTTTGACTTTGGACATTTCTTTAAAAACAGGAAAAGTTTATTGTGCCAAGTAACCATTCCAGTAAGGGGCCTTTATAAAGTGTATCACTCAATGACAGGTTAATGAAACAAATTATTCTTCTGTATCTACCATAGCCAATTTCCCTGACTAAATAAGGCATATTACACAACTTCAGACTACAGTAACAGATGCCTTTCCTGAAATTACTTAAGCTGTTCTACGATTTTTAAATTTCTGATAATAATATATGTTAATCATTCTGCAATTCAAGTACAAACAATGCTGCACTCATAGCAAAGACGTATAGCAAACATCTGAGAGTCAACAACTCTAGGTTTCTGAAGTCTTCGTGAGTCACATATACTTGGAAACAGGAGGGCAAGTCTGGTACTCTACTTCTTTAGAACATGTCCATTTGTCAAAACAATGGCAGGTATCTATTCAAGATTACTTCTGGAATCAATGAATCCTATAAACAGTCTTTTAATTTTTAAAAAGGCTGTATATAAACAAAATCATCTTTTTTTCCCACAACTTTCAACTGCAGTATTTTCCTCTTGTCTTCCTTGCTAGTCACAAATTCTTCAGTACAGTTCAATTAATTACAAATGGGATAGTCTCAGAGAAACTTATATCTCATCTGAAATATGTATTATTTGTTTTCCTAGAATATAGCTAGTCACATTTGTAGACTATTATTTCTAAGTCAACAACCATGAAGGATATCATCACAGCTTTTTACTATGAAATAGCTAGAACAACAAAAAGGGGGCCCAATTTTAAGGGAAAATAATTCCTTCAAAAAGCACCTTTCTACCTGCATGTAAGTTAAAGGTTTTTACATTTTTCTACAAGATTCTACATGGCAACAAACAAATTACTGTTCCAAAAAGGGCACACTTTGAAACATGACAATTTCAAGCTATACCAGTGAAAAATTGTTATTAAATGTAAATCAACTGTTCTAATGCATTATAGAATCCAATTGTGAAAAAAAGCTAAGGGTCATGAGAAGGGTGAAAATTTCCATTATCTTCTACATCTGCAGTAAGCTCTCTAAATACCTGTTACATTCCTTTATTCCTTCTTCTACAAACCATGTTTGCAACAAAGATGCAACTCCTACTTCCAAAATGAGGATTTAATGTGAAGTACAATGTCACTGATGCCAAAATAAAAAGATTTCAAAGAAAGTGGATGTAAACTAAGGGAAATTTCAAAGTCATATATTCGTATTAAAAATAAATAAACTGACCTTACAAAGAAAAAGCTGCCCTTTCAGTAAGCTGAAACAGAAGGAAATTATAGGCAACGATCACAAACAAGTAAGCCTCCTTTCCTCCACTGCAAAGACCCCTCCCAAACACATTGGCTCAAGAGGCTGATCACCAGTCATCCTAGAAGCACGTTGTTTTAGCACAGATAGCCTCTCTTCTGCAGGCTTGAACGCTCAGTGGCTCTGTTAGCAATACAGCCCGCTCTACTGCCTCTGTTACCAATTACTGAAGCTCCCAGCTATACTGGTAACAAGACATTGTACACTGTCAGGGAGTCATGCGACAGTAACTAAAAAGTGAAAAGGAAAAGAATGGATCAAGTTTTAGGCTTGGTGATTTCATTAATGAAAAGATACAACATTATTTTTAGAGCAACAAATAATCAGAAAAGCTTAAGCAGTATGTAGTGTCACACGAACTAAATCATCTTTCCTAATCATGATAGAACAATTTCTTAAATATGAAGTTTCTATGGCACAACAATAACTTGAATAAACAGTTCCTAATGGCAGATGCCATACTGAAGTTGGAAAAACAATATGGACTCCAAAATAGCCCAAGATACACTATGTTAAATATTTAGCAAGAATTTCAAATCCATCAGGTTCAATAACTGCATACAAAATAGTTTTAGAAACTGTCTAGTCACATCATCTTAACTTTTGCAATGCAGATAATGGAATAGTAGAATCATAGAATCATTTCACCACTTTGCTATAAAACAGCTGGAAAAAATGGTTAATAATAAAACTGACTACACACACACATTTGTCAAGTTGTCTTCTTTTAAACAGCTATTTCTCTTTTTACCACTATAGACTGTTTTTTAAGATTAATGTGTGGTTTAAAATGAAGAAATCCAAATTTAAAAAAATGTATTTTTTTTAAAACCACATAAATGCTAACTGCATTGGTTCAAATCACATCCAGGAGCTATGTGGATTGCAAAGAGTTTATCTCTAGTTTATACATATCTGTTTTCCAGTCAGCAGCAAGAAGATGGAACAAGAGATAAGCTTTACTAATCTACGGCATTCGTACTCCACTGGGGAGACAGCAGAGGACAGAGGGGAAGGAGGCAGTGAAAAAGCTCATGAGACCGGAGCTGAGCAGTGCTTTCCCCCTGCCTCTCACCATACCAACTAGCACAGACACACAAAACCCTTACTGCATGGTATACACCTAGACCATTTACCTTCAACAGTTGTCTGCTTTTACTGTTATCTAGGTGTTAGCTATCTTTTGTTGGAAAAGAATTTTAAATGAATCATCCAATTCTACTGTATGTCTGAGGTCACATCTTATTAATATGAGAATCACCAACTGTATCTCACATGCTTTAATCAACACTCCTATCCATTCACAAAGTCAGAGAAACCACAAGCTGTAGTGACAAACTGCTAACTTAAAACCATCTGAAGCTAGGGAAACATCTTAAAAATGCAAGGAGGCGAAGAATAATCCAACTGTTCTGATACATTTTCTGGTCATCCATACTGGCAAGCATCCACAACAGCAACTTTTGCATCCATAGCTACCTGGCAAAGCAGGTCACAATCTCCACATTTTAAATAACTGCCTTGCCACAGTCTAACAGATGATCTAAAAATACAAAATGCACCCACTTCTGAAGTACAATTCTAGCACAAAACTAACTCTCTGTCTTTGCGATGCAACACGTGAGGCATAAAATTTCATCAGACTTTGACTAAAAATCAGTAAAGCAGCAATAAACTCCAAACAACAAGTACTCTAATTTTATACATAGGTAGTGGGGAAAAAATGTAGCTCTGACAATAAAAGCCTGGAAGTCATATTTTACGCACTTTCAACCTTATGCATGTAGTCACTTTCATTATCAGCACTTAATACTCATGTTTACCCTCACTATAGTAGCAGAAACCAGAAATCCAGGTACTTGTTATTTAAAGAATTCAGGTTATATTTAACTGAAATTTTTTTCCTATTATTAACAGTACTCACCTACTACAATAACAGAAAAAGTGAGAAAGTAGATTCTGAAAGGGCCTCAGCCCCACGCCCTAAATATGAGCTGAGCATTCCTTCTCCACTTTCCACACACTCTAAGAACTTTATTCTTCCCTTCTCCCTAAAATAAAAGGACAACTAAATATATGCCAGGTATAAATACCTTGAGCTTTTTAAGCAACAAGGTCAGGAAGGATGCAAGAGTTGTTTTGTTTACTTGACTCACCACAAACCTTTGTCTAGGAATATGCAAGGGCCCAGTAACAATAAGCACTTCTTAAACTGTGAGCTACTCAATCATTATTTGAAATAAGCAGGAATTTTTTAATATATAAATAATATATAAATAATACTGTGTGGTTTTTTTCTTTTCCAGAGAGAGTTTGCGTATGTCCTCACCAACATCGAGGTGTACAATTTGGCTACTTGTTAAGATATTTTCCTAAGAAGGTAAATTGCTGCTTTCAGTTTTTAGGATGGAGATCAGGAGAAGGCATACTATTAGTTTGACTCATTTAATTGCAGAATCTAGTCTTTAAAAGGTGTTGTAAATACTACTTAAATGTACCAAGAAAATCTATATCTAACAATGTTACTATCCCATATACATAAGACGTATATAAAGACGTTATAAAAGACGTATAAAATAACATAAGACATTATAAAACGTCTGATCTGATGGATGTAATAGAGGCAGATAATTGAACAGAAACCTAACAATTAATTCAGACCATAATTCAGAAATAACAGAAATTTATTCATACTAACACTGGAAGAGAATTTTCTGATGCAAAAATCTTCAACAGAAATACCGTCTTAGGCTCTTCTTCTCACACACTTCCATCATGCTTTCCCACTGTGAACTAAATGGACAAACTCATTTGATGAAAAAATAAACCATGACCTTGTCTGCAGCAGAATCATAGACCTGCATCTGCATACCTGATAGCGTAGTTTCACAGTGCATCCCAGCTGAATTAATGTGTTTTTGCCGCAAAGGTAAGTGGCTCACTGCATCATTTCCCTTCCCTCTGTCCCACTCCCTCTTACTAAAAGGGAAGCAAATTTAATTTGCCAACGAAACAAAAGACAAACTCACCTTCAAAAATCACTTTTCAAAAACAAAACCAAAAAAAAATCAGCCTAGTGTCCTCTGATGAGCTGGAACTGAAGGTCAGAGTAACAGAGAAGAGACTCAAACAAGACTTCACTTTTTCAGCATCATTAAAAGTGCTAAATGTCCTTCATGAAAACATATTCTCACTAGTGACATGGTGTGAAGGCTAGAGTAAGCAGCAGTGCAAAGGGGAGGAAGTTTTGTCTGTATTGCTTAGATTTAGTAATGAAGAGGTGATAATATACATAATACATTCCATAGTGGAGACAGCAAGTAGAGTTACTTATTAAAAATGAGTCACTAATGCCTATTTTTCTCCAAGAGATATTTACAGTCAATCTGTAGTTGATTTCTTCCAAAAAGAGCTTTCTTCCAAAAAGAGTTTAAACAACTGTAATACTTGCATTATTTACCTGCCTACTTCTAACTATTCTTTAAAGAGACAGACTCTGCATTTTTATTCACAGGAAAACTAGCACTATCCAACTACAAAACGTAGGTGGAGACAAGACACTGTAGTTTTATGGGGATGTAATTAGAGAAGTTAATACCAGGCTTCAGCCTCTCATCGGCTGCCTTCTCTCAATAGCATAAAAACTTCTGTGTCCTTTTTTCTACTATGACTTTTACAGGAGAATAATTGGAGGAAAATACTGTCACAGATACAAGCTTCATAGTGAGCATCACAACTACCAGGTCACATTTGGGAGATTTTAATAACTCACACACAAAATCTAATTATTATAGCTTTACTTTTGTATCGAACCTGTCTCTTGAAGCAGTGTGTCTACATTGCATTCTGAATTCATAAGACTTTGCTTGCACACATGGGTTTACTTGCCAGCTCAGTCCTTCACATTAACATTGTCCAACACTTCCAACTTTAGCGTAACTTAACTTGTGCCAGGCTCAACTTCCAAAATACCTACACTTTTTCCATGCTTCATCTACTTTTATGGATTCATACGTCACTTTAGGCAAAGCTGGTGAGTACTCCCAGAACTGGGCTGTCTCTATCAAAAGAAGCAATCAAACAATCAAGAACAAATTGTTTAACAATAGATCTCCTTATGCTAACTCAGTTTGGTTCATGTATAGTCAAAGATTTAAAAGTTGTGCTGTTTAACTAAGAACTATTTAAAAAATAAAGCATTTTGTCACTTTATTAGCATTCCAGTTCCTATGTAAACTGAAAATATGAGAAATACATATTATGTCAGCGCCAAAAAAAAACCCAAACATCTAATACTTCTAACAGGTGATGCCCAGGAAAGACTTTAAGAAGAAAACAAGCTGTAATGGTTTGGATCTGGCTTTCCCACTGAATGCTCAAACCTTACAGTTTGCAGCCTCTGTTCTGCCCACCCCCTCTATGAACACAAGGGAAGGGAGAAGGAAGAAGCTACTGAAACCCCGAAATGACCAAACCAAAGTTGT
>JANXJC010000078.1:10458440-10469383 GCA_027564655.1 Leptodon cayanensis | reverse complement strand
TCTTTTCTGTTCTATTAAACCATTCTTATCTCAACCCATGAGTTTTACTTCTTTTCCCGATTTTCTCCCCCATTCCCACTGGGTGGGGGGGAGTGAGTGAGCAGCTGTGTGGTGCTTAATTGCTGGCTAGGGTTAAACCACGACACCGCTGTAAACAGAAATAGTGGAAAAGCATGCCAGTCTGCTGTGCACTGTTAGGACAAGAGCTACAACGGGTGCTGTAATGGAGGAATTACTGCAGGTATTTGCATTCTGCAGAGGATTTTTCCATGAGGGCAGAAGTGTGTTTCTTTTTAATCTGTTGCTCAGTTCACAGCTTTTGGGGCCCATAAAAATGAAGTAACTAAACAAACCGTGACTGTTCTGCTGCTGTGAGTAACTGGAGAGAAAGCCACAGGTTCTTAGGGTGGCAGCTCTGGCTGATGAACGAAGGAAGCTGCTCTAAGACCCATGCACGACACAGACACTATCTGCATGCTGCTGACAGTAATGAACAGGACTGATGGCTCACCGTGCTGCGAAGGAAGTGTAAGCTCACTCCTCATGTGCCCAAGGGCTCTCCTTCCATGTCTCCGCTCCCACCTCTTCAGCACGGTTTCAGCTCCTCCGCTGGTGGGTTCTTCCCCGTTTTGAGTCGAGCTGGGAAGGATCCAGCGGCCCGGTGCCAGCAGAGGGAGCAGTCAGCCCACGAGAGTGCAGAAGCCCGGGGAGAGCCGCAGCCCGCAGCCCCCGGGCCCTGCGAAGCGCGGTGCTGCTGCCGGGCTTGCATCAGGTCTGCTGAAGGGCCAGACTCGCTAACGTGCGCCGGTACCACCTTCTGTTCTCAGCAGGGTTCACAAGTGGGAAGGGAGGGGATAAGCAGGTTTGCGGCAACAGCAAATTCTGTATCTGTGCCTTGCAGCCTCCCGCCTCCCTTCCCTCGCCTCTGGCACAACGTCCCATCTCCAGAGCAGGAGTGAGGGTGTACTTCTTGGTGACGGAGCACCAGGACTTGTCATACTTATTTGCCCCACCAAAATAATCAGTGAGAGTGTAATGCTTTGTTGTCAGGGAGAGACTTGGTTTGGAAGAACGTTAGCCTGAATGCTTAAAACTTTGACAAAAATCAAACCCACCAAATCACTGTCCTTAAAATGGAGTGTTGCTTAATCTTAGTTCTGTGCAGCATTCTATCCTAGAATAAGATGTTGTTTTATATAGCGAAGTTAAGCAATAACTAACTAAATATAACTAACTCAAGCAATAATACACAGAGTCAGTATTTTTTACTGGGGTGTAGCTGTTCCACTGTAGCTCTGCTTCCCACCACTCCCACTGGGGACTGATGCTGAAAGAAGAGGAAGGGATCTTGCCAGCTGTGTGGGAACAGTATCATCGCACCTTTTGAGACAGGTTTACCTGCACAGAGTTTTATCACAGAGGGGGGTCCACACATCAACTTGAACTTAACCATAGCAGAAAAAGAATGGAAAGAGAAGCAAGGGGGAAACTGCCCAGTGGCCAGCCAAGAAGTGAAGCAATAGGGACCCCAGAAGAGTGTCCTTTCCAGTGTCAGCAAGCAGTGGGGATGAGGAAGATGACTATAACTCTTCTTGTCAGGCTTTTTCCTCTGCTAACTCTGTGCTTGGCATTAGGACAGAGCCAAGCTCCCTCTTGGTTGTTCCTTTATATAATGCTGCCAGTGCTGACAGGATAACATTTAATCAGTCACAGGTGGTGCATGCCAGTCACTCCACTTTGTGAATGTGTATGGCTGGTAATGCTTACGGGATATTTACATGACTGTTATCTACTTTTCTATTTGCTAACTCTTGGTTTTCCCCTAATGTAAACTGAAGTTGCAAAACAGGCAGGAAACGGGGGAAAAAGAGGGGATTCTCAGACTGTTAGCAATTGCTTTCCATGAAAACCTATTACAATACTGAGATTAGCAGGTGGAAGGCCATGAGAATAACAGCACAAAGGCATCAGCATAGGAAGGAGAAGGGAAAAAGAGTGACACAGCAGCTCAGGTAGAAGGTTGCAGAGCTGCAAGTGAAAGGCTGGCCGCAGAACTGCGCACAGAAGGCCCTTGGCATTGCAAAGGTGAAGGCACTTGTGCATGTGTGCATGCAGCAGTTGACATGTCTGGCATTTACTGTTCACTGCTAAAAGAGGGTTTATACAATTAAATTGTGATCACGAGATTGGAATCAGAGGCCTACACATTAGAATTTCACAACCAAGGAGGCAAGAAAGCGCACACAGTTTCTGCATGGCATGGCTAAGCTCAAGCTTTGTGGTTAAGCTGAGGCTATATGCAAGAAAGAAGAAGTAAGTTCTGTTACAGTTCTTAAATGTAAACTGTAATTTTAAGCTTGTTTCCCTGTTCTTACTTTTCTCCATTGATAGGAACCACATGGTATGAGAATCAACTCTCAAAATATAACCTTTTCATCAATGGTTAAAATTTTAGCAGGGTGTGGGATAACTACCATATCATTATCTTCAGTTGTAATCTTTGTCCTAGTGGTGTGTGAGTATATGTGAGATATGGTACTGGGAGAATAAATAGCATAAAGCCAGTGTACAGAATTCTGGATTTTCTTCCTAGAAATATAATTCATACTCCACAAAAAATATTTTGTTCAGAAGGATGTTGTCAGCTATTTCTTTATAAGCTAAGAGCTTACTATTTCTGCTAAAAATATTTAAATGTTATGCAGGGGAATTTTGTGATCCAGACTTTACTGTAAAAGCAGAGTGCCTGAAGTCACATTTATTTACTGAAACTCAGGTCCCTCAAACTTCTAAGTTTACCAGGCCAAAAATGGAGGGAATAAAACAATAACGTGGTTGCAAAAAAAAAAAAAAAAAAAAAAAAAAAAAAAAAAAGCTGGGGGGAAATAAACCCAGATGGCTCACTTGGTTGTTTGCTTTGCCAGAGGAATAAATGCTCTGTGACAGTGACAGCTGAACATATCCTAAGTAAATAATGCCCCATCTTCATGTTTACCACCTTGGCTGCTGTTATTTCCTTTCCTCTGAAGAAAAGGAGAGCCCCCAAAGACATGACATATGAGACACTGTTGTCAGCCTGTTACAGGTGGGCAACTGCATCAAAGGCTGGAAATGGCCCCAGGATTTCTGTGGTGGAACCGAAAATCAACCCCCGCACCAGCCCAGCTTTGTCATTGCAAAGCCACCTTTTTTGTGGTTGCACTGTGAGCTCTGTAAGGCATTCTGTAAAAAAGCGAGTCTGCCCTCACAGACCAGCATTAACAGGGGAACAGAAATGGACACGCTGTGGGTCTGCTACAGCCTTCATACGTCACTTGTAGAAAGCTACCCCTTTTCTGAACTCAGGAACTCACGACTAGCAATGCAAAGGGTTGAAGAGCATGACCCAGGTATGTTTTAAAGCCCCTCTCTGTGTTGTAAAGCACAGTAGGGAATAACCTGAGGCCACAGGCTGAAGACCAAACTGTCATGGTATCTTAGACATAGAAACAGCCCATTGTCCTTATCCTGTATACAGAAATTGCACACTGTATGGTCTTACTAATGTCAGCCAAATCTCCATCCTATAATTAGCACATACTTATACTGCCAAGTCCCCTGCTTTCTTTCAAGTGGGTTTCTTGTTGAGCTGTTATTATACATTCTTACCATACTCATTATTCAGGCTTTTGTTTAAATTGCTCTGCTTTACCTGTGTATTTCTGTCATGCAACAGCTGACACTCGCCTGCTGTTGCCACAGATACGTCCTGTTCCACCAAAACCCCAGGTGTCTCTACTATCGTTATGGGTCTTCCCAAAGCAAACAGGGAGCTGCTGTCGAATTAAAGAGGAAATGGAGAACTCCAGTGCCGTCCTTTTTCTGTCTTAACCCTTTCTTGCAGACAGCTGCTCTGGGGAAGCTGTACAATGTGTGGACTTCATCAAAGCTTTCTCTGACTCTGGTTTTTACTTTCCAGGTTGGTCTTTTTTTGCCTGTAAGACATTTATGTTATTCACCTAAAGCAGAAGTAATTTTCAATACAGAAAGAAGGTAATTCTTTAAATTTTGAAATCATTTTTGTAAGGAAGAGCTCTGTCTTCCAAGCAAACACTGAAGAAATCAGAAGCTTTTCTGTATTGCAGCAGTTCATATTCTGTCTGATTTACACACAGAGAGTACTGTCAAGCTCATTCGTCCTTCCACAAGACAAAAGCGACTGAAACTGCTCTATTTGTGTAGTAGAAGCGTAATGAGCACTGAAAATGAGACTTCTTGGAATCTCTGAAGCCATCTCAGACAAGAAGAGCCTGGAAAGGAAACTAAATTAAAATCGACAGGAATTTCATACAAAGCAGAGTTGTGCGGTGACAACTCTGAAAACGCGCAGACTGGATTCTCAAGGATATTTCAGGCCTCTGGTGAAGTAGCACAGGATTTTCAAAAGCACCTTGGGAGCTTATCTTCATATGCCTTTTTCTGTGTTACTACTAATTGTTAGTGGCAGTCTAGTAACAAAACTAACAAAGGAAGGGCCAGCAGGAAGTTAGTTCTGCTCCGATATGCTCGGGTGTGAATGTGAAGTAGCCTCGTGATGCCCACGATGACAGGATTTGTCTGCAGTGTTTCCTTCAGCATCATGCACATGTGAAGGAAGGGTGGCTGCCAAACATGACAGTCTGAGGTCTCAGCCAGGAGAAAACTAATAGATACCTCTGTCAGGTTGTTAGCTGCCCCAGATGGTGCAAGAAGAAAATTTAGAGCTGACCCAAAGCCTGGGTGTTTTTCCTGGGTACTACCATCTCTCTGTAGGCTTTTGTAAGCTGTTATCTGTTTTGCATTTCATCAATACACACTCTTATTCACTTTGATCTTAACTCTGACTTCAAGCTAGGCATTTTGCTTTTTTTCTTTTTTTAAAGTTGATGGCTAACTGCAATGCTAACAAATCTAGTCCCTGTGAGTCGGGTGGTCTTTAGTGCTGGTACTCATCCCCCCGTGCTCCTTCAGGATGTCCAAAGGAAAATGCAAGAGCCCACACGTATGCCATAGGCTGGGTTGTGGATCTCCAAATGGAGTCTAGGAAGGACAGGAGTTTCTGTTAATCAGTGATTACTGATTGGAATGTTGTCCCACGCTGCCTTCTACTTAAGAAACAAGCTCAGGACACTCCTTGCTGATCGCCCTTTTTAATTCAGCCTGGTCTTTCCTACAGGACCAGAAAGACGCCTACTTGAGCACTTGCATAATTCTGCTCTGCCTCAGTCAGGCAGAGCAGTGTTTGCAACACTTAACCATAGCAATCTAATGCAGGCGGCTGGTGCAGAAGACCAGTCTCCTCAAGCTTCCCTGTTCGAATCAGGCTCCTTGTGGGCTTGAGTCCCCTGTTATTGACCCAGAAGGGAGCATGCCTTCCTCTGTTGTGGATCCCTCTAGCTCTCTGTGCACTGGTTTCTGACTGGTGGAGCAGGGATGTAGGGTCAGTGTTAAAGCAGCATTACAAGCGCTAAAGTAGTGTCGAGCAGGGTGCAACCAGATGCTGTGGTGAAGGACTGGCAGAGCAGAAGGACCATGGTCTACCAAAGGTGAATTTGTTCTGAAATCATCTCCAGAAGTGACAGAAATCTTACAGCAACATGCAGCGCCCCTACAAGCAATTTTTGGGCAGGCAGGTAAGTGAAGGGTAAATTAACTGGCAGTGCTTTGCTTTGAAATACTGTATTTAATTGCCAATATTCCAGGAATATAGATATGATGCTTCACAGACTCTGCTTTTAAGAACTTTCCTTACATATAGGGAAGGTGTGGGGGTGTGAGGGAGAAGTTGCCTGGTTGCTCTTCCTCTTTAAGGATCACTCTTCAGCTAATGGATCGTGTTGTGATGCTGCTTTGCCATGCTTGGTAAATGAATTGACCTTTCAAACATTAAATTTGCAATGTTTTCTATAGGAAACCTAATAAAGACCCCAACAAACATCTTATCCACTGCTATATTCTGTTCTCTTTGTTAGCAGTTTTCCAAGGAACTTCCCAATAGCAGCATCCCTGTCCTGTCCTGTGCTTTACTCCCTGACAGTGCCAGACGGCTGGTGTCCACAGAGGTGCTCTCAGCCCACTTGATGGTTTTTATTCTGGTTCTGCCTGCCTGCACCCGGGTAGCTCTGTTACGCTATTACTGAAAACACGGGGATACAAAGCCCTCTGCACAGGCCACGAGAGAGGGACTCTGCCTTCTTACTCCCTCCCAGCATCGCAGGGGAGTGTTGCAATACCCCACCTCCACTCGTCACACCGGTTGTCTCCAAGGCAGACCACTTGTCTTCCTGTGGTTGGGGAGGAAACTGCCACCCACCTTGCTGTCCTTGACTTCCAGTCCTCATGGCTGGGTGTCTGGAAGCTGTACCTGCCCCGCAGGTCCACCTCTCGCTCTGCCCTTCCGGAGCACCGATGTCCCACCAGGGAACCCACCCCCTGTCCAACCCATCACTACTGACCTGCAGGTGCCTGTCTCTCACCGACCCCGTTCATCCAGAGAAGCGTGTGAGCAAAGGCTGAGCGGGTCTCACGTGTGTTTAGTCCTCTGAGAGGGGACTGCAGGAGCACTCCAGACTGACACACGGACATCTGGGTTGGGAAGCTGGCTCCCCGCCTTTTCCGTGCTTTTATCTTTGACTCGGCTGGAGGCAGCCCAGTGACGATCCAGCGGTCTGCCTGCATGCTGGAAGGCCGCCTGAACAGGCTCCCCTGGCAGCGGTGCAGAGGAGGCGGCGTGGGACACCACCAGGTTCTGCCAGGCGTTGCAGCTCTTCTGGGACCTTCTGGGACGTCCCCGATACTACTCTTTCCATGCTCCAGCTGACTGATGGGGTCAAATCTTGCTTGGGTCACAGCAAATGAAGTCTAAAAGTGAAGACATTTCTTCTAACTCACACTGCTGTCTCAAGGGGCTGCCTTTTTCAGCAAGCTACTGGCTGTACAAGCTATTTTTCCTGACTCAGAAGTGGTTCTAGCTTAACTTCTTGCACTGCGGGAGCTAGTTTGATTGGGCACACGTTCCTCTGAGGAACATACCTTTTAAAAACACAGCAGGGTATTCCTACTGTGATAAGACACCAGTTCGTGATCTGCATTTGGCTGATGCCAGACATGATCAGCAGGCCTCGGAGGTGACATGCCAATGGGAACCACTGGTGAAGTGATGCAAAAGCCTGGTGTGGGAGTGGCCTGATCCTACCCCTCTTCCTGTGATGCTGCCAGTCCTGATTAAAATCTATGTGGGGTCAAAAGCATCATTCTTGATCTTTCTCGTCCTTCACTCTCATCCTAGCTGCTCTTGTGGTAGGTCCTTAGCATACGGCCGACCTTCTGCTAAAAACAGATGTATTTTCTGATTGCCCCTGTCTCCCTCCCAGCCTGTTCAGAACCTTCCGGAGCAGCTTCCCTCCTGCTGGGAGAGCTGGGGGATTTCACAGGGCTGCTGTTTCGTCTTTGTCTTTCAGCTGGCCAAGCTTCTGGCGCAGGGTCAGGCTCACAACCGCTGGTGGGGGCTGATGGAAAGCATATATGGCTGCTGGCACACCCTGCTCAACTGGGCAGGAGCAAGGAAGCATGGCCGGAGCACAGACTGTAAGGATGTGACTCATTCATTGCTTCCTTGCTGCCTGGGTCAAATGCAGGACAGAGTGGGGCAGCAGAAACAAACCTCTCAGCATGACTCCCAGCTCACCTGCCAGTCCTGCACAAACGGGAAACAGGCCCTTGCCCGTGCCACTGATGTGAGTTGGTACTCATCTCTTCTCACAGAGGACCTCCCTGGGAAAAGTCAAGCTCTGCTCCGTTACTGCTTGAATGATGCAGTGCTGGAGGGATGCTGCGGAAGCTGAGCGGGTTCGTAACGAAGCCACGCGGTCACTGAGTGTCCATGTGTTGTCTGTGAGGTGGTGGCACCTGTGCTCTGATGTAGCTGTAATTCGCCGTGACTGCGGGACCTCTCTTCAAGCAGACAGGCAGGTGTTTCCAAACAGGACAGCAGCGATTTCTTTCCCCCCTGTTTGGCAACTTGTACGTCCTATTTCACAGCCGACTGGCCCAGCTGGTCTTTCCCCGCAGAAGACTCAGTTCTTGTGGGATCTGGGATGCTTTTGCCTTTGCCCATTGTTTTCGGCCTACTGGTGGCATTGGTGTTAATGGGACGGTGGGTAATCCGGCAGGCTGCCCAGTGGCTCAGGAGGGGAGAGCATTAGCGTCCACTGTGCACAATGAGCAGCAGTTTTCCTGGCACTGGGGCCTGGAATGAGCAAATTCCTCCTCGTCACACAACCCGACAGGGCTGCTAAATGGTCATAGCATAAATGGGTAAACAGAGTTAGTGAGTTTCCCAAGGTTACAGAAGAAAGTCTATGTTAGGTCTGGGTTGAGGATGTGATACACCTTTTTCCTCAGCCCACTGCATCAATGACAGGATCCTGCTGTCTCATCCAAGCATGCAGACCATCTATGAAGAGATGCTTAGCACCTCTGGCAGGTGTCCGTGCCAACAGTCAGAGCTCTGCCTTGATGTGTTTTATACCAAGTGAGGAATAGGAGGAGAAACGCCACCTCACCATGGCAGTCCCTTGGCCGTGTAGCAGCAGGGCAGTCTGTCCGTCCACCCACCCGGCGGCAGCCAGCACAGTCCTGTCAAGTCAACACCAGCAACACTCCTTCATGGAGAAAACCTTGCTTTCACAGGAACATGGGCACACACTGCTCGCTGCCCTTCCAGTGCAGTTACTAACACAGGCAGTGAGCTAAAACGAGTTCATCTAAAATTGCAGTTCTTTGCTGAAGTGCTGGTGACATTACTAGGCTACCTGAGCGCTCTGGCAGCGCGTATGATATGAACCAGAAACCTCTGATGCAATTACAGCCCTGTGTACAATGCCGTGATGATAACAGGGCACAATAAGCCAAGCAACCATGTCAGAGGTTTGAGAAGCATTTTCAAACCATCTTTTTAATTAATGATTGCAGACATAGCACTGACCTGGGGCTGCTCCTAACAATGAAGAAGTGAAGGAGTAGAAGGAGGCAGGGGGAAAAGGTGGGAGGAGGGCAGGTTTGGAGGCTACTTTGTCCTGCTGCCACAGAAGAGCGTGAAAGAAGAAGAGAAAGGCAAAGAAAAAATGCAAAGGAGTTGGCAGAAAGGAAGGAGGGGTCAGAAATGAGAGTGAAGAAGCCATGTAAGTTAAGACAGGTAACGGCTTTCAAACTGTGGCTTGCAGACTGCTTCCACGCACTCTGCAAAATCAACTGCAAAAAGCAAGTTCGTGTGCAATTCACCAGTCTACACAGAAGTTATGGTCAGCAGAGTGAGCTCCTCTGCTGCAGAAAGGACACAATCAACAAGGCTGAAGACCATCAGTGAAGAGCAAGCCCTTTACGTTGGCTGACTGCACATGACGTGCCTGGTTTTAAGGCCTCCAGAAATGCAGAGTATTCGTTAGAAGTCAGTTCTCCTCTTCAGGAATTCCTTATTGACATCATTTGTGAAAATGAACTATTTGATCTTGAAAAGAGAGCTCAGCAGCTCCCCTTTGGAGGCAAAGAGAGCACTGGTTTGAACCATACAACCCGTGCAGCCTCTGCCCAGGATGCGTCTTTGGTGGCCCAAGGAGTGCTGTGGGGGCATATCCCTGAAGAGCAGCCCATCCCAGCCCCCAGGAGGCTGTGGACACAGCAGAGTCCGGGAAAGTGGTGGTCTTGTCCTCAGTGTTGCCAGTACTTTGATTCCAGGTCCCTGAACTAAAAGTGAGAAGATGTGGGAGCAGAGTGTCATGTGTTTGATCATTATGGATGGAGGCAGACTCTCCCTTCGCTCCCTACAGAAATTACGTCTTCCATTTAGGGTTCTCCATCTTTAGGAGTCTAACACCGAACCCTTAATTTTAAAGTATTAAAGACCTCTGCTGAGTTGCAGTGACATGACAATGGCGACTTACTGAAAATAACAAGAGCAGAAGGGATGGCAATCTTCCGCAGGCAAGGTTAATGCTGCTACCAAATTCCCCCGCTGCATCACAGGCAAACCCCGGAAAGAGCATTACTTTTGGCACAAATACACTTCCAGATTGCCTCCATTATACTCTTGCGTAAGCATTGTTGCCATCATAGCTAGCAGCATGTGTTAGCCCATTCAAGTTTTGCAAATGTTGGCATAAGGAGGATGAGGAAAGGAAACCTCTGGGGCATGAAGCAGCCGGCGTGGAAGGCTGATACCCTCCCAGCAGCAGCAGCAGCCAGGCCTGTCTCCTTCTGGAGTGATGCAACAAGGCAGGGAAAAACGCCCAACTGAGGAGGTGAGCAGAGTTTGCTTTGGCATGTGCCTCGCTTATTGTGGGAGAACCAACCAACACCCAGAGAAAAAAGCTGCAAGCACATGGTGAGCCCTCCCCTGATTTAACTGCAAAAAAATCCTACATGAGTAATGTTGCTGTTGAGATCTGTAGCTGCAGACAAAATGAGAAAGTTGCCGTTTTTACAACAGGTAAATTGCAATTTTTACTGCCATATATACAGACCTATGAGGGGTGCGCATATATGCGTGCGTACATATACACCCCACGTGAAATGAACGCAGGGTGCCGTGCCTACCATCTCACGCAAAAAAAAAGTGAAATTAACAGCAAATTGTGCAAATTGTACCCGCACAGACCAACCGAGTAGCAGCGGTTTGGACGCAGCTACTTTGAGTAACTCGGCCGGTGTCAAGTCAACAGATCTTCAGGGGAATAACTAGAATCACACTATTTTATGTCAGCTGAGCATGTCTTCCTCGGTGTCAGCGAGACAGCCCCGCTCCCACCTGCGCTCCTCCCCTCCTTTTCCCAGCCAAACCCTCCTGCCCGCGGCAAGGCGACCCCGTTCGCCTGTTTCCACGCAGAGGTGCGTGCCGACCACCCCACGCCCCCCGGGGTTTTTTTGCC
>JANXJC010000078.1:10439717-10454048 GCA_027564655.1 Leptodon cayanensis | reverse complement strand
GAACAGATCCCTTCAGCAGACTGAGAATGTGTTGTAATTTAGCCTCAGTCATACATACATGGATGGAATATATGCAGATAACTTTCAGTATTGTGTTTTCTTCTGAGAAGGGTATGGTGAAAAGGACCCATCACAGGTCTTGGTTTAGTTTGAGCTTTGTTTACCTCCTCTGTGGCTGACTGATACATGTGCAAAGTAAGTTATGTTGCATCATCTGGGGGCTATTCTCAATTAGAGGTGTTTTCCACATTTTCTGGTCTACCAGTTTTTCTCACAGTCCTTGTATTGCTGGAGAGTTCCTTCATATTGCTGCGTTCCCTTTTCTTACTTACTCTTTAGCAACAGGAAGGGTCTGAAAACTTTTGCTCACTTGACTGATGTTAGCTTAGAGACATCACATGAGTCCTGTTGGACCCAGGCATCTTAGGGTTTTAGTCCTGCAAAAAGTTACAGGAACAAAAGTTTTCCTGTAAGTGCAAAATCACAGGATTAGTTTAATGGTGTACACAGAGTGAGCACTGTAACATTCTGCAGTTTTTTATTTCCACTGCAAGTGTTCAAAGTAATTATTTTCTAAAACCAATCATTGTACCTGAAATATTTTACATACATGGTTTACAAATAATACCTAAGATAACTGGAAGAGGTAAAGGGAAGGAAGAGATGCCTCTCCCTTTGTCTCTCTAGCTTTGTTTATTTCATTAATTTTCCCACCCTTTTTTGTGCAGTCTGCCCTATTACTTTCCTCTGTGATCTTCAGTAAAGTGAGTGTCTTTGGTCAGTGTGGCCAATCAGGCAAAAAAAACCTCCAAAATGTTTTTTAAAAATATATAGCAGTGGGCAAACATCCAGACGCCCATGTTGCTTAGCTTTGGCAACTGGACTAGGTGAGAAGTAGTTTTCTTTTCGTGAATCACCAACGCTATAGTTTGAAAGCTTTATTGATTAGTCCCTTCACCTATGAACAGCTGCATCTTAACAAAAGAAATAGACCAGAAAGGTATCCATGATATAATTATCTTCTATAGCAGTTTTACTCAAAGTATATGTAAAGCTGGCAGCAACTGAATTTAGTAATTTCAAATTTCAGTGGCTGTCCTGTCATGGGTTAAGGCTGGAGGAAAGAAAAACCACTGATGGTCTAGTAGTTTGCACTGAAATTCTTTCTTTGCCCTGCCAGAAGCAGCCTCTAAATGACCTGTGGTACTTCGCTGCCTATTAACCCGTCCTGCCTTGGAGATTGCTGATTGGTGTGACAAACAGAATAAAACTAACTAGAACAAGTGGCAGGTTAGAAATCCGTCTTCATGGGAAAGTTCCAGTGGAAAGCTGTGAAATGGCTAACAGCCAGACACTACACCGTATTTGGGCTCCTGATCGCTGATTGTCGTCTCTAGTTTTCGAGTAGCAGTGTTTTAAAGCAGTGTTTTCCCCTGTGTGGAGGTCTGCTGGCCTGCGAGCAAGGGAGCTGCAGTTGTTAAAAGCTGTTGTTGGGTTCTGCTGTTTCGGCTGCCAGTGTCAAATGCCGTCCCCTGCCCCTGCACACACCCCCCAACAAAAAAGCAGAGTTTCTAATATGCCTCTGCTGAACCCAGCCATTTATTTTGTGTGTATAAATTTCCTGTGGTTTACAAGTTGGTTTGGGTAATCACTTAACACTTTGCCCAGTAGTGACCCAAAATAACTGCTCTTATAATAATGTAAAGGTGTATCATATATAAATATGAATAATATACAAAGATACAGTTACACTTATTTATAAATATGTATGTAATGTACTTATATAGTATTTGTACTACATATAGATAACAGAACTTATATTGATTTTGTGTTATTATGCATTCTATATTATTTTATATTATTATGTAATATCTTAACAGAGTATATATGTTTTTTATTGTTATTATTATACATTATTATTATTATAATACATATTCTAGTCTATTCTGCAGTCAGATGAGAGAGAAAAGATAGGTCTCACAGAGAAGGTACCTGACTTACGGGGTGAGGGAGCTGTGGTTCTGCTGGGATCCGTCCTGCTCCCGGTCCTATCCAGTGCTTTCCCAGATGATACAGTGGAAGGAATAACGCACCTGCCTCCGTATTGCACCTGCGCGGAGCACGGGGCTGGAAGGAGCCACAAAGACGTGGGTGCACAGAATCAGATTTCAAAATCATCTTGGCAGGTTGGAGATCTGAGCTGGAGACGACAGGGTGTGAGGTGTAACATGCAGGGTTCTGGTCTGTGGTAGGGTTAGGGAAATGCTGAAATTACAAGCTGGGTAGCAATTTTATGGCCAAATTTTTTTTTTTTTTTTAAGCAAAAAAAAAATGCTCTGCAAAGGGGAAAGGAGTAACTTTGCTCCATGTTAAAGCTGGATAGGACAAGAAACAATAATTTTTGGTAGGAGGGAAAGTCAGGACTAGGCATCAGAATGTGCTGTCTAAGAAGGCGGCTCATGAAGCTCAGGGGGCTCATGAACCTATGAGGATGCTGCCGTGGGAAGTCCTCATGACCAGGTTAAATGAGTGTCAGCAGGGAGAGAGGAACTGTGAGTCTGCTGAGGAGGAGCCCTAATTTGTGGTGATTTTTCTTTCATGATTAAACCCCTTGCCTGTAGGAAGTTTTTCTCTAGAATAAGAGTATAATGGTCATTTCCCAACAGGGCTGAAGAAAGACAACCAGAAACTCAATTTTTTTAATAGGAAAGGGGTGGGGGTGGTAGAGAAAGGGTGCCTATCTGAAGTGGTAAGTGACTGCAAAGCACAACCTCGTAATGTAGAGCATGGTGACCTGGTGTGATGTGTGAACAGGTGCATGGAGGGGTGTCAGTGGCATGAAGAAGAAAATGCTGTGGTGAAATGGAAACACATTTCAATTGACGTATCTTCGGCTTTGTCCTTGTCACAGTACCGATATCTCCCTAGGAGTAGTCCTGGTGCAGGAAAGCTCTTGAACAGTTAGAAACCTCCTCCCTTTTTTGAACACCATGCTAGTACAGTATTTACACCTGAGCTGGGCTACAGTCAGGTGCCTCCGTGCGGTTGTGCACAGCGAGTTTCCAGAATGACAGCCGACATTAGGGAAAGATGAGCTTTTGGTATGCACTTGGCATTGCTGTGTTTTCTTAACTTCTCTGTTTGTCTCCTCTCCTTAAACCTGAAGCCACGGACCGTAATTTCTATACTTCTGGTGTCTCTGCAGTCTCAGTAAGGAAGGGAGAGGATTTATTTATGTTCTTTGCTAAGTGTGTTCCTGAAGCTGTAGAGAAAACCCTTGTCGCCCTGTGATAGTTTGCAAAATCCACTGCAACACACCATAAGGAGCCAGCATATTTTAGCTGGTAGCGCTCCAAATGTCATAGTTTAGAATTTGCAGAAGATTGCAGGATGGAACAAAATTAATGAACTATTCTCAAAATGTAGAAGCTGACACTTTTTTTTAGTCTGTGAGATTTTGATCCTTGCCGTTGAGCAAGTTTTGCACAGAAGATGTCGATGTACTCATTCAGTGGAACGTTTTCTGTTCTCCATCCTGTGCGTTGTCCCCCTACAGCAGTCCATAGTCATACCAGGTCATGCCACCCTACACTGTGAGGTTAAATATCTGCTCAGATTTTATTGTAAATGGAAGCTTTTTACAGAGTCTTCTTTTTTCGTGTTTAAGTAGGAAAATGAGTATTTTGTGTCTGAAATTTAGATTTCATACTGGGTTTTTTTTAAGCTCTGTTAGGGGAAAAATCATGTCTGGCTTTTTTTTGTTCTTCTTCTTTCTTTTTTTAGTTAAAGCATATTTTAACCTTATTATCTGTAACTAAAAAAAACAAGGGTGCCTTTTAAAAAACTGATCTCTTGCAGACTCAGCATTAATTTTTTTACACCCAAGAGGCAAACGTTTATTGTGCAACCAGTAAACTACAGTTGAAACTGTGCTGTAAAGTGCTTGGCATAGTCTGTGCCAGATGTACGAATCCTAGTAATTTTAGCAGACTTGATGAGTGTTGATGACTTAATTTTAAACCATTCAGGTTTAACATTTCCATCTCTGATTTCCAAAACCAAGATAACTGTTGTGGAACTAAACCAGTTAAAAAGAAGTGTTGTCTTTATATCGAATGAACATTAAATACCCACCAGCAGGTTGATAATTTCCAAATCTTCTAGATTTCAAGTTACATTTCAATGTAGATTCTCCTTACAGGCTTAAAACTTGTGCCTCCAAGTCAAGACATGCAAAAAACCCTCATGCAAATAACTTTTGTCAAAAACCTCTTTCATTTAAATCCTGTTTTCTCTACACAGCTTCACTTCATAGCAGTATATAGCTAAGAACCCTGTAAATGGCTCATTTCACTGATCTGAATATTATGAATTAAACAAGCAGTGCAGGACTCCACCCACTTTGTCTGACCTGGTGCCTGGCATCAGCCTAAAAATTGGGCACAGTGCTGAGTGTTTGCTGAACAGGCAGTGTGATTTGATTGAAATACTGGTGACTGATGAAGATTTTTTGTCTGAGGAGAGCTGGGTCAGACATTTAGATTTTACAAATCTGTCTTGATTTGAGGGAGAGAAGATAGTTATTGTGGGGGTGAGTGAAGAAAGCCAGAAAATTATATATGCAATATATATAAATCCACAGTATGTAGATTTTTTTTTTCCCCTTGTCTTACCCTGGTCACAGTTACTTGCTTACCATAAATACCCTAAGTTCTCAGTCTTATAAGATATTAGACATTGTGGTGCAATCCAGCAAAGCACAGGTGAGTGATCCTCCCAGAAACAGAAACACTAGTCAATTAATGCTTGCAAATTTTAGTAGATCATTAAGTTCCATGTATTTTTTTTTCCTGTATTTTTGCCCAAATTGTCTGTGAATATGTTTTTCTTTCAGCTAGCTTTTTTGGCTGGTTAGATAATCTATTCTGAAATAATGAGACTGATTTCAGTATGGAAATGTACAGCAGCCCTTCTTAGTAATGCATTCACATGCATGAAAAAAAAGGCTGTCTGGCAGAGAAAAAAAATTAAACATTTGTAAATTTGGATTTACAATTTCTTTTGGATTGCAAGAGAATACATTATCCTGAGCATCGCAAATAAGTTGTGTTTTGGAACAGCTCTGCAAGATAGAGGAGCATTACTGGAATAAAGCATCAGGCAATTTATATGGAGGGTGGTTATTCACCCGGCCCTTTATTTGCAAGAAACATTCAACACTTTAATTGAGCTCTCTTCAATATGCTGCATCTGCTTTAATGCACTGTGTTTGCTGTATGCATTTGAACAGTCTCATAAAGATGGTTAAAATTTGCTTTGGTCTAGCCAGGAGTCAAGGAGAAATAGCAGCTTGGAGCCATATAGCAAAGATATGCACTATTAACCATTGCAATTTAATTTTTTGCGTGTGTGTGTTAACATTCAATACTTTCCTGTTGGATAGTTAACTCTGTAAAGCTAAGTGACCTCTTTCCAGTCAGGCATCTCTAAAACTGTCTTCACCTCTGCTGACCTCCTAGATACTGATTAAACTGTTCAGCTGTGTTTGATTAGCTTAGTTTACAGACCATTTAACCAGTGCAGAAGTATTTATATAGGATAATACTGTGAAGATTAAGATGGGGGAAGTAAAAACCTGGAATCACTTCAGCAGGTTTTATGAAACAATGAGGTATGAATCCAGCACGTGTATGTGTACTTTAAAATCTCAGGGTTTGCCCTTTGGGCTCAGTGATTTATTTTTCTTCTGGAGGAGAAGTCGCTCTTTCTCCTTCAGTGGAAGATGATGATTTTCCTCATTGCAGCAGTTGCTCTCCTGGCCCTATCCTGATGTTGGGGCCCTGCCCATGGCTGTGAGATTCACACTGGGCATGAGGAATATGCTTTTTAACAGGATAAGAGCAGAGCAGATTGTTCTGTGTTTTCCTTCAATAGTACTGGTGCACTACCACTGTCATAGGACAATTAAAAAGCGGAAAGTCTGAGTGAACACATCTAGACTCAGCTGTTCAGTGTCTTTCCTTGGCTGCCTCCACCTGGCGAATTTCACCACTTGCCTACGTTGTGCAGTGTTGGGAGACAGCTTTTCTTGTTCCCACTGGCACAGCTGGGGTAAATTTGCAATATTATATCATCTCCATTCTTTTCATCAAATGCCCCTTTTTCCACTGCTGATGGCTGCTGGGCAGTGATCATCACTCACATGTCCCAAGGAGTTGCCAGTCTTTTTTTTCCTTTCTTGTTTTTTTTGGCAGACTGTAGCTTTTCAGAAGAAACTGGGATGACCAGTGCGTATTCCCTTTCCTGCTCCAGGTCATTCATCAGGAGGGACTTCATTGTGCCTCTCAGTGAGGAGATGGAGGAGCATCTGCGTGTGGCTTTTGAGACTCCCGTGTGGAGAAGGGAGCTGGAGTCTTTGCTCAAATGCAGTTTTGCCCTGACCCCCAGAGATGTCATTGACAGGGGTTTGGGGCTGGGTTGGCTAGTCAGTAGGAAGACTTGAAGGACACACCTGGTTGCCTTGATGGTGCTATACAAATCTTCCTGTCAAATTAAGGCAGCCTTTGATAGCCTTGGGGAGGGCAATAAGTGGGGACATCCTGGCTGTGCAGAGGGACCAGGGCTTTTGTGTGCATGAACTTACTATTCTTCTGGGTTTTGTGTGGGCTGTCCATCTTGTAGAGTGCGCAGTTTGGAGGTGCGGTGAGTTTCCTACAGTCTTGCATGGGCTTTTTGTGCAGGGCTGATGTCCCAGGAAATGTGCTTCTGGGGCTGGGTTTAGCAGTGGTCTGCAGTGCTGCCTAGTATAAAAGCCTCCTCCCAGCCAGCCAGCGACTGGGAGAGGTGGACCCAGGCCCCCATCACTTAACACCAGAGCCCTCTACCAGCAAGGTCCTTCTCATGCGGTGGGAAGGTCTGCTGTTGCCATTGCATACCACTTTTATGTGAATTAATACCTGCTCTCTAAGGCATGAGGTATCTTGTTGAAGCTTTATTGAAGGTCAAGTAAAATAAGTCATATAGGTCATTTTCATCTGCTTGATTCACCTTTCCTCTCTATTTAATGACTCCTTTGAAAGACACTCACAGCCGTCAGGGGTTTAGCAGTTTTCCCTCATGACTGTTGTACAAGAGCGATCCTGTCTGGTAGCATTTAAGTGCTGCACTACTTTTAATCATGCTCTGCCTGTGCAAGATACTTTCTCAAAAGTAATGGAAGTGTATCACTTCTGCTGTATTTGTAATTATACTAGAAGAAAATCAGAAGGATATAGAAGTACAATTTCTGCTGATATGACATGCTATTTGAGAAACAATGGCTTGGTTTTGTTGTGTCTGGTTTTTTTTTGCTGGTTTCAGTGGACTGACAGAAGAAGACAGCATTACAATTTTTCACATGGTTTGACCCATTAGATTGTTTGGTAGAAGGTATTTGAGTAGGCGGCAAATTGAATTGCTTTTACATTTTCAAGACACTTAAGATATAAAATAGAAAAGACAGCACTAGATAAACATGCTGCATATATAATAATATTACTGCCAAGGAAATTTAATTCAGTCTTCAGTGATGGGTTTGGGCAGATGTGTTGCATTCAGCTAGAGATAAGATAATGCATGCAGTGCAGTCTCAAGTAAGTAGGAGCAGAATGAAACTGATATTTTGCATTAGTTGTGTATTATTTATTGTATCTGATGGAAGTGTACAGCAGACACCTGATACTACCACCATCTGCCTGGTATCAGATACCATGTCTACATGTGGAAGGGGTAAGCTGGTGCTGTCTGGACTTTCTGTACGAGAGTTGCCTCAGAAAAGCTTTTATTTTATGAACAACTACTTTGATAGTGCTTTTCTGGGTAATTTGCTTCCTTTGCTAAGGCTGTAGTTCTGTCATTAACAATCAAGATTTGCATTAGTCGTTGCCTGCTAGTGTGCAGTGGTCTCAGTATTTTATCTCAAGACAGTGAAAATCAGCAGTTATGATCAACTGTTGTAAGAAACCAGTATTCCTGTGCTCTGAGGGTAGGAGACTGCAGGCAGACAGTTTGGGGATAGTTCAGTATCAGAATATACTGTGAAGGGGAAGAAAGTCTCAAGTTTTGAGAAAGTACTTTGCCTGAGTGCTCTGAAGAGATAGATGTCAGTAATATCCTTAGACGGAGAATGAGAGGAGGAAGAAAACAACACAAGAAATGCAGGGAGGTTTCCAGCTGCTCGAGTAGGAAATAAACTGATGAAAGAAACTACCTGGTGCACCAGATAACCTGGTGGTTACGTGCCTCGGTGCTGCTCAGGTGGGAGATGAGGTAGGACTCTCACCTTGAGTTTCCCTCAAAAGCCACATAACTGAGGACTGGTGCTTCCAGAAAGAACTTGCCGTATTTTGGCATAAATCTCTCAAGGGAAAACCAAGTTTTGAATCAGATCCTCTAGGTAGGAGACTACAGTTCCCTCTGAAATGGTGCCGTCAGCAATAGTCTGCCTTGGTCCTGTCTGCTCTCAATCCAGCTGCCCCTGAAGACCTCAAGGGCCACTTGGGCTGTCCACAGCGTGCTACCCTTTGCACTAGAGAAATGTGGCTCCCATTTTACAGAAGGAGAAACTGAGTCAGAGAGACCTGGGCTAAAGGGTATTTTGTTGCTAAAGGGCATCATGTGCAGAGACCCCTGAGCTCCTGACTGTGCTCCAGGGTGACAGACACCTCTGTCTACTACTTGGGGCGATGAGCTGGGGTTGCCTTGCTCTTCCTGAGAGTGCTGACAGCTGCAGTGATTTTCCTTCCTACCTGTGAAGGGATGAGCTCGAGGATGAAAGAAGGACGTCGCAGTGTTGGGCTCGAGCTGTGCAATCCTGCTGCATGCCCCGGAGTTTGGAAAGGTTTCTGTTTGAACAGACCACCTTCCCCAAGGCTGGATGCAAGAACAAGACCTCCATTTCTTAGGTTTTTTTCCTAATCATATGGTTGGATTTTCAGCTAGCACAGTAGTGTCAGGTTTATAATTAAAGCAAACCAGCCTGTTCACCACTGCCACCCCATCGCTCCAAAATCAGAGTTGTTTCCAGAGCGCAAAACCAATGATCATAGGAATCCTCAGGATCCCTTTGAGGAATGGGGACTGCAGGTCAGGTGGTCAGAGGGGCACAAAATGGGGAGAATAACCTCTACCCTCTCACCTGCACCACGGAGAACAGTTAGGTCCTTCTCCAAAGTCATGCGAAAATTACTTCTTTTGAGGGGTAAGTGTGTGCAAGAGGCTTGCTTGGCTACAGAGGTGGGCAACAATAATGAGCAATGTGTTCTGGTAAATGCACAGCTCCCCTGAGGAGTGTCATGTGCTGCAGCCCTGATGAAATCTGCACATCTCCAGGTGGAGGGGAAAAGCGCTCAAGAAAGAAGGTTCAGGAATGGTTTGTGATCTTAATGAGCACCTAAGCCAGCACAGTTGGCTTCCAGGCAATGCCCAAGGTCAGGAGCAGGCTGAGCTCCAGTGGGTTCATGCTGCTGAGCTGTGTTGTGGAGGACACACATGCAATAACAAGGGATAAAGGAGGGAAGACATGAAAGAACAGTTGCAAACCAACCTGCACCTGGACAGCTCAATGAGCTGTCCTGGCAGTCTAGCAGTAACCTGTTCCTGTTGCTTTCTTGGCTCTCACATCAGCAAGGGCTGGGAGTGTGGTAGAAGTGGGACACAAAATACCTTTCCCCACAGACAGGGTCAAAGCAATAGATTTTTCTGGTAAGGAGGGAACAATATTCAGCAGTGCCTTTTTGGGGATGATACCTTAGCCAGTGATACCTTGAGGGGAAAGAGACTACAGCTAGGCAGCAAAAAGACAAAAAAATGGGGAATGGAAGAGTTTTCTGGTGCTGCCGGATGCTCATCAGAAAATGCAGCTTGCTGTGTGTGGTGCATGTGCACCTCGTGTGCTCCACTGCACCTGCAGCATGCAAGCCACCAGGCTTGCCTGTGCAAAGCAATATGCCTGCATTTTGCTGACAGAAAGGGAAAGTTTTGTTGCTCTTCCTTGTGGGATGCATTTGCTTGTTATGGTAGGGGAGCACAGGGTAACCTGGGCAGACAGACAGAATGACTGTGCATACCCTGGGGCAAGACCCAGTGTTTGTTCTGATAAAACCCTATTTTATTCTGGCTTGTTTTGTGTTCGTAAAGGCTTCTGCAGTGCATGCTGGAGATTGAGTGGGCTGGGAGTGGGAAGTTGCAGCCTGCTGGGGAGAGCAGTTTTTCAGGAACTTTTGCTGCTGTAAATAAAACCCATGGCCTGTCTGGTTGCCAGCTTCTTCACAGTTAACAGAGAAGGTTGTCTAGAAACTCCCATAAAGGGCAATCCTTGATTTTCTGTGGTAAGGGTGGTTTGAGAAGATTTACAAGCATTGTGAATTTAATTTTACAGGCGTCTGTGCGTGCACTGCTCACCAAGAGTGCTCCTAACTGCTCTGTCTCTGCTGCGTGGCACGGAGGTCAGATGCTGCTCCACCCTGACCAAAATCTGGCCCCCCTGCCCCATTTCAAGACTCTGCAGACTATCGCACTAGTGAGATATATGTTGCAACCTTAGTGATAAAGGAGTTTAGTGTGGCATGAAGGGGTGAGGTGCAAGGAAAATGAAGTGACTGGCCTTACTGTGTGCGTCACTCAGGATCTGGCATATGACTGGCAACTGCGAATCCCGCTTGGCTGTGACATGCATGGCAGCAGCGTGTGCCGTGAAGGTGCAGGGGCTGCATGGAGCTGATGAAGTTGAGCCAGGCATGAAACCTTCACCTTACCTTCCACCAGTCCCTCTGGATGGGCCTAGATATCTCACATATATCTCTGTGGCTTTATGCCTAATGGTAGACCTACGAGCATTGTTGGGGCAGTCAGATGCTATGAGGAGGGATTAAGAAAGCTACAGGCATATGTGAGCCTTGCTGAAACTGACAGTGAGTATTTGAGTTAGACAGTTGGGTAAAGAGTGAATTTCTCAATAGTAATTTTTAAAGTCGGTCTTTAACATTCTGTGCAAGCACTTGTTAAAGCAGAGGCAGGTGACAGTGTCGTTCTGCTTCACTGAACAGTTTAGTCCAGTGATAACATTACCACTTGTGTTCTTCGTGGACATTCATTTAAAATATATGTGTGTTTTGCTTTTGGGGGGCTTTTTGCTGACATTCTTTTCTAAAGCCAGTCTTTTGCTAATGTTAACTGCTGGTGTCATAGACATCATACATTACTGGCGTTAAAAATATTCCATAGGCAGCAGAAGTGAGCTGGTTGTTTTTAAAGCATGCAACTAATAAATACAGAACGACACCAAAACAGGGAGCCCTGAAGGACTCCACTCGAGCTGAGCCCAACATCGGATGTTGCGCAGCTGTCACTGTGGTTCAGATCTGCACCGTGTTCCAGTGATGAACACCCCACGTTTGCAGCCGCTCAGGTGAGCAGGTCAGTCTCACTGAGCACTGCCTGCTTAGCGGTGAGGTAGTCCCTGGTGCTGTCTCCCTCTCTCACCCCTTGCCACTGGCCTGAACGGTCTCCACACATTGGAGGGCAATGGGAGAGAGCGTTTCTTCTGCACGTGTTGTGTCTTCGCAGGGTTGGCTCAAGTGCCCCTTCTAGTTGCTGGCACAGAAACAATACTGCCTGCCAAATGATGTATTTGTCCCGGATCCTGCTCTCCTTCCCCCTGCCCCACCCTTCTTGCTCTGTCCATTGGACTGGACTCCAAATGTGAGCAACCAGAAACTTTACCTTTAAATAACTTTTTTTTAATGGCTAGTTACCAAACACAGTGCTCTTAGCTATGAAATGTTTAACTTGCACAGCTGTGCTGCAGAGAGAGAAATCGTTTGACTGCCCTTTCCCTATCTGTCATCTTTCAAAAGTGTACAGCCAAGAGATTTTAATTTCTTGCCTTTTTGTCTTTGGCAGATTTATTCTCATGCTGCACAGCTATTCTAAACAAAGGCATTTTAAAATGCTCTGCAAGGCTTTATTTTTGTTCGTATGTTTTAGAAGTATTCCTAGGTCCATTTGTTCCAATCTGGCAGACAGTAAGTGTGTTAAATTTCCCCTGACATCCCTCAGTGTTTTGCTTGCTTTAGCAACCATACGGTTAGACTGCACTGTAGTGTGATGTTGGTGCAGCTTGAAATGAAACCTGATTTTAACAAAGGTGGCTGCTCCTCTGAGGGCCAAACTGAAGACCATACTTTATGTTTTTAACTGATCTAAGAGCACTGACACAAAAGATGTTTAAAGGGAGAACAGAGCTGTTCAGTTTTATCTCCTGCTGCTGCTGGGCTTTATGAAGCCGGTAATATGGAGCTTGCCCTTTGCAAACATAATTTGAGATGCGCAAACTCCTGAGGTGTCCTCTGTGTTTTGTAAAGCCTTTGGGTGCTTCATTTCAGTGCCGTTGGTTTCATGGAGGTTGGCTGTTGTAATCTGGTTACAAACAGGCATGGTTACAGAAGTGCTAGCATTCATGCTCCATCTGAAGCAGCATTTCAGCACTTGCTTTTCCATTCCAGCAAAATGGTTACATTACAAAAGGTGGTTGCAGAGAAATCAGCTTGTCAATATTGTAGATAACATAAGGAAAAAGATGTATGTCTGTCCTGCAAGACTACCTGTGTTCATCTGTTGAGTGTGGCAGCATTACCTTTTCTATTGCTGCAGGAAAGTGTGGGTCAGAAATTGCTTCCAACCTTTTGTCTAGCCGGGACAGGGGCATGTTGTGCCCCTGCAGCAGTCATTGAAATGTGCCCTTCCATTTGGCACACCAGCAAAATCCCCACGCAGGGGGCTGCTTTGCTAAGGGCTGGTTTGCAGCATTGTTGTTGGCTTTGTATGTGTAATGGGACTCCAGCTGGAGGTACCAGCTCGCTTTCACCCTTCAATGTAATCTCGCTAGACAAATACTTTTAAACCTTGGACTGAAGTGGCAGCATCAGTAGGGTTAGGAAGCTGAACATAGCAGGGGCACTGTCACTTTTGCAGTGATTTCAGTGATAATACTCAATCTGCGCTCCCATCCTTCTCTTTGGTGCCAGCATGCATGTTTTTACTTGCAATTGGGCAGGTGGAAGCATGGGGGGTGGAAGACAGGGATTGACCTTCAAATCTGGTGGATCTTGTTTTCTCCTGCCTTGACATGGCACAGTGGCTCTTGAGATGGATGCAGGTAAAGGTGAAATGCTGTCAGTGCAAAGCAGGGGTGAAAATCTGTTCAAGGCTTAGATCTGGTGTAAGGCGGGCGGGAATTGTCCTCTGGCTTCTTTCTTGGGTTGCTCCAGCATTGAATATGGATATTGCAATTTGCAGCTGGGTGAAAGGACATCTTGCCTTGGCAAAGTCAGAATAAGTGTTATCCAGAGACGGGTACCAACAACATCACTGCTGTGTTTGGTGGTAGTAACTTTCAGTGCTCCTTCCACCAACTCTATCTCACTGGTAACGGTTTGCAATTGGAAGAAGCCAGCCATGTTTGCGGACACCTAAAGAATAGTGCAAGGCATTAATACAAGAATACACAATACAGATTTTTTGTTGTTTTGGACTCACCGAAATAATAAATAATCAGCACCTCTGACTGGAGCCACTTTTTCTGAGAGAAGAGGAGATGAAGCTGTCCAAGCACATTGCCAAGAAGTCCTTTTGGAAGAACATCAGCAGAAATTAAAGAAAGCTGGTCAGGGCAGTTCAATACACTTAGCCCCTGTATTAATGTCAGCATGTTCTTTCTCACCCTTTCTCCTTTTTGTTTGGTTTCTAATTTCTAAATAAGAGCCTGTGTCATTCCTCAGTATAATTCCAAAATAGCCCTTCTAGATTCTGCTTTATTCCTCCATACAAGACATGTCCAGGTGTCTACTGAATCTGCATAAACAATTACGTGTAAGAGACCTCACTGGCTTCAAATGCAAATAAACTCCATGACACAGTTGGATGAATAGGTATCTAACGTGTACATGTCCTTGCAGAAAATGTTTACAAAAATCAGATTAGTAATTAAGTTTGTTAGAAGGCTCTGTTTTACCTAGACTGTGATCTTCAGTTATTCCTGGCATGTTTTCCAGTGTTTGTCATTAATTGCTAATAGTTTATTCCTATCTGGAGAGAGTTAGAAGAAATCAGATATTGATATCAATGTCCCTGGAATGACTATAGGGTATGACACTTCAGCTTATATTTATGGGATAAAGGTTTCTTTTTTTTTGAATGATCAGTGGCTGTATATTTTCTACTAACTCTATTCAAAGGCTGGAATAAATGCAACCACAAGAAAGAATTTGTTGCCACAGGCTTGTCTTACCATTG
>JANXJC010000078.1:10390043-10408806 GCA_027564655.1 Leptodon cayanensis | reverse complement strand
GGAGACAGGAAAAAAGAAAGGTAAGGGCAGGCTATGGTTTACATTAACTGTTTTAGTGGGCTGTGTATATGGCTATGGCCCATACGTTGGATATCACTGCTTTTCAATAATTGCAGAGCAGGGGCAAGAGCCAACCTGCAAAGTGCTGGGGTGTGAGAGCACTTAGCTCCAGCATGGAGATACGTGGCACCTTGTATGCAGTTAACTAGGCTTTTTCAGCTGAAGGAAAGCTTTTTGGTGGAAGCAGGTCTGCTGCAGAAGCATTTTCCTAGTCAGAATACAAATTGGGCAGAGAAGACGTTGGTTGGTGATGTGATTACCACCAAAAAACCCACCTTACTTTTAATGTACTTCTTCAGAGATCTCACTGCCTACCTTAAGCAGAGTTTAAGACTTTTCAATAATAGCTCAGGTTCATGACTCCCACTAATGTTACAAAACCTCTCTGAACATTAACAATCTGCATCTGTCTGTTGTGGAAGCAAGTGCCTTTCCCCCCACCATATATAATTATAGAGGTTATGTCCTTTTCAGGGAGTCTGAGTGTGTGTATGTGTGTGAGCTGAAATAAAAACAACCCTGAATTTGATAACTCCACTGATAATGTTAAGTCTTGGCTGCGTTAAGATCAGATTATGAAAAGATCAAAAGACAGCTGTTGCTCTGTGGGAGGGATCATCTCATGGTTGCAGGCTAGCCTGGAACACTTCGCTCTCACTAGGTTGTCTGTTTAATCTCTTCCAGGTGACTTTCTCTCTTTGGCTACATTTAAACTGGGACATCTAAACTACTCGGCACTTTTTCAAACTCTTAATTTGGAGTTTACCCCAGATCCCACAGTAAGGTGGGTTTTACTGACTTTTTTGGCCGTGTTCTGGTTTTCTTGGAAATGCAACTCCAGTGTGGGATCAGACAGGAAACATGAGAGCTCCAACCGGGTCCTTTGTGCAGTGATGCAGCTGAGGGGGCAGGACGTCAGAAAATGCATCTGCAAGTCAATTTATTTTTTATGTTTCTGCTCCTAGTCTGTAAAACAGGGTTAACAGCACTACCAACTCCAAAGGTTGCGTTATGAGAAGAAAAAGGCATTAAGGATAGCTTGGCTTCTTAGATCAGTGATGACAATAATTCTTGGTTGGTTGGTTCAGACCATTTTACTAGCCAAGACAAATGAGACCATAACATGAGAGTATCTGTCTTCCTAGAGCCTAACAACAGACACCTACAGAAGACTGTAAGAAAGGTGCAAACATATATGACACCTCCCCACTCTCCTATCCTCCACAAATTTGCAGCTCAGGGCCTTCCTGATACAGAGGTGTTCTCTTGTATTGAGGAGCACTTTGTGATTTTTTTTCTGTACTTTTACCCAGTTTTGGAACCCATGCACACTGAAGAGTTGATGGTACTGTGAGGAGTGGAGGCCCAGGAGCAAATAGGTTTATGTTTGCAGTAGTCAAGTAACTAATGTAGATCCCTACCAGTGTTTTCAGTAGTTTTTAGCAGGACCATAGAAAAAAAAAAAAAAAAAAAAAAAATAGGCCCTGGCCAAAAGAGCTTTTGATCTCTACTTAGCAAGATGCAGCAAAGTGAGACCAAACAAGCATCTGGGAACTGTTACATCAGGAACACTCCTGTCTTAGGACAAGAACATTCACTTTCAATACCCAGACCCAGAGGTGAAGTCTTGTACCTCAGCAGTTCTCCAAGCTTGTCAGATCTTTACCATAACATAAACATTTCAAAAATTCACTATTTGATGACACTTGAGATGCCTTTTAGTCTTGAGTTTTTAATGATTGAATTACTTTTATGTAGCCTTTCTTTGTCTGTTGGTCTGGGTGGATTTGTAAGGAACAAAATGACGTTACACCAGCCTAATCTTCTCTGACAAGGTTGCAAGGCCTTGTGGCCAGAGCAGAAGCAATCAGCCTAATATCCAGACTGTGGTAAGGGCTTGATTCTGTTTCTGCTTATTTCCTATAGGCAAAGTAGAGATGTGTAGAGTAGATGGTTTTGTTGTAAGTATTTTACAAGGGTCATTTGCAGACTGCACCCAGAAAATAATTTTTGTGCTCTCCTTGTCCTGTCAAAGGTTGTACAGAAAGGATGCAAGGTGCGCCTGGTCTTGGGCGCTGTTTCATTAGTGATCCAAATGGCATAATTGTATTGGGTTTGGCTGGGATGGTGTTAACTTTCCTCATAGCCACCCATACCTTGCTGTGTTTCGGATTTTTTACTAAAACAGTGTTAATGACACACCGGTATTTTGGCTGTTGATGACCCAGACTTGCATAGTGTCAAGGCTTTCCCTTTTTCCCACTCCGTCCCCCCAGCAGCTAGGTCTAGGGTAGACAAGAAGCTGGGAAGGGATACAAGAGGGACAGCCAACCCAGACTAACCAAGAGGATATTCCCTGCCCTACGATGTCATGCTCAGCAATAAAAATGGAAGGGAGGGGCTTTTGGGGGGAGGTGGTTGCTCAGGGACTGCCTGGGCATTGGGAGGTGGTGAGTGATTGCCTTTGCATCACTTGTTGGTTGGGTTTCTTTTTCCTCTTTCCTTCAATTATTAAACTGTCTTTATTTTGACTCATGGGTTTTCTCGCTTTTGCTCTTCTTATTCTCTTCCCCATCCTTCTGGGGTAGGGAGTGAGCAAGTGGCTTTGAGGTGCTTAGGTGCTGACCAGGGTCAACCACCACAATAATAGAGGATAAGATTATGAAATCAGCAGAAAACACAAAGTTTGGCAATATTAAAAGCATGCCTCAATACAATTTATGTCTCCATTGTAGTTGGAGATGGATTATATGGTTTCTTTCAGCACTATGAAATCTCCTTGGTTAAATGAAGAACTAAGACTTTAATGACATGCAGAATTACATCTCCTTCCTCAGCTGTCCTAGGCTGTGAAGAGCTGTCTTAGTTAAGTTAGGCTTAGCTGCGTTGTCTGCTTTTGCTGTGGATGAAGAACATATGCAGATGATGACTTTGGCTGTCTCAGACTCTGTCCATTGGGTCTCACTGCCTGCCTGCATTCATCCCATGCTATGAGATATCTCTGACACTTGAGTGGTCTCATAGGAAGAGAATGATCCACTACCACTGCAGGCTGGATTCACAGTCAAAACTGATGTAGCTCTCCTGATGTGGCTTGATGAGAAGTTGACCCTTTATCTTTAACATTTCCCACCTGCCTTGTGGAGTAACACACCACAGCACTGCAGGAATGCAGTGTTTCTAGGGTACTGTTCTGCTCATGCAACTTCAGGGGATCTTTAATTCAGCATGGGTTTTATAACTCTTAGCTGCAGATATGGCAATTTCCTTTGCAGATTAAGGAAAGATGCCATAACATAAATGACTGACTGGGTGTCACTGCTGTGTTGTGACAGGCTATCCTCTAAGTAGGGATTGATGACATGTATAAAACCGAGCCATTATATGTGCTGTTTATATTGAAACAGTACTTAAAATGTGGGCTGTCAGTCAAAGCACTGATTGCTTACACAGTGCTATAATAGGTGGTGGTGGGTGCAGTGAACAAGGTACCAGAGTAAATGTTTGTTTTGGAGCTTCAAACAGCATTGTCTCTTTACTTCCAGCCTGTGTCTAGCCGTAATAAAAGGATCTATCCTGTACATTGTCTAAAGCATGAGATTTCACGGGAGGCTGCTAGGAGCTCTTTGATACTGACATCAGTATTAAAAACAGTTTCTGAAACAGGCTGGTGACCTTTTCTTTTTCCCCTTAAGCACAGTTTGAGCAAACCTCAGTGCTCTGTGGCAGCATTTTTTTTTGGCTGCAGAAGCCTCCAAAGGCCTCAGCTGCAGACCCTTGCTTCTCTTGTGCTTTGCAGAGGTTTGAGGACCCCTCTCAATAGGTTTCACTGAGTGCTGTGGATGTGGTGGATGCCTTGCAGTGAGGACACAGGACCTGGTCCTGGGGGATATAAACTCAGCCCTGTTTCTAGCCTGCTGGCAAGTCCTGGGGAAGTCACTCCCTGTGCCTCTGTCTGCAGCTGTGGTATGGACGTGATGGGATGAACTCTCTTTAGAGTCACTCTGTAGATGGGTGGAAGGGGAAGCTGCCCAGCTGTGCACTGATGTTTCTGCAGCGCATGAAACATTGCAGGTGAGCGAAGGAAGGAGATAGGGCTACCTTCCTTACCCTGCTGCCTCCCCTGTTAACAGGCTTGCAGGGCAGAGTGGGCATGAGGAGCAAGCATATGAGCACTGCTGCAAAGCATGGGTGTGCCACATAGCCTGACATGAGTTTGGCCTGAATGACAGAGACAGTGGGAACTTCACCTAGTCTGCTACCACTTTGTGGTGTGTATGTTGGGTGGGAAACACCTGGTGAATGTTACTACGGCACTGCTGAAAGGACACCAAAATGTATGGGGTTTGCAATGACATAGAACAAAAAAGAACTTGCTTTTTCCCCCTCTTCTGTGTATTAAGTGGAAGAGAGAAAAAAGAATGTTCTATTGACAATTACAGAGAATAGTCAAATCATTGAATTTTTCCTTCTTTGCATTTGCTTTTCATTTTCTAAAACCATTAAGGTTTGTCACATTCATAATGAAAGTTCCACCTACGTGGTTGTAAGCTGCATCCTTGTACAGGCGGATAGTTTGCATATGCCAAGAAAACAGTCCTTAAGTACACACATCACTTACATGTAAAAAGCTTTTCCTTTTTATGCTTATCTTATGATCAGCCCGGAAATCAGCTGTTAGTAACAACCATCATAGCAGTAGCATCTGAATATGGTGGTTTGATGTGTCACTGATTGTAAGGACCTTTAAGTAAGGACCTTACAGAGCAATATAAAGTTTCCAGAATTTGATTTTTCTGCAGAATGAAAAGAAATGGTCACAACTGTACCTCCACTGTCAAGGTACAGCTTAATTATGTAGAGAGACTGTATAATCATGTTTTTCTTCCATATCTTCTGATCTGAAAGTATTAACTTTTTTTTTTTTTTTTAATTCTTGTGCATTTGTAAATTACACATTGCTCTCTAGTAGTTTTACGTGCCAACTCCTTTGTTAGGATGCTGCATTATTTTGTACTGTACATTTCTGTCTATATTTATTTAGCTCTTTAAAAATGTGTCTGATTAAAGATAATTTTTACTGTCAAAAATACGATGCTTTAGTTATTTTTTGTAGAAAAAAAGTGGAACCAGTACAACCTCTGGTTTCATGAATGAAGCAATTCAGAATGGGCTTATTACTTGGATTGGGCCCTGCACACAGCATTGGGATCCACAGAAAAACCTTCTATCTTGCATTTGTTCTAAAAAGCAGATTGCTTCTAATCCCACTGTTATCCACAAATCGCCATGCACAAAACTGTGCCCCATTGTCATGAGGAGCTCACTTCGGTTTTGTGCCATACTCTAGTACATAATTTGTGAAACTGAAGTTGGCTTTTCAGACTTGTGACAGGTATGTAATGATGTTTTCCAGTGCTCTTTGTGAAATTAATTTTAATTTTTTTTCCTTTTTTTTCCTTCTTAAGGGAATTTGTTTTGGGGAAAAGTGCATCGCACAAACTCACTGCTTCTGCTTTCTTTTGTCTTTCCCCTTCTCCCTCTTCCAGACCAGGATGAGAGAGCAGCAGAGCTCAGCAGGGAACAGAACGAGAAGACCATTCGCAGCACGCAGACGGCTCTCCGCAATTTCCGAGAGTTCCTCATCTCCAAGTACCCCTCTGAGACCCGGGAGATCTATGTCATCCCCTGCAAAGAGCTTGATGCCTACCTTGCTTCCTTCTTTGTGGATGCCAGACAAAAGGATGGGTCTGAATATGAGCCAAACAGTCTGGCCAACTATCAGTGTGGGCTAGAGCGGTATCTCAAAGAGCACAGGTATGGATACAGTATTACGAGGGATAAGGAGTTCAAGAGGTCCCAGGAAGCTCTAAAGCAAAAGCAGATAGAGCTGAGGTGTAAGGGAAAAGGAAACAAGCCACACAAATCCATGAAGCTCACCTTTGCTGATGAGCTTATCCTGCGCAAAAGAGGCTTGTTGAGCCGGTACAATCCTGAAGGGCTGCTGAACCTTGTCTGGCTGAACAACACTAAGGCATTTGGACACTGCACGGGTTTCCATGGGTCCACCCTCAAGTGGGGAGACATCCGGCTGCGGGTGACAGAGACCGGGTTGGAGTACCTGGAGTGGATGGGGCCAGACAATGGAGATGTCAACGCCAAGAGCAAGAGAGGTGGGACGGACTCCCGGGTGTATGCCACCCAGCATTCCCCACAGACCTGCCCCGTGCAAGACTACAAGGAGTACGCCCAGAGGCGGCCTCCGGCCATGCGCTACGAGGACGCACCTTTTTACCTGTCCATTAAACCTGTTGTCAACTTGGCCGCGCTTCACTGGTACAATTGCCAAGCCCTGGGGAAAAACAAGCTTGCCAAGATGGTAAAGACAATGTGTGAGAAAGGCAACATCCCTGGCCGGAAGACCAACTTCAGTGTCTACCAGAGCTGTAGCACCCTCTCAGAAGCACAGAGCAACCAGCTCGTGCTGATCTGCAATAACTTGAGCCAGCAGGCTGCCCAGTCCATGGCAAGCCACTCCAATACTGGCAACTTCATAGTGTCAGCATCCTATGACTCTTCCTCTGACACAGCTTGAAAGAGGGGTATCACCCGAACACTTCTTTCTTTTCCTTTTTGTTTCAAGCGTTGAATTTGTGCCCAATAATACACATCAACTGTGATTGTACGCTATTCCCCCATAGCCCTCTCTCCAGTGTTAATTCACTTTATAAAAATATATAAATATATAATATATTTTTCTTTTTACAAATAAGTCAATAGAAATAGTTTAGTATTACTAACATAGTATTTATAGTGTTAATACAAAAATGAAAGGTACTTATGGGTTATAATATAAATGCAGATTTTAAAAAGACAGAAATGGTTCTCAGGCAACACAAGATAGACTGGAAATACCATTTTTAACGTGCACACATCAGTGAGTGTAAATCCCCAGGGAGGCTTACATAGCAATTCTATTTTAAAGCATTTTTTTAACTTCTTATTTTAACATCACCTCCCAGAGTGGAGGAGACAAACTTATCACTGGCTGCTGCTTCTTACCTGCTGGCTTATTCTTGATCAGGAAGACCAAGAAGTAAGAGATACATCAATGTAAGTTCATGAAACCATTTGCAACATTTTTCATCTGTTTTTTATTTTGTTTCCTGAGGCTTATTTATGCTAGATGGGAAAAAAATCCTGAAGTCAGCTAAAGGCTATTTTTAACTTTTGTTCTTGTTGATGATTTTCTGTGATCAAAATGTTGCTGGTCTTTAGACTAAAAAGTATTGTTTTCAACAATATGCAAAAGTATAATGGCAAAACCATTGTCATACACATAATTTTACCTATTTAAGCAAGGGGTTGTTGGTATTTTGTCACTGTGTGTATTTAATGTAAAATCTACTGACTTAGAGCCACTCTTTCAGTTTTCTGGGGAATGCAACAGTGCAGAAGAATCCACAGTCTTATCCCAACTGTACAGAAAAAAATGCATCAAATATGTCTTAAGCCATCATTTGAAATCCACAAAAAAATAGCATAGAGAGTGTAATGATAATTTCGTATTTACTACAGAAAATGAAAAAGCTGGATAGTTTTAAGTGCTGGAAAACACATTTAAGTCAGCTACACATAATCTTTTTCCATTGCAGACAGTGGGAAATGTGCATGTGAATCTGAAGGCAGAATTGGGACCTTAAAGCCTTGAAATAATGAATGCGACTGTTCCAGCATTTGACTTTGCAACATAATTGTTCTTCTTCTCTACGTATGGAGAAAACACTAACAAAATCAGTATTTCAGTGAATGATTACAGTTCATGACTTTTAAAATTATGTACGGTACTTCTCAAGTAATTCAGCTTAGTTTATGTTCCACTGGTATGTCCTAGGGCTGTGATGAGGCTTTAGATGAGTCTGCTGGGGTGATCTAATGCCCACTGAAGTCAATGAAACAGTCAACCTCAGCTGACTTCTCATAGATGTTGGATCAAACTGTTACTGAGGGGCTTTTTTGTTTTGGGGTTTTTTATTGTTGTGGTTTTTTATGCTTGTTTGTCTTTATTCCTTCACATTCCTGAATATCCTTCATATTCTTTAGATCTGCAACTGTGCAGTGACTTTAATCATCACTAATTCCAAAGAAAGGGTGAAACAAAGGTAGCAGACAGAAATAAAAAACCCCACCTGGCACCATTTAAAACCCATTTTCTGTGTTGCTAGGATAAAATGTTCCTGTGTGCAAGGAAGGTGGCAGAATGCCTGCACCTCACTTAAGCCTTATTGAAGGTCTGTTTTGGGGATGGGGTAGGTAGCAGATGTACCCCTGGAAGGTCTCAGGGCAGAGATTTCCACTGTAACAAACATCTGTCCTCCCACAAAGCTTCCCGCAGGTGACACAGCCTGGCTGTGATCATTTTGTGCTCCGCATGTAGCAAAGCTGGTACAAAATCAGGGTTTCCTGTGTGCCAGCTGTCCCAGGGTCTTGCATGCCATGGCAGTGTAACCACCAAATCTGCAGCCTCTGAGTTACTGGCCGCTGTCTCTCAGGGCTGTAGGGTAGGCAGTGCGTTGGTGCGCACAGGTGGTCATTCATACTGCAGAGCTATGCTTTTGTGACTTGGGCTTGAGACCAAATCACGACACTACTGAAGTGAGTGCAAGCTGTGTCCATTACTTTCAGTGCCATGGCAAATCTGACTTGTAGGTGAAGGAGAGGGAAGCACAAAAAGACTTCGGGTGCAGCCAGCAAGACGGCTGCCCAGCTTCCAAATGAGGCCAGCCATCTGATTGCTGTTTGCACAGCCTTGCTTTTTCATGGCAGTGCTTTTAATGTGATACAGTTAAAAATAGTTTTGCAAGGGCCGTGCCACTCTCTGTGGGATTTCTTTGCTGTTTCCCACTGAGGACTCAACGCAGCTGCCCTTAGTATGTGCTGGAGTGTGGGGGGACCCATGCCAAGGAGCTCCCTAGGGGTGCCAGGTGAGAGCTCAACCACAGGGCCAACCTCTAGGAAAGCCTTTGATCTCTGTTTCACCCCCACTGGCACTCATCTCAGTACTTCCCAGTGGCAGCTGTTGCAGGATCTGACCTACTTCCCCACCTTGCCTTTCCTGTGCTGCAACACGAGGCTGGGTATCAGCTGGCCTTTGTGGGGCAGCAGATCTCTGCTTCCCACCTCTCCTCTCCTGCCCAACCACCCCACTGTGCTGGGAAGAGCTGCCTTGATCTTGTAGGGAAAAGAAGCCACCGCAAGGTGTGGCTGTCTCGTGTCTCTCCTCAAGCCCCACATGGCAGGAAACCAGACCTTATAACCAAATTGCTTCTGACACTATTATCAGGCTCAGAGGTTGGGAATGGTTCACGTCTTCTATGGGTATGCCTTAGGCATGTTGCCTCAAAGTGGGCTATTTCATGTGGGCTGTTTAGTGTTTTAATTCCACAATTCTTGTCTCCAAGGAGGCAGATCACTGGCTGCGGATGTGCCATGCTCCAAGCAGGTCTCTGAAGCACTGCTTCACATCAGTGCTGCAGTTCAGCCCCAGCACAGACGTCGGCTCCACTGGCAGGAGCCAAAAATGCTCAGAGTGACCCAGAAGAAAGATGGCAGGCACTCTTGGGTTTTGAGCTGGGAGGTCATAAAAAACATTTCCCATGGCTTCCTGACTCTACATACTGTCCCAGTTATTGTTTACCATAGTGTGAGGATGGTTTGTGCTAATGTCCAGCCCATGCACTGGGTGAGGCAATGTCTCTGATACCTTTGGCTTAGCAGGGCACATCAGCAACTTTTGCATGTCTGGCTGGGGGATAAGCTGTGCAGTATGTGTGCCTACAGCGATAGCCTCAATATTATTGGGGTGGTTTTGTTCTGCTTTGCAACATCTCTAGTAACTCTGGCTTCCAGTTGGTGCTGATGGCAGATTGCCTGGCAAATTCTGCTGGGGCAGCCCCAAATAGACTACTTGTTGAAGCAGTTAAACACATATGGCCAGAATATGATACCCAAGTAGTATCATACTCCAAAAATAAATTTAATAGCTTTGAAGGGCATTTAGCACAACATATTACCCAGTCTTCACTTGTGGACAGTTGCAAGGAATTGAGTGCCCAAAGCTTTATGAATTACTGTTTGTATTAAGGCCCTGGGAGGATTGTTGACCAACTGGGAGGGAGACTTCTGATGTAAACCACTCTCATGGTTTTGTCTCATGCTGGCAGGAGAGCAGATGTCCCAGTCACTGTGGCTTAGCTGACAGGTGACAACTCAGTTGCTTGTAATTGTCTCCCAGTACTCCAACTGAGGGTGTCAGACCTGTGCCACCAGCAAGTTGCAAGCTCACTGTGGTGGTGTACAGCTTCCCTAGTGCAAAGACATGGCAGTGTGGCCAGGGGGTAGTACTGCCAACTCTTACAAGCCTTCCTCTCTGCCTAAGCAAAGGATTGGGGTCTCCTGCCATGGCTCTTGATACCGAGTACCTTTTACCATGAAATCAAAAGGGCAGCTGGCAAAACACCATACTGCTCCCGTTCAGCACGGCCTGTAAACTGGCGGTTGGGTGGAGTGGCTTACAGTGAGGCACTGCAGTGCTCCTGACTACATTGTGCTCTGGTGTAAAAGTTGAGCTTTTGCCCCACAGTAAGGCTCTGATTTCCATGGGGGGTAGATAGGGGTAGCTGGCTCCAAAATGGGGCTCACTTTCCTCTTTTCCTTTTCCCTTCCTTTTTTTCTGCCACTCACCTTTCTTTCATTTGATGTTAGACCTCTTCAGTGAGTCTTTTCAACTCACTAGCCTAGCAGAAAATGCAGCAGAAACAGGGGGCAGTCAGATAATTTTCTGCCAGATTACTGAGTTGAATCTGCTCACAAGTTGAGGTGCAGAGCCTGTAGGGGAGACAGAGGAAGGTGTTCCCTTACCAGTATCATAGAGTCATTAGCCTGGCTCAGCTACTGCAGCCTTGGCAACCCATCAAAAGGGTAATGCAGATTGAGACCCTTCTGAATCATCTGCAGACATATTGGTTGCCTTCAGAACCATCTACCAGCTTGTGGGAGATTTGCTCTGTGCTACCAAGAGCAAAATTTGGCCTTGAACTTAAGAAAAAGGCTGAGTACCAAAGCACAGGCCTGCACACAGTGCGAAGGAGTCTGCACCAATGTTAGCGCAGGCTTTCCCACGTGGCCTTCTCATGACACCAAACCAAGAGTCAGACATGGGGATTATACATGGATGTCACTGGACTGATCTGGATGCAGCTGTGCACAATACATGCACTTGGATCTGTTCACGTGATTGCACATTTAGCTGGGCAGAGCTGTGAGCACTTGGATGGCTTAAGCTCTGTTCTATTAGCCACTCATGCATGTATTTATGATATTGTGGGTTTGCACAATGTACACATATTCATTCAGGTAGTTGGAACTGAAGTCTTTGATATCTGGGTGATGTAAACTGCCTGTTTAATTTTCAAATACAAATTTATGCAACAAAATGTATTTTTAAGTGCAGGAGAATGAAATACTGTTGTAAACTACATTGTAAACTAAATTACAAGGGATATCTAAAATAACGGCACATAGCTTGTTCATTTGCATAGTGCAATAATTCTGTGATAGCAGCATCCAGGCTATTGACATATAGGACAATCTAACAATGGCATCAGTGTCCCTGTTGCACATTCTCCTTCATGAAGAACATCAACACTTCTGAGCTGTTTTGTGTTTTTGTTTTTAGAAGCTGCTGTGCACTGGTATTAAGTCTACAGCATAGTTGCCCTCTTAGAAAGCTGTGTAGAGAATGAGATGCGAGCAACATGTTGTACTGCTGTGCATGCTTGTCTCAGATGTTTGTGATGGGATCTTGTTCTGCTGCTTGAGCAAGCAATGTGGGGTGGGAAGATGGGGATCAGGAAGAGCAGGTGTTGTGTCACTCTAGAGCCTGGGCTACCCTAAGGACTAAAACAGCCTTAAAAGAAGCTGAGATTCCTGTTGCACTAGGTTTCCTCCCTGTCCAGCTCATATTCAACCATTCTTGTCACCATGTCTGAGTACATCTCGTAAGTGCATTGACTGACCTGACTAGCAGATGTGGTGCATGGGCTGATCCTTCCTTCTGACAATAAGCTGCAAGTGACTGTGATTGACTGACTGGTCTTCCCCATCCCCAACATCCCTGCTCCTCTCACCATCCCTAATCCTCTAATATTCCCCTCTCCTGGCGTCTGCACCGTGGGGCAAGGGGAGCGCTTTGTGCAGGGCGGCTCTTGGCTGAGAGCTCCCTCCCTGCCTATCAAGTGACCTTGTGCTTTGGGGATAACACGCTCAGGGCGGACCACCTCGCGTCGGGTACGCGGGGTTTGTGGGATACTGCATGCGAGCACTCTGGAGGCTCGCGTCTCTCGTACTGGAAGCGCTCTCCCTCTCTCTTCTCTGCTGCTTTTTGTGAGAGAGCTTTCAAATCATAAAATGAGATTAAATTCACTGCTGTGTAGAGGACCAGGCCTACATCTGTGCGCTGGTTGGTCTTCCATTGACATCCTTAAAATAGGACTGAGATGACTGGCCCTCAACACCTCATGGTCCAGGCAACAGGGCATCGGGACCCCTCTGACTCCCTGAACTCCCAGAGGCAGTGCGAACGTGTGGGAAGGAGAAGAGCTTACAGGACACAGAAATGTCATTTGATTTGCCTGAAATGAGCCAATTCATGCCTCTGGGTTAGGGTAGAGAAGGACTCAGCTGTTCACTATGAAACATGGCAGGAAGTGGGTCTGCACTTCTAAACGAGGGTTCTTTGCTAAACGTCAGTGTGAAGAGATGGCTGCTTTGCTGACCTTGTTCTTAAGAGAGAGGATGTATTTTCTTTCTGTGCTTTCATGTGTGTGCTGAATCTGCACTCTCAGTGCTGAGGAGGTGTGTGGAAAGAAGGCAGTCCAGCATAAAGTATGGCTATAATCCTAGCCAAAAAACTTGAACTATACCTTCTGGTGATGGTCCCCATGTGCTGAGCTGTGCCTTGGTGGCCGGGGACAGTACCACATCAGCTGGTGTCTCCTGGCACATTTGTCAGCTCTGTGCATAGGCAGCATGGGGGTCACTGCACCACTCTCCAAAAACTGAGAGCCTGGGGATAGCTTGTCAAGGACACCCCTATCACCCAGGCGTCTGCAAGCCAAGAAGGGGGAAGGCCCTAAGCACAACTAAATGATGGTGCTTTTCCCATGGACAGCATATGACGGGCATGTGAGGCTGCACCATATCTCCTCAAGGGTTTTGGAAAGCTAAGGGCCGCCAGGGACATCACTGCTCTGCCTCTTTCACAGCAGCATGATTTCAGCCGGCGATGGAGTGGACCTTCTGAGGACAAGTTGGGTTTCTCCGAGCCCCCGGCGAGCTGTGTGGTTGCACTGCTTCCAGCTCTACTCTTGCAAACCAGGTGCCAGCCCGCTCCTCCCCTGCACTGCTGCACTGTCTCATTGAGGCCCTGTGAAGCTCTGCTGAAGTTGTCCTCCAGCACCTCAGTGCTTCCCAAAAGCAGCAGAGAGGCATTTGCAGTGGTAAAATGCTGGAAAGCTAAAAAGCCCCACAGCTTAGAGACACCTATGAGCTTATTGGCAAGTTTGACACTAGCCATTCACTGGAACATGTTCAAAGCAGTGGTGATGTCTAAAGCTTTCATTGCTAATCTGATGGGGGAAAAAATTGGTTTGGCATGAAATTTGCTCGTTACATGAACTGATGGGTTTTTACATAGTCTCAGTCTCAAGCAAGGAATTTATTTCCTCTGTTTTCTCACTGAATTGGTTAATGTTAGTTGGTAATGCAGACAAAATTCTGTTTGTTTTATTGTACAAATGCCATTAAATGACTCGTCTGTGCATTGGAAATGGACTTACTGTTTCAAAGGGATTAGGATGCTTTTGCCTAATCTTTTATTCTTGTGCTCAGCATTCATTACACGGCAGTCACTAGTATCTGAAAAAATCAGTACCTTTTCAGATTTCAATTTGATCTTTTGTAATTAATAGACGTTTCATTCACAGTGTTTAAGAGACTGGTGAGGTAGATGCTATCATTGAAATTCAGTGGGATAGAATTTTGGTGGGAATCAGAAGAGGTGTTTAGGTCTTTCACAATGCTTCGGGAATCTGCCTTTGCGTTTTTTGGTTACTACTGTTTTATACAGTCCATAAGTGTAAAGAAAATAATGAAGCAGCCAAGCGAGGGGAAAAGAATCAATAAAATGCAAACTGTTTTGGACAAAAATACTGTATTTTTCTTACACTAGAAAACTAAACTTTTAAAATTAATTTTACAGATATTATTTTTGCCACTTCAGCTGTTACTTTAGTGAACAAAGATGACTCTTTAACATTCCTCATGCCTAGAATTTGATCTGTTTTCTGAAGGCTGTAGTCTTGCCGAGACTGTTCTCCTTACTCTTATAGCATGTTCTCAGCTGGCCTAAATCATATATAGCCTTAAGAGCCCTGCCTCACACTGCTCCTGCTAAAATTCCCCCTTCTCTTCTACTATCACGCATTTAATACACTTACTATATGCCAAATTTTCAGCCTGAAAAGAAGCCAATGTAGGAGACACACTTAAGCCTCTGTATGTTCAGCAGTGGATGCAAAGTATAGATACAGAAGGCAAGGCAATAGTAACTGGCTTCGAACTGATTTTGATAACTTTTGTGTAGGAAGGCAAATCTCCTAGTGACTCTGAGGCTGAAGGTGCACTGAACAATGACTGCAGCGTAAATCACTTTGTGGAGGCCTTTGTTTTCTGTGTGGTGCTTATGGTTCAGATCTTGCAAGCTTTGCCTTCTGTGGGAGCTTTCTCTGTGAGCAGCTTGAAAGACTGGGTTCCTCTGCACAAGGCTGGGTGCCTGGATGTGAAATGCAGGTGCAGAAATATCCAGAGCATTCAGGAGCATGCAGACAAAATGTGACATGAAAGGTCTTAATGGAGTAAGCAGTACGGGGAAGAAATTTTGAGAACCTGGTTTTGCTCCTGTTAATGGCAATGCCAGCAAGCCAGGTGGTGCTGCTGGAGAGGATCTGGTGCCAGTTCTGCAGACCACTGTGAGAAATGCATGCCTGTGCCCCCTGCTTCCACCCAGCTCGGGCTGTTAACTGCATTTAGCTGTAAGCACATGACTAGCCCCACTGGAACAAATGGGTTTGAAGTATGCAGGAAAGAACATCGCTTGGCCATAGCTGCATTGACAGTGTTTGTTTTTGTCTGTGTGACCCGTCTGTCTCAGGGTCATCTTGAGACCTGTCAGGGTAGACCATGTATTCAAGATTGGAAGAAAAAGGAGTGGCAGAATATGTAAGTGTGATGAAGATAGTGGAAAGGCAGTGGGAAAACCTGGCAAACACAAATTGTCTTTTTTTCTAAAGAAGGCAAGCATAATCCTTATCCTTTAATATCCTATTTTGTTTTACACTGGAATCAGAAAATCTTTTCTATTTGTTTTAATTATCTGCTGGTTTTAACTCTGCCTTTGAAAAGCATTTTTGCTATGACAACCCTTGGTCTCATGGTGAGCAGTGCTAGGGAGAAACAGCTAAAGTAAGGCTTTTATCTTTCCCTGCATGCAATATTTAATCTTTCTCATCTTTTAGTGTGCATCTGTTTTCTCCCATTTTGTAAATTGACAAGATTAGCACTGTTTCTTCCAAAACAGCAATTGAAAAACATATTTTGCTTAAATGTAACCAAATTCGCACCTAACAATGTGAATTCTCCTAAGCAACCAATTCATTCTCAGAGTTAAACCTCTCTCTAAGACTAAATTCCACTCACTGACTTTAATGACAACTCAACTTTTTTAAGAACAGTTTGTAAAAAAGTAGATTTTGTTAATTCTTTTGTTTTGTTTTATAAGAGAAAGATTCACTGTCTTGCCAAATAATAATAATAATAATAATAATAATAATAATAATAATAATAATTTCTATGCATTGTGTGATTCAGTGATGTTGCTGTTGAAATTTTGCATGTTTTCTAGATGTTCTGACATTTGTACGTTTATGTGGTACTTGTAAAAATGCTAACCATTGCTGCTATAATCACCACCATTGTAGGTAACTGAAAAATGTACTACGAAGCTGTGCCAGTTAGCAGGTTTTTTTGTGTGTCATGATAAAACTCTGCATTCTGCTGTTCATTTCCTGTTTAAAGCCAGTATTTAGTGCCTTCTGTAGAAGGAATCAATATGTTGTGGTAGACAGGAGGTGCCAAACTTCTAATATCTTGTTCTGCACAGATGATCACTTACCAGCTTGAAGCTTAAAAAAAAAAGTAAAAAGAAAAAAAAAATCTTGAACGCTCTCTTTAAAGTGTCTTCTCATTAATTTTCATTTGGGAATAGAACCCTTTAATAGAGCTAAAAAGAAGCCATGTTCCCCAGCTATACCTCCTGCAGCAGCAGTCTGCCAACTGTGAATGTGAGGGGTATGAGGGAATGTGTAGGACCCAAATGTTCCTGTTGGTAATGGATCCGGTGATTAGCCAAGCCTGTTCAAGTCATTGTGGAGCATGCTAAAATGCCGTTTAATGAAAGCAATCCTCTGATTACCATAAGAAACTGTTAGCTCTCATAACAGTTGGGAGCCTGCTCTTATAAACAAGTGTCAGCTTGGTCAAGTGGTGGATTCCAGTCCCGGTTCCGCCTCCGCTGAAGACACACGTTGCTGCCAAATGAGAATTGGATGAAATTCAAGCCCAAGATTTTTGGTCTCATTCTTTCCAACTGCTTTCATGGCAGACAAGCCTTGTTTATAAAAAATCTGACATTGCCTTCAGTTCCTTTTCCACCCGCTGCTTAGAATCTGGCAATATAGCAAATACACACACATGTACACATGCGTTTTGATTTTGATAAGATTTGGACAGGCTGAAATCATGCCATACTGTAATCACACAACAGAAACAGGCAGGAGGGAAATGCGAGATGTTCACCTGTCTAGTGCATTTCCCAGTCAGGAGGCATGGTCAACTGTACCTAGGCTGGTCTTTAAAATAGTATTTTGTACAGAAAAAAGAAAAGACTAACCATCGGGTTTCCATCTCTACTGAGAGATGAAAGGCTGTTACATGTCTTGAAAAGACTTTTCAAATCAGAATACCAAGTTGCCAGAAAAACTGTGATTGGGAAAATAGTAGTACATTGAATTCATCCTTACAGGTACTGGTCTAAAGCCATGTCTGTTCCCCAGCAAGAAAATTTACAGCCCTTGTGATGTAAAATACTTCAAAAAAAGAAGTTTATGCTAAAATTTTCAATGCAGCTCCTCCGTTTGTGTGATACCCAGGCAATTTACAAAAAGCATTATTAGAGGAAGCAGCCCAGAACACACTGAAAATCATCCCATATAGTAGGTTGCAAGCCAGTCCCCAAAACCTGATGAATTTGAAAACCCCAGCTGAAGACCTAAACCTTCCACAAGTGATTAGGATACATAGAAGCCTTTTGCAGCACCTCAGTTCCCATCTCTTGGAGGGAATAGGGCTTGGGAGGAAATTTTAGGCCCCTTCATTGTCCTTTAAAAATTGATGGCTTCTTCAGGCTCCTTCTGCCAGATCAGAAGCCAGCTGAGACCAGTTGCAATGTGTTTCTCCATTGTTTTTCTTGTCTAGTAGCCATTTACACATGAACACATGCTTCCACTAGTATGAGTAAGGAGTTTTTACTCTGCAGAACTCCTACCTATGCAGCCCTAATATTAAATATAAAAGGCAGTGATAAACGGTCTTACTTCCTGCATTTCTATTTATAGCTAGAACCGAGTCTTCATGGTCTCACCACTTGCACTAATTGTCTTACCAGCTGGTCTTCCTAGCTGCTTCTATGTGTTGGCCCAAGTAGCCAAAAAAATGCATCAGATTCCTGCTGCACAGCAGCTGTTTTTCCCCCATCTTCTCTGCCATTGTGAAGCTAGATACATCTGCATTATCTCCAGCTTCGATCTGAATCAGGAAAGCAACCGATCTCCTTTATTTAGCACTTTGCATGCTGGAAATGCAGTTATGGTTCTACACGTGCAGACCTGGAATTAGGATTTAGGCTGCTGCCTGTGGCATGTAAGTCTCAAGTGGAATTTGTTTGCTTTTCACCATGGTTCACTGGTTTCAAGACACAAACTGGCTGATACTAATGGTGTGCTGGTTTAGATACCACCTTCCAATCCCTGTGATGCCTTCAGTGTACATGTCAGTCCTGTAACTGCTCTTATAATTGCATTTTGTCTGAAGTACGTTATATTGCAAGACAGGCTTGCTTTTTTTTTTTTTTTAGAAAAAAAACTGTAGCTTAGGCTGCACTGCTGAAAGGAGCCAGGAGAGAATTATCCATCCAAACCCCAGTGGAATTGGGGGTCTTAGCTTTTTTTAGACCCCTGTGCAAGCACCAGCTGTAATCAGCTATTTAAGGCAGAGATCTTAGCGTGAGTAATGCTACATATTTTTCACTCAAAATGCAGTTTTCTGTACACAGGACACCTTCTTAAACAGATTTCTTGCCCCTGCATTTGGGAGATTATATATACAGTGGTTTATTAGGGAGAAGTAATATTTTGATCCATTTTAATGCATTAAGCTTTGCAAATCTAGAATATCTGAGGGAAGGGGAGAGATTACTGGATTATTTTCTGAAAACATGAGCAAAATCGTCGACTGCAGTCCATTTTCA